>LR738713.1:410657464-410680335 GCA_902687465.1 Secale cereale
GGAGGAGGGTGCGGTGGGTCATCGGCGGCGATGGAGTAGGGGAGGGTGCGGGGGGTCAGCGGCGGCGGCCGGTGGAGCGGGGGGTGCTCGGCGGCGAGGGGGACCGGATCTGGCGAGGTGGGATAGCGATCGAGATCGAGACCGAGTGTCCATGAAATTTAAAAACATTCAAGAGTTCAAAAAGTGCCCATGAAATACAATCGAGAAATGAAGGCTACGATTTAAATACAATCGATCTTAGCTAGCTATGTGTTCACAATCTTCTTGCCCTTCTTTTTCGCAAATGGAGTTCTACTGTGGAACGGACGTCCTTTAGGTAGGGTGGTCCTGCTTCTTCTTCTGGTGTATGCTGCCACTTCATCATCATCGTCATGTTCGATCTTTGGGTCGCCGTACTTGTCGAAGTCTTGCTCATTGGCTACTCCATCCATTCCGATGATCTTCCTTTTGCCTCTCCTCACGACAACACGATTGGGCTTTGACGGGTCGGTAATGAAGAAGCATTGGTCAACTTGGGAAGCCAGTACCCATGGCTCATTTTTCGCGGTGACGTTTGCGCCCGCGGTCTTGGATTTGGCTTCGGGTATAACCATGGTGGTGAAATACCGGTCTTCTTTTAGGACACTCTGGGCCCATCTGACATGGAACATCGGGGCCTTCTCTCCAGCGTAGCTCAGCTCCCAGATCTCCTCGATCCTTCCGTAGTATCTGTCCTTGTCGTTACCGGTGTAGGATTCCATCGTTACCCTGGAGTTGTGATAACCATCGCTCTTCATGTCCTTGGCCTCGGTGTAGAATGTGTAGCCGTTGATATCGTACGCCTCATAGGTCATCAGGTTGTGCTCGGCGCCCTGTGACAAGGCGAATATGAGTTGTTCTTCCGCGGAAGAATCCTCATGTAAAGGGTACGACAGAAGCTTCTGCTTGAACCAACGCGTGAAACATGAGTTGTGATGTTTGATTATATCTCCGTCCGTCCTCTGTTGGCCTCGGTCATTGTATGTCTTCTCAATAAAGGTTTTGTGCTCTACCACCCAAGGATCGACCATGTCTATGTGTTGTAGCGCGACTAGGTTTGCTCTTTCAAAGTCGGCGAGTCGACCCTCGAAGTCGACATGCATTTCACGGCGACCCTCACGGTGACCCCATCCAGCGAGCCTGCCGAGGTGCCTGTTGACGGGCAGACCAACGGGGTTCTCGATGCCTAGATGATTCGTGCAGTAGGAGATGCACTCTTCGGTCAGAAAGCCCCTGGCTATGCTTCCCTATGGACGTGACATGTTGTGAATGTATCCTTTGATGACACCATTCATCCTTTCGAATGGCATAATGTTGTGCAGGAACGTCGGCCCGAGTTGGATGATATCGTCCATGATATGGACCAGCAGATGCACCATAACATAGAAGAATGCGGACGGGAAGTACATCTCAAGCTCGCATAGTATCACCACGATCTCTTCCTGTAGCCTTCTGAGTTGCCTCACGCCAACCGACTTCCGAGAGACGACGTCGAAAAAGTTGCATAGGCCAAATAGCATTTCACGGACGTGCGCGTCCATGATCCCACGGATTGCAACTGGAAGTATCTGCGTCATCAGCACGTGACAGTCGTGAGACTTCATCCCGCTGAACTTCTGCTTCACTGGGTCTAGGTATCTGCTTATCTTCCCCGCATAACCGTAAGGAAGTTTTACTCCTACGAGGCAGGTGAAAAACTGCTCGATCTCCTCTTGACTTAGAGTGAAGCACGCAGGAGGGTAGTCATTTCCGGTCTTCTTGGCCTTTTTGCCTTTGCGACGACTTTCCGTGTCCTGCTTCGCCTCATCATCATCATTAGCGTGAAGCTCCTGCCTGATGCCCATTGATTTCAAGTCTGCTCTTGCTTTCCGCCCATCTTTGGTCCTCTCTGGCATGTTGAGCAGGGTACCAAGCAGACTCTCGCACACGTTCTTCGTGATATGCATGACATCAAGGCTGTGAGGCACACGGTGGATCTTCCAGTACGGCAAGTCCCAGAAAACAAACCTCGTTTTCCATACATTCAGCAGCGGATCTGGCGCCTTTCGCTTCTTTCCCGGCTCTGGCGCCTTTTGCTTCTTTCCCGGCAGTGGGCAATCTTTCCAATTTTTCAACAGCTCGTCCATTTCCTCGCCGCTCCTCGTACGCGGGCATCATCGGGGTTCGGTTTCACCATCGAACAGATCCTTGCGTTTTCTCCACAGGTCATCGTCGCGAAGCCACCTTCGATGTCCCATGAACACGGTTTTCGAAGACCCGGGGTCTCTATCTAGCTGGCGATACGTTGTGTCATCCATGCACCTGACGCATCCAGAAAATCCGTGGACCACCTGCCCCGCGACATATCCGTAACCGAGATAGTCGTGCACCGTCGTGAGCAGTGCGGCTCTCATAGGGAAATATTCTTTCTTTGTGGCGTCCCACATATTGGCTGGCGTTTTCCACAGCGTGTCTAGCTCCTCTTTCAGTAGCCCCAGATACAGATTGATGCCGTTCCCTGGTTGTTTCGGTCCTTCAATTAGCATACTCATGTGAATGTACTTCCTCTTCATGCACAACCAAGGAGAAGGTTGTACATCCACACAAACACAGGCCAGGTGCTATGTGTGCTTCTCTGGCTACCAAACGGATTGACTCCATCGGTGCTCGCGCCCAGCACAATGTTCCTTAGATCATTCCCAAATTCTGCGTCTTCGAAGTTCAACGCTTGCCACTGGCTCGCATCCTTAGGGTGACTCAGCATCTTGTCTGTTTTATCTATCTTCGTATCATTTGCGTCATCTTCTCGCTTCTTCTCCTCCCTATCCGCGTGCCAACGCAGGAGCTTTGCTCCCTTAGGGTCCGCGAAATACCACTGCAGACGAGGAGTGATCGGAAAGTACCACACCACTTTTCGAGGAGCTTTCTTCCTCTTCTAGTATCGAGTGACGCCGCACACCGGACATATGGTAGACTCCGCGTGCTCATCCCGATAAATGATGCAATTGTTCATGCACACATGGTATTTCACGTGCGGTAAATCTAGAGGACACACGATTTTCTTCGCCTCCTCGAAACTGGTCGGGCACTTGTTCCCCTTGGGAAGACGTTCGTGCCAGAATGACATGTTCTCCTCGAAGCATGCGTCGGTCATTTTGTGTTTTACCTTCATCTCCAGAGCCATGAGCGTTACTTTCAGGCGGGTATCCTCGGGCCTGCATCCTTCATACAATGGAGTAACCGTGTCTATCTCTAGTTGATCCATCTTGGCTTTCTCTCGGGCGGCAGCTCTTGCGTTTTCCGTCTGCTTGAGAAGCAGCTCTTGAATATGAGGGTCCTGCACCCAGCCCATCGATAGTCCAGCGTCGTCTGCTCCGCCGGCATCATCATCTTCATGATCATGCCCGTCGTCTACTCCGGCATCTTCCTCATTATCATGTCCTACATCTTCTACATGATGACTGCGTACAGCATCACCGGCGTGATCATCTCCTGGAGATTCTTCGTCTTCTCGCCCGCCCGAGCCGCGGTGGCTGTCTTGCTGCCCTTCCTCATTTCTTGCCCGGCCCCCATGGACGAGTTCTTAGTCATCTTCATCACCTTGCCACCAATAGCCATCCATGAAACCACGCAAGAGCAGGTGGTACCGCACCTGCCCGGAATCCGGGTCCGCAATAAGGCTCTTCAACTTGCATCTTCGACATGGACATCTTATCTCCGTCTCATTCTTTCGAAGCATCTCGGCCTTCGTGGAGCTCAAAAACCTATCCACAATGCCTTAGGTCATCGTGCGGACCATGGTCGCCTGCGGGGTAGAGCAAAACGATATTTTAGAACCAAGAAAAAATTTGGCATGACTTTCCCTAAAAATAGGACCAAAAGAATGCTTAATGCCAAAATTCTCGCCGAAACGGAAATGAATCAACATTCCGGAAAAATATTGGCAACTATCGCATTTCAAATACCGGTACACCTGCAAACACAAACATATATGCAACACCTCAAACATATGCACCACCACGAACATACATAGATCTAGCTAGGCCATAAAAAGTGCATGTGCACATTGTTGGAGGGAGAACAACATAAAGATAGCTTCCCCCCTTATTTACCTATCAAAAAAGGTAATTTAACCACTTAATTTGAATAAATCTATGGTGGAAATGAGGTGACAAAGAGGAGGCACCCGAGATAAGCTTTGGAGGAGGTGGAGAGAATGAAGTGGGGAGAAAGTGAGTGGGTAGGAGTGGCTGTCCAAAATATCTTGTTGGTGCCCACTTACTAATGGCGCCCCACCTCCAAATGCGCAATTAGTAACTAGGTTACTAATGGCGCACCTGCTGGTGGTGCGCCATTAGTAGTTTTGCAAAAAAAAACATACTAATGGCGCACTGTTCCAAAGTGCGCCATTACTAGTTTAAACTAGTAATGGCGCACTGTGGCACAGTGCGCCATTAGTAGTTTTGCAAAAAAAAGAATAAAAAATATATAATAATAAAAACAATAGTACTGGCGCACAATGAGACTGGTGCGCCATTACTAGTTACAACTAGTAATGGTGCACTCTGTCTTGATGCGCCACTAGCATGTTTGGAAAAGAAAAAAAATAGATACTAATGGCGCACCATGAGCTCGGTGCGCCATTAGTGTATTCAACACTAATGGCGTACCAGCACGTGGTGCGCCATTAGTATATACTAATGGCGCACCGCATGTCTGGTGCGCCATTAGTGTCCATCCTATCTATAGCCCTTTTCCTAGTAGTGCAACACAATCAAGAAAGATGGTCTAGCTTGAGGGAGTCAAGATCGTCATCATCTAGCTCAAGTGGACTATGTGCAAGGCAAAGGTTTGCCCTTGATAGGTTTTCTATTTTACCGGTCTCATGGTAGTTCTGGGAGACCGGGTTATAGGATCGATTACCATACTATCAAGGGGGGCTCTTGATGAGTAGCTTGTTCACATCGTTCATAGAGAGCTCAAATCATTGCATCCTTGCATTATCGTTATTGGTTCTTGTTTGCTTCTTCTCCTTGTGAGATTTGCAGCTTATGGTCATTTTCATGACAAGCTCGAGTTCATCAAAAACAGAATTCACATGCATCTTCTATGATGTTTTCGATGTTGGTGTTTTTGTCGGTTCTCTTTGTGAGTCTTAGAGCTTATGGTCATCTTGATGATAAGCTTGAATTCATCGAAAACGGAGTTCACATGCATCTTCTATGATGTTTTCGGTGTTAGAGTTTTTACCAGTCTTAATTGAGAAAGGGTTCTCACCATTTTATTTTGGATATTTTCTCAATTGCTTTTTCTTGATATTTCTATGAATATTGTGTTTGCTCTTGTCCTTAGCTTTCCAACAAACTTGATTTCGTCGAATTCGAAGTTCGTATGCAAAAGTTGTGGCTATTTTGATCTTACCTGTTTTTCATAGAGAGGTTGTACCGCCCCATAGAGAGGTTGTACCGGTTGACCGGTACAACCGGTGTTTGGAGCGGTAGTACCGGTCCAAAATTGGTCTGAAGGTTGTACCGGCCATGTACCGCTCTATCACCAGAATAGTTTCTGTTTTGGAGCGGTTCTTGGGCGGTTGTTGACCGGTTGTACCGGTTAGTTTAGTTTAACCGGTACTACCGGTTCCCCGGGCTGTTGTACCGCTTAGTGCTTTTTCTTACAGGTTGGTTTTTCCTCTGCCTTGACCGGTTGTACCGGTTCATGCACCGGTTGTATCGGTCCTACAGTTTTCTGCACATAACGGGCAGATTCGTGGGGACCTTTAAAAGGGGATCTTCTTCCTCATTGGACCTTATCCTTTGAGCTCGTGTTCTTCCCCCATTGTTGACCTTCTTCGAGCTTGCTATCTCTCAATCCCTCCATGGATTCTTGCTAGTTTTGGGGGGAAAAGAAAGAGGAGATCTAGATCCACATTTCCACCAATCACTTTCTCCTCTAGGTGAGGGGAACCCCTTGGATCGAGATCTTGGAGTTCTTGGTGTTCTCCTTCTTGTTCTTCCTCTCTTTTCCCTCCCTAGCATTAGTTGTTTTGGTGGGATTTGAGAGAGAAGGACTTGGGCACTCCGTGTGCCCTTGCCATTGCATTTGGTGCATCGGTTTGAGTTCTCCATGGTGATACGTGGAAGTGAAGTTTGAGAAGCTTATTACTCTTGGGTGTTTGGGCACCCTAGAGCTTGTTCCTCTTGGGTGCCTTGGCGCCCTAGACGGTTGGTGTTGTTCGGAGCTCAATCACTGTGGTGTAAAGCTCCGGGCAAGCGTCGGGGTCTCCAATTAGGTTGTGGAGATTGCCCCGAGCAATTTGACGGGTACCGGTGACCGCCCCCAAAGGTTGCCAAAGTGTACGGGTTCGGTGACCGCCTCCAAGAGTTGCCATTTGTATGGGTTCGGTGACCGCCCTCAAGGGTCCCTGAGTGGAATCACGGCATCTTGCATTGTGCGAGGGCGTGAGGGATTACGGTGGCCCTAGTGGCTTCTTGGGGAGCATTGTGCCTCCACACCGCTCCAAACGGAGATTAGCATCCGCAAGGGTGTGAACTTCAGGATACATCGTCGTCTCCGCGTGCCTCGGTTATCTCTTACCCGAGCCCTTTACTTATGCACTATACTTTGTGATAGCCATATTGTTTCTTGCCATATATCTTGCTATCACCTAATTGTTTATCTTGCTTATCATAAGTTGTTGGTGCACATAGGCGAGCCTAGTTATTGTAGGTTTTGTGCTTGTCAAATTAACCGCTAGGTTTATTCCGCATTTGTTCGAGCCTAAGCTGTAAATATTTTAAAGCGCCTATTCACCCCCCCCCCTCTAGGCGACGTCCACGATCTTTCAATTGGTATCAGAGCCTCGTCTCTCTTTATAGGGCTTAACCGCCTAGAGAGTAAGGATGTCGACTAGGGGTTTAGGTTTCTCTGACACTCTTAGTTTCGATGGCACAAATTTTGATGTTTGGGTAATTCGCATGCTTAATCTCTTTAGGGTCATGGACCCGAATTTAGAGCGAATTGTAGATATGGGTTTTATCTCCTCCAATGGATCCACAAAGATTATCTTTAGAGGATGAGAAAAACTCTTATCTCAATGCTCAAGCTTATATTGTGCTTTTTGATTCTTTGAGCAATGTAGTTATATTTCAACTCATGCCGTTCCGGGATGCTAATGAGTTATGGACAAAGCTTCAAGATAAATATGGTGTGTCCAAGAATTATGTAACATCCCAATTTTTTAATTTGGAATGTTATACATAGATCATATTGCATTGCATATTTCTTTGTATTTTGTTTGTGGCGATCCTCGAAAATTCTAAGCAACTCAAGGACCTACGAAGAGAGGTGGGAATTCTATCGTTTTTGTATTTGAGTTTTCTCGAATACCGGTACGAGGATAGAGTTGGTTTTAATTATTTTTCTCTCCCAAAAATATTTCTAAATAAAAATATATGAGCGGAGATAATATGACTTCTCCAAAATAATAGAAATATTGGAGGAAAAATATTAAAATCACTTTTGGTATTTTATTCGGATTTATTTGTGATTTCATTTGCATAGGAAAAGTACGCGTTTTTCAAAATTGCATTTAGGTCCGGGAAAAATGTTCACTTTGTCCTAAATATTATTATAGGACGGTGAAAATTTATTTCGGGATTTTTGGAGTCGGTTTAGTATTTCTTTTGTTAGTTTTACTACGTCAGGACTCGTTTTAAAAAAAAGGGGGAACCGACTCCGGGCCGTAACCGTCTAGGACTCCCTAGTCGGGGCCTTTATAAGTCGCGCCACCGGCCCGCGAACCCAGCCCGCCTCGCCCGCCCCGCCCTTGCCCTAGCCGCCGCCTATCGCCGCGAAGCCAGCCCGCCTCGCCCGCCCCGCCCTTTCCCTAGCCGCCGCCGGACTAGCCACCGGTGTTGTCTTTTTCAAGGTAGCCGCCTTCGGTTCTTTTCGGTTAACCGATCATTTTTTTTTTGAGAAACCCTAGATCTGTTTTTTTAGTTTAGATCGGTTTTTCCCCGGTTTAGTTATTCAGCGGACGTTCGTACGTACGTTCGTTTTAACGAACGTTGTTCGCCCGTTAGCCGCAGACAGCGAACGTTCGTTCGTTAGCCTGTTCGTCAGTTTTCTTTTTTGGGGTATTTATCCGCGATTATTTTCGATCGTGATTTCTTCCCTGATCTTGTTTTTCGCTTTTCTTTTCGCTCGAGAGTCGGAATCAGGTGATTCAAAATCCCAGATCTTCATCTCGATGCCCTCTTTCCGTTTAACAAACTTGAACAAAGTTTTGGCTACTGTAAATTGACCCTAGATCAAATTAGTAATCGGAGGTCGTTTCTTTCGCAGTTGAGTTTCATTGCTTCTTTCGATTTGATTCTTTTTGCAAACCGGAGTTCTTAAGTTGAAATTTCTGGTTAGATCTTATTTTTTCGAGTTTTGTTTGTGCATCATTGCTTGTTGCTTATGTATGCTATTGTTTGCTTGCGATAAAATACCTGGACTGTGAAGCGTGCTACTACGAGTCTCTAGGTTTTGCGAATCATCAGCAAGGCAAGTAACACTTTGATCATACCCTTTATTACCCAGTTTTTATGCATTAGATCAAACCCTCACACATTGCATGAGTAGGATCTGATAACTTGTGGGACTGGGAAGTAGATTGAGGTAGAACCTATTACCTGCATTATTGTTCAAACCCCTGGGAGTTACTTCTACGTTATGCTTAGGTTGCCATGCTATGCTCGTAGACGTGGTTTGGGTTTGAGTGAAATCCATGACAGATGTGAGTTGTTAATTAATGGTTCAACTTAAGGTGGTTACTTGAATACACATCTCGGTGGATTGGTTGCAGGGCACCTGAAGAATCCAGTGTTGTCCTAGGAAATCCCGGGGTTCCGTGTGATTTTTCCTATGGAATGCCACCCAGGCTCAAAGGGATCATAAAACTATTCATGCTAGAAACTTCCGTGTGCAGCCACAATGCCAATATGGTCTCTGGAATAGTATGAGTAAGTTGTGTGAGCTCTTTCAGTGGTAGACTAGCAGATGTAGGGGAAAGTAGGTGTATGGGTCCACCTGGGGTAAAGAGTAAATGCTTCTGAAAGACTGTGTATCGGTCATCCGTTTCTCAAACACCATGAAGTGCGAGAAATCCAACGGAGGAGATGGAGTCTTGTGGGAAAAGTGCACAAACCTCTGCAGAGTGTACAAACTGATCATCATTAGCCGTGTCCCCGGTTGTGGACAAATCTTGAGTATCTGGTACTTGAATTATTGGTTGATCTCATCACTCTAAAGTTTAATTTGTTGGGTTAATGATTTTTTTAATTTGGGATTGAGTTGGAGGTACCTTCTCAATGATGTTTCAACTACCATGATAGTTAAAAAATAAATTTATTCCTTTGTTGTAGGGAAAAATTGGCTTTATGCAAAAACTTTAAGCTAGAGCCTCGACCAGCCAAATATGCATATAGTGTAGCCTTTTCTTCAGTTACTTGCATCTTCTATGTTATCTTGCCAGCATATTCCATGTGCTGACCCGTTTCGGGCTGCAACATATTACGTTGTAGACTTTTCAGACGAGGAGTAAGACGTTCTAGGTCGTTTGTCATGCACTCAGCTATGCCGTTGGAGTTGATGGACTCACCTATCTTCCAAGCCTTCCACTGTTATTTCGTTAGATGGCCTTAAGCCATAGACTTTTGTAATAAGTTCTCTTTGGAGACATTCGATGTAATAAGTGTGTGATTGCCACTCTGTTATAAATCCTTCAAGTACTGTGTTTGTCAGCATTACCGATCCAGGGATGACACTGAAACACAGAGACTTCGGTCCATTCGGATCGTGGTCGCTACAAGATGGTATCATAGCACACGCTGAATGTAGGACACGACCACTAAGATAAACCATAGGTCACTCTTCTCTACTCATTTCTGACTCCTCTTCATTTTCTACTTCTTTAGGATGGTGGACCCAAGGAACAAGTTCACACAATCGGATGAAGACACACCTTTTGGCCGACACTTGAAGGAAGTCACTAGGTACCTGAACATAGGAATACCAAGCTTTACCGGGACATACACCACCACCTTACCAGAAGAGGAGCGATGGAGCATTCAAGTTCAAATTCCCGAGAGAACCTTCGCACCATCCACTGAGCCAATAGAGTTTTCTTTTGATGCACCAACCTAGAGCCTAGGCAAGAGTATGGCAGCCCACATCACTATGGGGAGAATCGGAGAAGTCTACAAGCAGGAGCTGAAAGACACTATCTACCAGATTTGTGGACGCTGAGATGAGCATTGGGACATGATCAGCACCCGGAAGGATAGGTCCATTGCAGCGTTCATCCAGGAGTTAAACCAGCACATTCGACGACAGGAGCACCAGATGTGCGCTGGGATGATAGATTTGAAGAAGGCACTAACCAGGAACTTGGAGTTAGAAGAAGAACTCAAGTCTACTCGTGACGGATACGAGGAGGAGATGTTGATACTAGTGGAGAAGAATGATGATTTGACAAGGAAACTAGGAGTATTCATGGGAGATCTAGCACCAGGAGGAGAAGAAGAGGAAGAAAAACCCAAGGAGATTCGTTCTGAAGATTACATCATCATCGACGACACGGATTCAGAACCCGATGATAGTGAAGATGAAGACTATGAAGATAAAGCTGGAGCAGACATCTTGGAATCTTCCGCCGATAAAATTTTTTAGATGACCACCCTATGACTAGTGGTTTTCCCCCACAAAGTAGTATTTAGAGCACTTTTGTAACGTTAGTTAGATCTTGTAAGACCTTGCTTGACATTGATTGGTGTGATATGATTGTGTTTGTCTCATGTGCATATGGGTAGTGATTTTCTCTTAGACCTCAATTCTGTTCTAATCTCTTCCCTCTACACCCATCAGATGCCTCCAAGACATGAGCCCGGATTTGAGTTTCCCCCTAAGCTCACTCAGTTGATCCAGCAGCAGAACACTTTGATGCAACTGCTTGTCCAGAACACTCAGAACAACCAGAACAACAACAACCCTCCACCACCACCACCCGTGGACAACCTGACACGTTTCTTAAGGTTGCAACCACCGGTGTTTGCGAGCAGCATTGAACCAATAGTTGCTGATGACTGGCTGCACAAGATTGGAAGGGATTTGACCACCCCCAATTGCTCGGATGCTGAGAAAGTGTGATTTGCCGCACACCAGTTGTCTGGACCAGCCGCAGCATGGTGGGAGAATTACACAGCCACCTTCCCTATAGCCAATGTCACTTGGGAGCAGTTTCAGCAACCTTTCCGTACTGCCCATGTCTTGACTAGAGCTATGAGCATGAAGAAGCGGGAGTTTCGCAACTGGCACCAAGGAAATTGTACTATGGCTCAGTACGTGGATGAGTTTAGTACCCTATCTCGTTATGCCCCAGATGATGTGGCCACAGATGCCGCCAAGCAGGAGAGATTTATGGAAGGGCTAAATGATGAGATGAGCGTACAGTTGATGGTGGCAACTTTCAACAACTACCAAGAGTTGGTAGATAAAGCTCTTATGATTGAAGGGAAGCAGCAGGAGATTGAGAGCCGCAATAGGAAGTACAGACAAGGAAGGAATAATTCTGGAGCCCAGCAGAAGCTCCGATTCACTCCGAATTCGGGAGGATACACCCATAACCATGGAAGCCACAACCACACAGGAGGAAGTTCCCACAGCCACAATGGCTCCAAGAATGGGAATGGAAATGGAGCAAACAATAATCAGAACCGCTCTACTCCATCCACACCCGCCAAGAAGGATTTCAACCACATCACCTGTTTCAAGTGCGGGAAGAATGGACACTATGCCACGGAGTTCCCTGAAGCTAAGAATGGGAACGGCAATGGAAGCGTCGGGAAGAAGCCCAACCCGTTCAACAAAGGACAAGTGAACCACGTGACCGTGGAGGAGGTTGAAGAACAACTAGATGCGATGATCGATAAGTTTTTGGTTAAGTCATTTACCGCAGTAGTTCTTTTCGATACTGGTGCATCGCATTCATACATTTCAAGGGGATTCGTAAATAGACATAAGTTGTCCACTAGAGTCCTCATGGCCCCCATGTTAGTAAGTTCACCTGGAGCGGAATATATGGCAAATCAAGGATGTTTTCAGATGCCATTGACCATTGGACGACATGTTTTCCCCTCAGACCTAATAGTTTTGGAGTCACAAGGATTGGACGTGATATTAGGTATGGATTGGCTATCGAAGTATGGAGGTAACATTGATTGTGCCAGCAAGTCTATTTTGCTTACCACCTCGGAGGGGAAAAGGATTAAGTATGTATCTAGGCATCCGCCTATAAGGACACAAGTACATTCTCTCACGGGAGTTGTTCAAGAGGAAGTGCCGGTAGTAAAGGATTATCCGGATGTGTTTCCAGAGGAGCTACCTGGCATGCCACCGGATAGAGATATTGAGTTCTTGATTGAGTTGTTGCCTGGCACCGGACCAATATCTAAGAGACCATATCGGATGCCAGCGAATGATCTGGAGGAGATCAAGAAGCAGAGTAAGGAGTTATTCAAGAAAGTATTTATTCACCGAAGTTCATCACCTTGGGGAGCCCCAGTGCTTTTGGTCGAGAAGAAGGATGGATCGTTAAGAATGGTTGTTGATTATCGTGCATTGAATGAAGTGACTATTAAGAATAAGTACCCGCTGCCGATGATCAATGATTTGTTCGACCAACTCCAGGGAGCAAAAGTATTCTCCAAGATCGACCTACGATCTGGATACCACCAGTTGAAGATCCGAGAGAAGGATATACCTAAGACAACCTTCACCACAAGGTACGGGCTATATGAGTATACTGTTATGTCATTTGGATTGACTAACGCCCCTGCCTACTTCATCAGTATGATGAATAAGGTGTTCATGGAGTTCTTGGATAAGTTAGTCGTGGTATTCATTGATGACATTTTGGTGTACTCGAAGGATGAAGAGGAACATGCAGAGCATTTGCGTTTGGTATTGGAGAAGCTCAGAGAACATCAGTTGTATGCCAAGTTTAGCAAATGTGAGTTTTGGTTGAAGGAAGTTGGATTCTTAGGGCATGTTATATCGGGAGAAGGTATAGCAGTGGACTCCGTCAAAGCACGGGCAGTCACTGAATGGTTGGCACCCACTTCAGTTGGAGATATCCGCAGTTTTCTTGGACTCGCGGGATACTACCGGAGGTTCATAGAAAATTTCTCCAAGATTGCTAAGCCAATGACAACATTGTTGAAGAAGGAGACAAAGTTCGATTGGACTGAGGAGTGCGAAGAAAGTTTCCAGGAGTTGAAGAAACGGTTGACAACATCCCCAGTGCTGATCTTGCCAGATATACGCAAGGATTTCCAAGTATACTGCGATGCTTCACGCTTAGGACTTGGAGGGGTACTTATGCAGGATGGAAGAGTTGTTTCCTATGCATCCCGTCAACTGCGACCGCACGAGTTGAATTATGTGACGCACGATCTGGAGTTAGCAGCTGTAGTGCACGCACTGAAAACCTGGAGACATTTCCTTATTGGAAATCGTTGTGATGTGTACACGGATCACAAAAGTTTGAAGTACATTTTCACTCAGAAGGAGTTGAACCTCAGACAGAAGAGATGGTTGGAGCTTATAAAAGATTATGATATGAAGCTGCACTATCACCGGGAAAGGCCAATGTCGTTGCAGACGCTTTGAGCCGGAAGAGCTATGCGAATACCTTAGTAAAAGGGGGATTGCCCCAGGAGATAGCAGAAGATCTCACGGAGCTTCGTTTGGAGATAGTCCCTAGAGGTTTCATTGCAACGTTGGAGGTTCAGTCAACATTGCTGGGAAAGATACGCGAAGCCCAGAAGGAGGACAAAGAGATTGCTGAGATAAATAAAAGGTGTTGGGGAACGTAGTATTTCAAAATTTCCCTATGATCACGCAAGATCTATCTACCAGATGCATAGCAACGAGAGGGGAGAGTGTGTCTACGTACCCTCGTAAACCGAAAGCGGAAGCGTTAGAACAACGCGGTTGATGTAGTCGTACGTCTTCACGGCCCGACCGATCAAGCACCGAGACTACAGCACCTCCGAGTTGTAGCACACGTTCAGCTCGATGACGTCCCTCGAACTCCAATCCAGCTGAGTGTCGAGGAAGAGTTCCGTCGGCACGACGGCGTGGTGACGATCTTGATGTTCTACCGTCGCAGGGCTTCGCCTAAGCACCGCTACAATATTATCGAGGAGAACGATGGTGGAGGGGGGAACCGCACACGGCTAAGAGATCAAGAGATCAATTGTTGTGTCTAGAGGTGCCCCCTTGACCCTGTATATAAAAGAGGGAGGGAGAGGCCGGCCCTAGAGGGGGCGCACCAAGTGTGGGGAGTCCTACTAGGACTCCCAAGTCCTAGTAGGATTCCTCTTTCTTTTCCGGAGTAGGAGAGAAGGAAAGAGGGGGAGAGGGAGAAGGAAAAGGGGGCTGCACCCCTTGTCCAATTCGGACCAGAAGGGGGGCGCGCGCCACCTTCCTTTTGGCCTCTCTCTTCTATTCCCGTAACTCCCCGGTACTCCGAAAATACCCGAATCACTCGGAACCTTTCCGATGTCCGAATATAGTCGTCCAACATATCGATTTTTACATCTCGACCATTTCAAGACTCCTCGTCATGTCCCCGATCTCATCCGGGACTCCGAACTCCTTCGGTACATCAAAACTCATAAACTCATAATAAAATTGTCATCGAAACCTTAAGCGTGCGGACCCTACGGGTTCGAGAACTATGTAGACATGACCGAGACACGTCTCCGGTCAATAACCAATAGCGGAACCTGGATGATCATATTGGCTCCCGCATATTCTACGAAGATCTTTATCGGTCAAACCGCATAACAACATATGTTGTTCCCTTTGTCATCGGTATGTTACTTGCCCGAGATTCGATCGTCGGTATCTCAATACCTAGTTCAATCTCGTTACCGGCAAGTCTCTTTACTCGTTCCGTAATACATCATCCCGCAACTAACTCATTAGCTGCAAGGCTTGCAAGGCTTATAGTGATGTGCATTACCGAGTGGGCCCAGAGATACCTCTCCGACAATCGGAGTGACAAATCCTAATCTCGAAATACGCCAACCCAACAAGTACCTTCGGAGACACCTGTAGAGTACCTTTATAATCACCCAGTTACGTTGTGTCGGTGTACTAAGGTAGAGGTACCTCAGTACCCCAACTTGTGCACGGGCAGTAGCAGCTTCCCGCGGCAGAGCCTACCACGTGCTTGCCGGAGACCTTTCTGCTCCATATAAAACCATTCAAAAACAAAGTATACAAGACAGAAGATCAAGACCCCGGCAAGTGGAGCTTGCCGGGAAGGCCGTCCCAGGCTCAAGATTACCTCACTAACACAAGACCCTGGCAAGAGGAGCTCGCCAGGAAGACCAGAAGACATGCCTCGGCGCAACATGCGCCCCGGTAGGGCCCGGGGAGCAACAAGCTTCAGAGCCCGGCAAGCTTCCGGGCCCGGCAAGGTCAAGACCCCGGCAAGATGCTTGCCGGGGAGGGTTGCGCTGTGTGCCCGCGCTCCAGCTCATCGGTCCACGCGTCGCCCTGGGGCCACTCCAGGGACGCGTGGCGGATGGCTGTGCAGCCTGGGGGACACGGTGGCACTCCACGGTGATAAAGCTATCGCCGTGGCAAACGGAGACGCAAGGGCGGGCGCTTTTGGGGTCGACGGCGACGGGCATTAAATGCTCTTGTCCCCCACTGTCAAAGTAGGTGATGACCACTGTTCATGCACTGTTCGTCCACTATTCCCGCACTGTTACAACTACCACCACTATTACATTTTTACCCTTTCTCCTACGTTGACACCTGTCGGTGACCCCTTGAGCTATAAAAGGAGGCCCATGCACAACGTAGAAAGGGTTCAGAACCTAGATCGCTCATTTGCTCGGTGTAGCTAGTTCTTCAAGCTCCCGAGCTCTCTAACTCAATACAATCTAAGCAGGAGTAGGGTTTTACGCGTCCACCGCGGCCCGAACCTGGGTAAACTGCCCGCGTGCTCACCACGATCTGCTCTTTGTGTTCCCTCCGCTCCCTTACCGCACGAACAAAGGGGCTCTGGTCCCATAGGTGCTCGTGGTGGACAGTTTCCCCCGACATCTACCTGGCGCGTCGAGGTTGTGCGAACCTGATCCGGCGTTCACGCGGGCGCACTCTTCATCAACCTCTCCAAGTTCTTCAGCTTCATCAGCAACAGCAACATGGCCCCGAAGAAGAAGGCTTCGGAGGTCGCAGGCCCGTCTGCGTCTCATCCGCCGCCACCGGAGCCAACGGTGGGCGGGGGAGACGCCGTCGGAAGGGTGGTCGCCGGCGAGGAAACTCGCGGCGCCACCAAGTCCAAGGACAAGACGGACGACCGAGCCTCGGTCTCCGTGGACGCGCCACGTCCATCTCAGCAAACAACAACCCAGCAGCGCCATGCCACAGGAGGTGGCATCCGCTTGCTGGGCCAAGGGCAAACGGGAGGCTCGCGGGACGCTCCGGGCCATCGCCCTGGCACGAGCAAGGCACGGTCGCCGGGGCGGGACCCTGCTCCTTCTAACCCTGTTAGGAGTCCGAGCATATCCCGCTCCTCGCACCGCTCGCCCCCGCTCCCCTCCTCTCCAGCAGAAGCGCTCGCAAGGGCGCAACTGCTCCTCGACTTCCCTCCAGCGGCAGACAAGGCCGAAGACTGGAGGGCAACGATCCAGAGCCTGATCGCCTTCGCCAACAACGATACGCCGCAGCAGCCAGCGACGTCGTGGCCGCGGCAAGTCGAGAAGACGAAGGCCGACGGCAACAAGACCGCCGGGGGTGCAACCACCGTGCACTCCCCGCCGCGGAAGCAGAAGACGCCGCCCCGCCGGATCAACGTCGACGACGACTCCACGGCGTCGTCGGATCCGCGGGCCCGTCGGGACCAGCGCCAAGTCCTTGACGACCGGCGACAAGAAGACGCTCGAACGACGATCGAGCGCCGCCGAGAAGCTCGGCGACAATCAGATCAGCGAGCTGGGAACGCTGTCGACACGCGCGCGCCCGGTGAACCAGGCGACTTGCCGTACGCGGCAGGTTGCCCTGCGTTTACCCGCGAGTTGCGGCGCGTCCAGTGGCCCAGCATGAAGAACTTCAAGCCCGACGTACCGGAGAAGTACGACGGCAAGACGCACCCCTCGGAATTCCTCAGCATATACACCATCGCGGTGCAGGCTGCCGGGGGGCGCGATGAGAAGATACTGGCGAATTACTTCCCGCTAGTGCTTAAGCCAAACGTCCGTTCTTGGCTTATGCACTTGCCGGAAGGCTCCATTTCTTCTTGGGCAGATCTTTGCCACCAGTTTGTTGGCGCCTTTACGGGCGGCCACGAACCCCACGGCCAGGAGAGCGATCTCCACATTCTGGCCCAGAAGGAAGGAGAACCCCTGCGCAAGTACATCCAACGCTTCAGTCGTGTGCAGCACAACATCCCCGACGTCCACCCTGCCGCGGTTATCAGCGCGTTCCACCAGAACGTGCGTAACCGCCGCATGCGTGAAGAAATAGCCATGACCAAGATATGGGATGTCAGCGAGCTCTATGCTCTAGCTGATAAGTGCGCGCGCGCCAAAGAGGGGAGGAGACTCCCCGGAGAGGATGCTGCCGCAGGGGGAAGCGACAGCGACGACGCCGCCCCAGCAAAGAAGAGCCGGCGGCGGAACAACAGAAGAAAGAACAAGAAGGAAGTGCTTGCCGTCAAGAAGTCCGGCAAGGAGGCTCCCGCCAAGCAAACACAGGCTGGCGGCTCCGGCAAGGAGCCTACCCCTGTAGCGGCAACCGACAAGCAGGACGGCTCCGACAAGCAATACTGCAAGATCCACCGCACCAAGGGCCACGACCTCTCCAACTGCAAACGCGTCGAGTACCTCGTCGAGCAGCAGAAAGCTGAGTACGAGAGGCGCGAAAAGGAGAAGGCCCAAGGTGGCGGAGGAGAACCAAGCAAGAAGCGGCCATTCAATGGCCGGGGAGGACTCCGCGGCAAGGCCAAGCAGCGGCAAGGTGACCGACCTCCCCGGGGCCGCGACAAGGACGAAGAAGACGACGACGATGACATGGAGGATGAGGATAACAGCGAGCAGGAGTTCCAGAAGGCCACGGAGGTCCTGTGCGTCGACGGCGGCGCCTCTCTGCACACTTCCCACCGCCAACTCAAGCAGTGGGTGCGGGAAGTGAACGCAGCGGAGCCGCCCGTGGAGTCGCGCAGGCTCCTCAAATGGTCCAGCACGCCCATCATTTTTGATCTTGAGGATCACCCTGACCGCACCACTGCGGTCGGGTGCTTGCCGATGCTGGTCTCACCCACCATCCGCAACCTCAAGGTCACCAAAATGTTGGTTGACGGCGGGGCCGGGCTGAACTTGATCTCCTCTGCTGTGATCAAGAAACTCCAAATCCCAGATGGCGAGCTCAAAGAGACCGGTTCTTTCCAAGGAATCAACCCGGGGAGGAGCAAGCCCAAGGGGAAGATAACTTTGCCGGTGACCTTTGGCGGGGAGCTCAACTTCAGAACTGAGCGCATCACGTTCGATGTCGCCGATATCCCATTACCATATAATGGGATACTCGGCCGTCCCGCCCTCGCCAAGTTCATGGCAGCTTCCCACTACGCCTACAACGTACTCAAGATGCCGGGACCGATAAGCGTCATCTCCGTCCATGGCAACAAGAAAGATGCGCTTGTATGCGCCGACAAGATCTACCGGGATGCAGCAGCCGCGGCAGAAAAGGACACACTTGCCGCTGAAGCTCCCGGGGGGAAGAAGACGAAGACCAAGTCCGGCAAGTGCTCTGGGGCCCACTCCGGCAACCGCACCTCTTCGGAGTGCTGCGCTGCCGTCGAGGACGTTCCATCGAGCTCCACCGGCAAGTGCAAGAAGGGAATGGCCGCTCCTCCGGCAACCAAGAAGGTGCCCGCCAACGAGGACGGCACTGGTGGTACCTTCACCATCAGCGCCACACTTGACAGCAAATAGGAAAGCGCGCTCGTTGCCTTCCTGCGGGCGAATGTCGATGTGTTTGCCTGGCAACCATCTGACATCCCCGGTGTTCCCAGGAAGGTAATTGAGCACAAGTTTGTTGTTTGTCCTCATGCGCGGCCCGTCAAGCAGAAGGTTAGAAAGCAAGCCGTGGAGCGCCAAGAATTCATTGCCGAAGAAATCAAGAAACTAGAAGCAGCAGGCCTAGTTAGAGGCGTGATCCATCCGACGTGGTTAGCAAACCCAGTCGTCGTGCGTAAGGCCAACGGGAAGTGGAGACTGTGTATAGACTTCACTGATGTGAATAAAGCATGTCCCAAGGATCCATTTCCCTTGCCGCACATTGACCAGATTGTTGACTCCACTGCCGGATGTGAGCTACTCTCTTTCCTTGATGCGTATTCATGCTACCATCAGATTTTCATGGCCAAGGAAGATGAAGAGAAGACTGCATTTATCACTCCTTGTGGCACTTATTGCTTCATACGCATGCCATTTGGACTGAAGAATGCAGGATCAACATTTGCAAGGGTAGTGCACACTGCTTTCGAGCCACAGATCCACAGAAATGTAGAGGCTTACATGGATGACATCATGGTGAAGAGCAAGAGCAAGGATACCTTGATCCAAGATTTGGAAGAGACATTTGAGAATCTGCGCAAGATCCAGCTTAAATTGAACCCCGAAAAGTGCGTCTTTGGAGTCCCCTCCGGCAAGCTTCTCGGGTTCTTTGTGTCACAGAGGGGGATTGAAGCCAACCCCGACAAGATTAAAGCCATCGAGCAGATCGAAGCCCCGAAGCGCGTCAAGGATGTCAGAAGGCTTGCAGGTTGTGTGGCTGCCATCAGTAGGTTCATTTCGAAGTCTGCAGAACGCGCCCTACCTTTCTTCAAAATTTTGAAGAAGGCAGGTCCCATGAAGTGGACTCCGGAAGCGGAGGCAGCGTTGCAAGACTTGAAGCGGTACCTATCCTCCACTCCAATACTTGTCGCACCTAGGCCACAGGAGAAGTTGCTGCTATATCTAGCGGCAACCAACCAGGTGGTTAGTGCTGCGTTAGTAGCGGAGAGGGAGGCCGACGAAGAGTCTGCACCACCGGCAAGCGAATCCAGCGACAAGCAGGGGGCTGCTCCGACAAGCTCTGGCCCCGACAAGGACAACTCTGCGCAGGAGCAAGGAGAAGTACGGAAGAAGATGGTGCAGCGCCCGGTGTATTTTGTGAGTTCCCTCTTGCAGGGGGCTAGATCAAGATACTCCGGGGTGCAAAAGTTGCTTTTCGGCCTCCTCATGGCCTCGAGAAAGCTGCGTCATTACTTCCAGGCACATGAGATAACAGTGGTCACTCGCTTTCCGCTGAAGAGGATATTGCACAATCCAGAAGCAACAGGCAGGATCGTTGAGTGGGCACTGGAATTATCAAGCTTTGGACTCAAGTTTGAAAGTACCTCAACCATACAGAGCCGAGCTTTGGCAGAATTCATAGCTGAATGGACCTCGACGCCCGATGAGGAAGTTCCAGAAACAAGTGCACCCGTACAAGAAGCGACAAGTGAATGGGTAATGTACTTTGATGGTGCCTTCTCGCTGCAAGGCGCCGGTGCTGGCGTGGTACTCATCGCGCCCACTGGAGAACACCTCAAGTATGTTATCCAGATGCACTTTCCCAGGGAGCAAGCGACAAACAACACTGCTGAATATGAAGGTTTGCTTGCCGGCCTCAGGATTGCGGCCGAACTTGGGATCAGGAAGCTGATTGTGCGGGGAGATTCTCAGTTGGTGGTCCGACAAGTTAACAAGAGTTACCAGAGCCCTTTGATGGAAGCTTATGTAGATGAAGTGAGGAAGCTTGAAGAGCACTTTGAAGGTCTGCAAATGGAGCACGTCCCGAGAGCTCAGAATGAAATTGCAGATGGCCTTTCGAAGTGTGCTGCGATGAAGTTACCTGTGGAACCAGGGACCTTCTTGCTCAAGCTTACTCAGCCATCCGTTACACCATCAATTGGGCAGTCCAAAAAGAGAAAGTTGGTCTCCGGCGACTACTTGCCGGCGGATCTCCCCGAGGCCGCCGCCAAGGTCCCCAAGATCAACGATCAGAACGCTGAGGAACAGTCTGCTCCTGCAGATCCGAGGATCTGTGCAGTTGAATCAAGTGTTCTCGACAAGCCTCGCCCCGGCGAGCTTGCCGGGGGACCATTAGCTCCGGCAGAACCAGAGGTTCTTGCCGTAGAAGCTGAGGTCCCCACAGCGGCCCTCATGCCTTTAGTCCTTGCCGTTGAGCCTCGGGCTCCGGCATGGGCGCAGCAGATCGTCCGTTTTCTGCAAACTGGAGAACTTCTCGACGACCCAAAAGAGATAGAGAAAATAACCAGGCAGTCAAGTATGTACCAGTTCGTGGACAATGAGCTGTACAGAAGAAGACTCAATGGTGTCAGGTTGAAGTGCATTTCCAGAGAAGATGGACAGAAGCTGTTGGCAGAAATACACGGAGGCATATGCGGCCACCATATTGGCGCAAGGGCGCTTGCCGGGAAAGCTTTCCGGCAAGGGTTCTTTTGGCAAGAAGCCCTCCAAGATGCAACTGCACTAGTAACCAAGTGTGAAGCGTGCCAGTTCCATGCAAAACAAATTCATCAGCCAGCTCAAGCTCTCCAGACGATCCCTTTGTCCTGGCCCTTCTCGGTCTGGGGGCTCGATATCCTCGGCCCCTTCCCTCGCGCTGTCGAGGGATTTGAGTACTTGTACGTCGCAATCGACAAGTTCACAAAGTGGCCAGAAGTGGAACCAGTGAGAAAGGTGACAGCACAGTCATCGGTCAGGTTCTTCAGGTCGATTGTTTGCCGTTTCGAAATCCCTAACAGGATCATCACCGACAACGGTACACAATTTACTAGTCGCACCTTCATGCAGTACGTCCAAGACCTTGGCGCCAAGGTCTGTTTCGCTTCTGTTGCTCACCCGAGGAGCAACGGTCAAGCGGAGAGGGCCAATGCTGAAGTGTTGCGCGGACTCAAGACAAGGACCTTTGACAGGCTGCGTAAGTGCGGAAGAAACTGGATAGAGGAGCTACCGGCGGCTCTTTGGTCAATCAGGACGACACCAAGTCGAGCCACCGGACAGACACCCTTTGCCCTAGTCTATGGGGCAGAGGCAGTTCTCCCCACGGAACTCGTATACGGATCTCCTCGAGTGCTCGCTTATGATGAGCTCGAGCAAGAGCAACTGCGACAAGATGATGCATTGCTCCTCGAGGAGGAACGTCTCCAGGCTGCTGTACGAGCTGCTCGATACCAGCAGGCCTTGCGTCGCTACCATAGCCGCAAGGTCAAGGCCAGGAGTCTCGAGGAAGGCGACCTTGTTCTTCGGCGTGTTCAGTCTGCCAAGAATTCCAACAAATTGACGCCGAAGTGGGAAGGCCCTTATCGGGTGAGACAAGTAACAAGGCCTGGCGCTGTCCGCCTTGAGACCGAAGAGGGCTTACCGGTGAGCAATTCCTGGAACATAGAGCATCTTCGAAAGTTTCACCCATAAGGCGCGGTTGCCGTGATCCGCTCCGGCAACCACCTTTTGTACAAGCCTTGCCGCTGTTGCATGTAACCCTTTGTACAAAGCCGGGCGCAGACCCCGTGCATCAGTAAAGCTTTTGTGTTTTGCGCTATTTGCCTTTTCCATGCTTTTCTTCGCTATTTGCATGCGTTATTTGGCATCTTGTGCAACATACGTATCCGGTAAGCATTAGCACGCCGAAAGGCCATATACTTGTTTCCCTCTTCTTTTTCCTTGCCTCTTAAGCAGAAGGAATGTTCCTCGCGCACAAGTTTG
>LR738713.1:410680345-410738964 GCA_902687465.1 Secale cereale
AAGTTTGTCGGGGGGGGGGGGAGGAGATGGGAGATGAACCGAGTGTTGTTCAAGAAAGAGAAGCCTTGTCGGAGAAACAAGCAATATATGAAAGCTAAGTTACCAGAATTTGAGCAGTTCAAATTTTTAAATTTTAGTTGTCTTCCTTGAACAATCACACTTTGTATGGAAAACCTGTGCGCGGAGGAACCTACCCGTGGCTAGCCGCACCCTTATCTTGTTTTCGAGTACGCTCAACGACTTAAGTGAGCTGCGACAAGTGCCGCGCCCTTGTTCCGTTTTCGAGTTCACTCAACAAGCTGAGTGCGTTGCGACTAGCTGCGGCAAGGTTGCTTGCCGGAAAGACCTTGGCCAGCAGGCTGCTCAGAGTCCAGCACTCAGCGCTCGCGGCAAAGGGCCCTTGCCGGCAAGCTCCCTGGAAGCGTAGGGTGAAAAGCATACAAAGTAAAGGACCAAGACAAGGGAGATAACATTGCACTAATTGATCAAAAATAAGATAAATATCTTACAAGGGATAACTTGTCGCAATGACTAATAAGTTCATGGCACACTATGCAGCAACAAAAGTGATGAAGAAGAGGAGGCCTAATCTACGCGGTCGCCCTCAATCCTAGAGATCTTGTTCACTTTGGCGATAATGTGGGCCACCTGCGCCTTCAGCGCCTCCATATCCGCGTCGGCCGGCAAGCTTCGGAGAACGTTGACGAGATTTATACCAGGATTACGGTACACAATCTTCGTCGGAACGCGCTCCAAGGTTCCCGCGCAGAGCTGGCGTGACTCCTCGGCCAGTTGCGCGGGGAGCTTCTTCTGAAGATTTGCAAGGGCCGTCGCGATCCCTCTGAAGAAGAGGCTGAGCTTGGCGCTGTGGGGGAGGTTTGGATCCGGAGAGTATATAAGATGCTCAACCTTCAGCGCCAGCAGCTCCTTGTCGATGTTGGATGCAGAGGCCACCAAGTCATCGGTCCATACCTCGACGGTCCGGTGGAAGTTCTCAGCCGCAGTGGTGGCGCTCTCCACCAAGCCTCGCTCCTTAGGGAGCTCTTCCTTCAGCTTGGTTTCCCGGTCCCGGACGGCATCAAGCGAGTCCTTCAACGTGGAAACCTTCAGCTCCAGATCCTCAATCGAATCCTTGGCGGCCTTCAGCTCGTCGCCCTGCTTGGAGAGGCGCACCTGGAGTTCAGAATTGGTGTGGACGTCTTTCTCGCGCTCTGAGTTGAGCGCGGTGACCCTCTCCGTGCTCGCCTTAAGGGACTCCTCCAGCTGCGCCACTTTGGCCTCGAGGTCTTTCATGGCGGTCTCTGCTGTGACGGCGGTAGCCCTCGCCTCCTTCAGTTCTCCGCCAAGGGCCTGCTCCCGGGCGGTAAGGTCTTCCTCGTGGGCGTCGAGGTTGACCTTCCATTGGGTGAGCTCTCCTTCTCGCCGGGACAGCTCTTCTCCGGCGAGCCGCTGCTGCTCCTCGGCCTCGGCCTTCTCCAAGAGCCACTCCTGGTACTCCCCGGCGAGCCTCTCGCGCTCCTCCGCCACGTCGCGGAGGGCCGCCTGGTTGGCGGCGCGGAGCTCTGCCGCGCGTTTCTCCATGTCAGCGGCGGCCTTGGCGGTGAGGGCCTCCCGAGACTCGAGCTTCGCCTGCCTGGCCCGGTAAAGGGCCAGGAGCCGGTGAAGCAGCTTCTCCTCCTCGGGCTCGTCACCTCCGCCAGGCGCCTCGACGATCTTCAGCCCCGCGGAGGCGAGGACCTCTCCATCGAAGGCCTCTCCCTCCTCGGGGGCTCGCGACGAGGACCCCCACGGCACTTGGATGAAGACGCCGTTGGGGGCCTCAAGGTAGTAGGCGGACTGCTCCTTCTCGGTGGAGGGGTCGGCGGCCGGCGCAGCGCTCGACGCTCCTGCCGCCTCCGGGCCGGCAGTATGGCCGCCGTCCCCCTCCCCGGCCGCTGCGTCTGCGGTCGGAGCAGTCTCCTCCACAGCAGGCTCGGCGGCTCCCGCCGTGTCTTCAACGACAGGGGCGTTGCCGCCGTCGCCCTGCACGCCCTCCTCCTCGACGACAACCTCCGTCTCCATCTGCTCTGGGGGAGGAGGATCTAGAAGAAGAAGAAAAAGAAGAAGAAGTTCAAGCAAATATCCAAAAAAAAAGACGAATCCAAGAAGACAAGATTACAAAACTTACCTTGACGGACTTCATCGACGGCGGGCTCCCTCGCCGGGGAGCTCTCCCTTGGCGGGGTGGCCACCCTCGCCGGGCTGCTCGCCCTTGGCGGGGTACTCGCCCTTGGCGGAGTACCCGCCCTTGGCGGAGCACTCTCCCTTGCCGGAGAGTTTGCCCTTGGCGGGGACGGCGGAGCCTGCGGCTCCTCGGGAGCGGTCTCCGGATGCTTCTGTAGCTGCGGCTCCACCTCTGCACAAGACAATCAAGACAAAAACAAGAACAACAAGGTGTTAGTATAAACGAGATCCTCAAGCGCGCCCGACGAGTGGAAAGATCAAACCCAGACTTACGCTGGGGGCTGCGCTGGGGGCTGCTCCTCGGAGCAGCACTCGGGTCCGGCAAGCTTGTCGCTGGGGTGTCCCCTGTCGCCGCGACGGGCGAGTCGTCCTCGACCTCGACGACGGGAACCTTGGCCTTCTTCGCCGCCCGCTGGGCCAGGGTCCTGAAATCAAAGCAAGAAGCAAAAATCACAATCATCGAAAGAAGAATCAAGACAAAGTTGAAGAAAATACAAAGCTTCAAGTCCTTACTCCTGTTCCTCGTCGTCGTCGTTGTCGCTCAGGGCGGAGAAGTCGAACGCCACCTTAGGCGCATCCGCGCGAGGAGCAGGAGGCGAAGGCTCCCTCGGGCGCTTGGCGGTCCCCGGGGCTGGGGGCTGCGAAGACCCGGCCCCTGTGGACGCCGAGGCCCGGGGAGCGGGCGGAGCAGCCGCTCCGCTCTGCGAAGACCCTCCTCCGCTTGGCGCTGATGTACAGGGCGCCTCCGCCGTAGCCTGTGTGCGGGGCGCCTCCGCCGCGGTTGGTGCGCCGGGCGCTCCCGTCGCAGCTTGGCTCCCCCAGGTAGCCCGCGCCGCCCGGCGAGCTGGTTGTTGCCGGGGCGCGTGCGCCCTCGTCCCCGTCGTCGCCTTGCGGAGACGCTTCAGCGGAGATCGCCTGGGACTTGCCCGAGGCGGGGAGGTCTCCGATGACGAAGAGACGTCGTCGTTGTAGAGCCCCAGAGATCCATCGGAGTCCTCGCCGGCCCCGGCGTCCTCCTCCTCCTCCTCTTCGGCCGGCTCGCTGGGCCCGGCGCCTTGCCCTACGGTCGTGCTCCCTCCGGCGCCTCCGCTCCTTCCGGCGCCTCTGTTTCCTCCGGCAACCTCGCCCCTTGCCGCGGCCTCGGTCACAACTCCGGGGATACCGGCGTGCCTCAGAGAAGGGACCCCGGCGAGCTCGTCGGGTGGAAGCTTCAGCAGCCTGCGGATCTCCGCCTCCTCCGCTTGGCAGGACGCTTCCGCAGCCTCTGCCTCTTCAACCGTGAAGCCAAACTCCCCTGCCGCTGCGGCTGCGGCGGCCTCTTCTACCCGGGAAGCTATATAAGCAATCTCCCGGTCAGTGGTGTCCCGAGTGAGCCCCTTGATCTCATCCTTGTTCTTCGCCACCTCCACCAGGTTGTCGAAGAAGCTCATGATGACGTCTGGCTTGGGCGGAATCCATGTGCGGTCGACGCCATGCGAGTCACATGCGGGCATCATGGCGCGAAGGGAATCCCGGGCCGTGCTGTTGCATAAGGGCACCACTCCCCGGGGAGCTCTGAACCACTCTGGGTTGGCCGGGTCGTGCTTAAAGAGTTCCCGAACCATCCCCTTCAGCTCCAGCGATGTGAAGTTGAAGTTTAGCCCTGGGCGCAGTCTCATTATGTCCGCCGCGTTGCCGTACTCCCATGCTGGCCTCTTCCTATCATGTAGAGGGGCAATGCGGCGGCGGAGGAAATCTACTCCTACCTCTCCGACGGACAACTTAACTACCCGGAGACGAAGAATTCTGACGAGGGCGACGTTGAGCTTGATGTCGTCCGAGTCCAACTCACTCCAGTCCCTGCCGTGCACGATGGCTGTTGTGCGCGGTGCAGTGAAAGGTTGCGGCTCGTCCTCAACTACCCAGCACCAGTCCGCGCGCCACTCCTCCCACTTGCCGCGGAGCTCCCCGGGCAGGTAGGACTCTTTCTTGTTCAGGCGAAAGACCCAAGAGATTCCTCCGGAGAGGGGAGCGCTGGCCTCTACTATAGGCGTAAAGAAATGCCTAAAAAGTGCTACATTCGGATAGATCCCAATATAGTTTTCGCACAGATGTGCGAAAACCGCCATCGTGAGGATGGCGTTGGGGGTGAAGTCTAGAAGGTGGAGGCTGTAGGTGTTCATGATATTGCAGAAAAATTCAGGAAAGGGAGGACAAAGGCCGCAGTGGAAGAAAGCAGCGAAGAAGAAATACCCGCCGGGGTAATTGTCCTTGGCGGCGGCGGGATAGACTCTGGTCCGAGGATGCGCCTTGGTCTTCTTGGCCCAGAACAAGTAGTACTTGTTCCAGAGCTCCCGCGCGCTGAGCCTCGGCACGAAGACGACATTCCTCTTCCGCAGAAGAGCAAGCCTCGCCGCCTGCTCGGATTTTTCCTTCTTGGCCTTCTCCGCCTTCGCCTTCTCGGTCTTCGGGGCAATGGCGGAGGCGGCGTGGGAAGGGGAGCGAAAAGTCCGGCGGCGCCGCGGATGCGGAAGACGGCAGAGGAGGTGTGGAGGCGGAGCGCAAAGGGGAATTTCTGGAGATGGAAGAAGAAGCAATGAAAGCGTAGGAGGGGAACCGCTCCTGCTTCCTCTGCTTTTATGGGGAAGTGGGGGACGTTTCGCTCTTTCCATTAAAAGAACGTGGCCACGTTCCGTCCCACGACGCCGCAATCGACGCGTGCCGTTACGGAGGGACGCGGCGGATGCGGAAGTGGATTCGGCGTGCCGTGGGCCGCGCGTGCCCGTGCCCTGTTTTGGGCCTGGCCCAACAGCGCTCGGCACCGTGTGTGGCCCAGGCCCGGGGGCTCCTGTCGGTGTACTAAGGTAGAGGTACCTCAGTACCCCAACTTGTGCACGGGCAGTAGCAGCTTCCCGCGGCAGAGCCTACCACGTGCTTGCCGGAGACCTTTCTGCTCCATATAAAACCATTCAAAAACAAAGTATACAAGACAGAAGATCAAGACCCCGGCAAGTGGAGCTTGCCGGGAAGGCCGTCCCAGGCTCAAGATTACCTCACTAACACAAGACCCTGGCGAGAGGAGCTCGCCAGGAAGACCAGAAGACATGCCTCGGCGCAACATGCGCCCCGGTAGGGCCCGGGGAGCAACAAGCTTCAGAGCCCGGCAAGCTTCCGGGCCCGGCAAGGTCAAGACCCCGGCAAGATGCTTGCCGGGGAGGGTTGCGCTGTGTGCCCGCGCTCCAGCTCATCAGTCCACGCGTCGCCCTGGGGCCACTCCAGGGACGCGTGGCGGATGGCTGTGCAGCCTGGGGGACACGGTGGCACTCCACGGTGATAAAGCTACCGCCGTGGCAAACGGAGACGCAAGGGCGGGCGCTTTTGGGGTCGACGGCGACGGGCATTAAATGCTCTTGTCCCCCACTGTCAAAGTAGGTGATGACCATTGTTCATGCACTGTTCGTCCACTATTCCCGCACTGTTACAACTACCACCACTATTACATTTTTACCCTTTCTCCTACGTTGACACCTGTCGGTGACCCCTTGAGCTATAAAAGGAGGCCCATGCACAACGTAGAAAGGGTTCGGAACCTAGATCGCTCATTCGCTCGGTGTAGCTAGTTCTTCAAGCTCCCGAGCTCTCTAACTCAATACAATCTAAGCAGGAGTAGGGTTTTACGCGTCCACCGCGGCCCGAACCTGGGTAAACTGCCCGCGTGCTCACCACGATCTGCTCTTTGTGCTCCCTCCGCTCCCTTACCGCACGAACAAAGGGGCTCTGGTCCCATAGGTTCTCGTGGTGGACAGTTTCCCCCGACACGTTGTGACGTTTGGTAGCACACAAAGTGTTCCTCCGGTATTCGGGAGTTGCATAATCTCCTAGTCATAGGAACATGTATAAGTCATGAAGAAAGCAATAGTAGTAAAACTTAAACGATCATAGTGCTAAGCTAACGGATGGGTCTTGTCCATCACATCATTCTCCTAATGATGTGATCCCGTTGATCAAATGACAACTCATGTCTATGGCTAGGAAACATAACCATCTTTGATCAATGAGCTAGTCTAGTAGAGGCATTCTAGGGACACTCTGTTTTGTCTATGTATTCACACATGTACTAAGTTTCCGGTTAATACAATTCTAGCATGAATAATAAACATTTATCATGATATAAGGAAATAAATAATAACTTTATTATTGCCTCTAGGGCATATTTTCTTCAGTCTCCCACTTGCACTAGAGTCAATAATCTAGATCACATCACCATGTGATTAACACCAATAGTTCACATCACCATGTGACTAACACCCATAGTTCTCATCGCCATGTGACCAATACCCAAAGGGTTTACTAGAGTCAACAATCTAGTTCGCATCCTCATGTGATTAACACCCAAAGAGTACTAAGGGGTGATCATGTTTTGCTTCGTGAGAGATTTTTAGTCAGCGGGTCTGTTACATTCAGATCCGTATGTATTTTGCAAATTTCTATGTCTACAATGCTCTGCATGGAGCTACTCTAGCTAATTGCTCCCACTTTTAATACGCATACAGATTGATACTTAGAGTCATCTGGATTAGTGTAAAGCTTGCATCGGCGTAACTCTTTACGAAGAACTCTTTATCATCTCCATAATCGAGAAACATTTCCTTAGTCATCTAGTAACTAAGGATAATTTTGACCGCTATCCAGTGATCTACTCCTGGATCACTTTTGTACCTTCTTGCCAAACTCATGGTAAGGTACACAACAAGTTTGGTACAGAGCATGGCATACTTTATAGAACCTATGACTGAGGCATAGGGAATGACTTTCATTCTTTCTCTATCTTTTGCCGAGGCCGGGCTTTGAGTGTTACTCAACTTCATACCTTACAACTCAGGCAAGAACTCCTTCTCTGACTGATCCATTTTGAACTACTTCAAAAACTTGTCAAGGTATGTATGCATTGAAAAACTTTATCAAGCGTCTCGATCTATCTCTATAGATCTTGAGGCTCAATATGTAAGCAACTTTACCGAGGTTTTTCTTTGAAAAATCTCCTTTCAAACACTCCTTTATGCTTTTCAGAAAATTTCTACATCATTTCTGATCAACAATATGTCATTCACATATACTTATCAGAAAGGCTATAGTGCTCCCACTCACTTTCTTGTAAATACAGGCTTCACCGTAAGTCTGTATAAAACTATATGCTTTGATCAACTTATCAAAGCGTATATTCCAACTCTGAGATGCTTGCACCAGTCCATAGATGGATCGCTGGAGCTTGCACACTTTGTCAGCACCTTTAGGATCGACAAAACCTTCTGGTTGCATCATATACAACTCTTATTTAAGATATCAATTCAGGAATGCAGTTTTGACATTCATTTGCCAGATTTCATAATCATAAAATGCGGCCATTGCTAACATGATTCAGACAGACTTAAGCATCGCTACGGGTGAGAAAATCTCATCGTAGTCAACTCCTTGAACTTGTCGAGCTTTGTAAACAGTAACATTACTGTCAGCGTCTGTCTTCCTCTTTTAGATCCATTTATTTTTGATGGCTTGCCGATCATCGAGCAAGTCAACCAAAGTCCACACTTTGTTCTCATACATGGATCCCATCTCAGATTTCATGGCCTCAAGCCATTTTACGGAATCTGGGATCATCATCGCTTCCTCATAGTTTGTAGGTTCATCATGGTCTAGTAACATGACTTCCAGAACCGGGTTGCCGTACCACTCTGGCGCGGAACGCACTCTGGTTGATCTACGAAGTTTAGTAGTAACTTGATCCAAAGTTTCATGATCATCATCATTAGCTTCCTCACTAATTGGTGTAGGAATCACTGAAACTAGTTTCTATGATGTACTACTTTCCAATTCGGGAGAAGGTACAATTACCTCATCAAGTTCCACTTTCCTCCCACTCACTTCTTTCGAGAGAAACTCCTTCACTAGAAAGGATCCATTCTTAGCAACGAATATCTTGCCTTCGGATCTGTGATAGAAGGTGTACCCAACAGTCTCTTTTGGGTATCCTATGAAGACACATTTCTCTGACTTGGGTTCGAGCTTATCAGGTTGAAGCTTTTTCACATAAGCATCGCAGCCCCAAACCTTAAGAAACGAAAACTTTGGTTTCTTGCTAAACCACAGTTCATAAGGCGTCGTCTCAACGGATTTAGATGGTGCCCTTATTAAACGTGAATGCAGCTGTCTTTAATGCATAACCCAAAACGAAAGTGGTAAATCGGTAAGAGACATCATAGATCACACCATATCTAATAAAGTACGGTTACGACGTTCGGACACACCATTACGCTATGGTGTTCCAGGTGGCGTGAGCTGTGAAACTATTCCACATTGTTTTAAATGAAGACCAAACTCGTAACTCAAATATTCACCTCCACGATCAAATCATAGAAACTTTATTTTCTTGTTACGATGATTCTCTACTTCACTATGAAGTTATTTGAACTTTTCAAATGTTTCAGACTTGTGTTTCATCAAGTAGATATACTCATATCTGCTCAAATCATCAGTGAAGGTCAGAAAATGACGATACCCGCCGCGAGCTTCAACACTTATCGGTCCACATACATCAGTATGTATGATTTCCAACAAATCTGTTGCTCGCTCCATTGTTCCGGAGAACGGAGTTTATAGTCATCTTGCCCATGAGGCATGGTTCGCAAGCACCAAGTGATTCATAATCAAGTGATTCTAAAAGTCCATCACTATGGAGTTTCTTCATGCGCTTTACACCAATATGACCTAAACGGCAGTGCCACAAATAAGTTGCACTATCATTATTAACCTTGCATCTTTTGGCTTCAATATTATGAATATGTGTATCACTACGATCGAGATCCAACAAACTATTTTCATTGGGTGTATGACCATCGAAGGCTTTATTCATGTAAACAGAATAACAATTATTCTATGACTTTAAATGAATAACCATATTGCAACAAACATGATCAAATCATATTCATGCTTAACGCAAATGCCAAATAACATTTATTTAGGTTCTACACTAATCCCGAAAGTATAGGGAGTGTGCGATGATGATCATATCATTCTTGGAACCACTTCCAACACACATCGACACTTCACCTTTAACTAGTCTCTGTTCATTCTGCAACTCTTGTTTCGAGTTACTAATTTTAGCAACTGAACTGGTATCAAATACCCAGGGGTTACTATGAACACTAGTAAAGTACACATCAATAATCTGTATATCAAATATACATTTGTTCACTTTGCCATCCTTCTTATCCACCAAGTATGTAGGGCAGTTCCACTTCTAGTGACCATTTCCTTTGCAGTAGAAGCACTTAGTTTTAGGCTTGAGTTTAGCTTTGGGTTTCTTCGCTGGAGTGACAACTTACTTGTCATTCTTCTTGAAGTTCCCCTTCTATCCCTTTGCCCTTTACTTGAAACAAGTGGTCTTGTTAACCATCAACACTTGATGCTCTTTCTTGATTTCTACCTTCGCCGATTTCAGTATCGCGAAGAGCTCAGGAATTACTTTTGTCATCCCTTGCATATTATAGTTCATCACGAAGTTCTACTAACTTGGCGATAGTGTCTAGAGAACTTTGTTAATTACTATCTTATCTGGAGATTTAACTCCCACTTGATTCAAGCAATTGTAGTACCCAGACAATCTGAGCACATGCTCACTGGTTGAGCTATTCTCCTCCATCTTGTAGGCAAAGTACTGTCAGAGGTCTCATACCTCTCGACACGGGCATGAGTATGAAATACTAATTTCAACTCTTGGAACATCTTATATGCTCCGTGGTGTTCAAAACAGTTTTGAAGTCCCGATTCTAAGCCATAAAGTATGGTGCACTAAACTATCAAGTAGTCATCATACCGAGCTTTTGTCAAAACGTTCATAACGTCTACATCTGCTCCTGCAATAGGTCTGTCACCTAGCGGTGCATCAAGGACATAATTCTTCTGTGCAGCAATGAGGAAAATCCTCAGATCACGGAACAAGTCTGCATCATTGCTACTAACATCTTTCAACTTAGTTTTCTCTAGGAACATATAAAAAATAAACGAGGAGCAACATCGCAAGCTATTGATCTACAACATAGATATGCTAATACTACCAGGACTAAGTTCATGATAAATTAAAGTTCAATCAATCATATTACTTAAAGAACTCCCACTTAGATAGACATCCCTCCGGTCATCTAAATGATCACGTGATTCAAATCAACTAAACCATGTCCGATCATCACGTGAGATGGAGTAGTTTCAATGGTGAACATCTTATGTTGATCATATCTACTATATGATTCACGCTCAAGCTTTCGGTTTCCAGTGTTCCGAGGCCATATCTGCATATGCTAGGCTCGTCAAGTTTAACCCGAGTATTCTGCGTGTGCAAAACTGGCTTACACCCGTTGTATTTGAACGTAGAGATTATCACACCCGATCATCACGTGGTGTCTCGGCACGACAAACCTTCACAACGGTGCATACTCAGGGAGAACACTTATACCTTGAAATTTAGTAAGGGATGATCTTATAATGCTACCGTCGTTCTAAGCATAATAAGATAAACATCACATGCAATCAAAATATGTGACATGATATGGCCATCATCATCTTGTGCTTTTGATCTCCATCTCCAAAGCATCGTCATGATCACCTTCGTCACCGGCGCGACACCTTGATCTTCATCGTAGCATCATTGTCGTCTCACCAACTATTGCTTCTACGACTATCGTTGCCGCTTAGTGACAAAGTAAAGCAATTACATGGTGATTGCATTTCAAACAATAAAGCGACAACCATATGGCTCCTGCCAGTTGCCGATAACTTTACAAAACATGATCATCTCATACAAAACCTTATAACTCATCATGTCTTGACCATATCACATCACAACTTGCCCTGCAAATACAAGTTAGAAGTCCTCTACTTTGTTGTTGCAAGTTTTATGCGGCTGCTATGGGCTTAGCAAGAACCGTTCTTACCTATGCATACAAAAACCACAACAATGTTTCGTCAAGTATGTGCTGTTTTAACCTTCACAAGGACCGGGCGTAGTCACATTTGATTCAACTAAAGTGAGAGAGACAGACACCCGCCAGTCACCTTTAAGCAACGAGTGCTCATAACGGTGAAACCAGTCTCGCGTAAGCGTACGCGTAATGTCGGTCCGGGCCACTTCATCTCACAATACCGCCGAAGCAAAGTATGACATGCTGGTAAGCAGTATGACTAGTATTGTCCACAACTCACTTGTGTTCTACTCGTGCATATCATCTACGCATAGACCTGGCTCATGATGCCACTGTTGGGGAACGTAGTATTTCAAAATTTTCCTACGATCACGCAAGATCTATCTACCAGATGCATAGCAACGAGAGGGGAGAGTGTGTCTACGTACCCTCGTAGACCGAAAGCAGAAGCGTTAGAACAACGCGGTTGATGTAGTCGTACGTCTTCATGGCCCGACCGATCAAGCACCGAAACTACGGCACCTCCGAGTTCTAGCACACGTTCAGCTCGATGACGTCCCTCGAACTCCGATACAGCCGAGTGTCGAGGAAGAGTTCCGTCAGCACGACGGCGTGGTGACGATCTTGATGTTCTACCCTCGCAGGGCTTCGCCTAAGCACCGCTACTATATATCGAGGACAACTGTGGTGGAGGGGGGCACCGCACACGGCTAAGAGATCAAGAGATCAATTGTTGTGTCTAGAGGTGCCCCCTTGCCCCCGTATATAAAGGAGGGCGGGAGAGGCCGGTCCTAGAGGGGGCGCGCCAAGTGTGGGGAGTCCTACTAGGACTCCCAAGTCCTAGTAGGATTCCCCTTTCCTTTCCGGAGTAGGAGAGAAGGAAAGAGGGGGAGAGGGAGAAGGAAAAGGGGGCTGCACCCCTTGTCCAATTCGGACTAGAAGGGGGGCGCGCGCCTCCTTCCTTTTGGCCTCTCTCTTCTATTCTCGTAACTCCCCGGTACTCCGAAAATACCCGAATCACTCGGAACCTTTCCGATGTCCGAATATAGTCGTCCAATATATCGATTTTTACATCTCGACCATTTTGAGAGTCCTCGTCATGTCCCCGATCTCATCCGGGAGTCCGAACTCCTTCGGTACATCAAAACTCATAAACTCGTAATAAAACTATCATCGAAACCTTAAGCGTGCGGACCCTACGGGTTCGAGAACTATGTAGACATGACCGAGACACGTCTCCGGTCAATAACTAATAGCGGAACCTGGATGATCATATTCGCTCCCACATATTCTACGACGATCTTTATCGGTCAAACCGCATACCAACATACGTTGTTCCCTTTGTCATCGGTATGTTACTTGCCCGGGATTCGATCGTCGGTATGTCAATACCTAGTTCAATCTCGTTACCGGCAAGTCTCTTTACTCGTTCTGTAATACATCATCCTGCAACTAACTCATTAGCTGCAATGCTTGCAAGGCTTATAGTGACGTGCATTACCGAGTGGGCCCAGAGATACCTCTCCGACAATCGAAGTGACAAATCCTAATCTCGAAATACGCCACCCCAACAAGTACCTTCGGAGACACCTGTAGAGTACCTTTATAATCACCCAGTTACGTTGTGACGTTTGGTAGCACACAAAGTGTTCCTCCGGTATTCAGGAGTTGCATAATCTCATAGTCATAGGAACATGTATAAGTCATGAAGAAAGCAATAGCAGTAAAACTTAAACGTCATAGTGCTAAGCTAACGGATGGGTCTTGTCCATCACATCATTCTCCTATTGATGTGATCCCGTTGATCAAATGACAACTCATGTCTATGGCTAGGAAACGTAACCATCTTTGATCAATGAGCTAGTCTAGTAGAGGCATACTAGGGACACTCTGTTTTGTCTATGTATTCACACATGTACTAAGTTTCCGGTTAATACAATTCTAGCATGAATAATAAATATTTATCATGATATAAGGAAATAAATAATAACTTTATTATTGCCTCTAGGGCATATTTCCTTCAAAAGGATGAGTGAAAGAAAAGCCAAAGGATTCCATGAAGATGAACACGACACCTTGTGGTTTGAGGATCGAATCTATGTGCCCAACGACCCGGAGATCAGGAAGTTGATACTGCAGGAAGCACATGATTTGCCATACTCGATACACCCCGAAAACACCAAGATGTATTTGGATTTGAAGGAACGTTTCTGGTGGACGGGAATGAAGAAGGATATTGCCGAGTATGTAGCCGTATGTGATGTATGCCAGAGAGTAAAGGCGGAGCATCAGAAGCCAGCAGGATTGCTACAGCCTATGCCGATACCCGAATGGAAGTGGGAGAAGCTTGGCATGGATTTTATCACCGGATTGCCCAAGACCAAATCAGGATATGACTCAATCTGGGTAGTAGTGGACCGTTTGACCAAGGTAGCCCACTTTATCCCCGTGAAAACCACATACATCAGTGCGAAGTTGGCCAAGATATACATGACTAGGATCATATGTCTGCACGTAGTTCTGAGGACAATAGTATCAGATAGAGGAACAAAGTTCACCTCAAAGTTTTGGCATCAGCTACACCGGACTTTGGGAACGAGGCTGGAATTCAGCACAACTTTTCACCCGCAGACCGATGGACAAACCGAGAGAGTTAATTAGATTCTGGAGGACATGTTGAGAGCGTGTGCGCTAGATTATGGATCCAGTTGGGATGATAATTTGCCCTACGCGGAGCTCTCATACAACAACAGTTACCAGTCCAGTTTGAAGATGGCACCGTTCGAAGCATTGTACGGAAGGAGATGCCGAACACCGTTAATGTGGGATGAAGTTGGAGACCGATAGTTGTTTGGACTGGACTTGATCAAAGAATCTGAAGAGAAGGTTAAGCTGATTCGGGATAGACTGAAGGTAGCTCAGTCCAGACAGAAGAGTTATAAAGACTCGAAGTGCAAGGAGATAACTTATGAAATTGGAGACAGAGCGTACCTGAGAGTATCGCCTCTGCGAGGAGTTAAACATTTCGGAGTCAAGGGAAAACTAGCCCCGAGATTTGTGGGACCTTACCGTGTTTTGGAACGCATGGGAGAGGTTGCCTATAAGTAGGAGTTGCCCGAAGGATTGTCAGGAGTGCACAACGTGTTTCACGTTTCACAGCTTAAGAAGTGCCATGCGGAGATGGTCGATATTCCGCTTAGAGACACAGTAAGCCTGGAAGCAATTCAGTTGGATAGTGATCTGACTTATGAGGAGAAGCATGTTAAGATTCTCGAATTTTCGAGCAGAGTCACCCGCAGTAAGGTTATCAAGTTTTGCAAAGTTCAGTGGAGTCACCACACCGAGGAAGAAGCCACCTGGGAACGAGAAGATGATCTACGCAAGGACCACCCACACCAGTTCTCTAGCCAAGCCGAATCTCGAGGGCTAGATTCATTCTAAGGGGGGTAGGTTTGTAACATCCCAAAATTTCAATTTGGCATGTTATACATAGATCATACTGCATTGTATATTTCTTTGCATTTTGTTTGTGGCAATCCTCGAAAATTCTAAGCAACTCAAGGACCTACGGAGAGAGTTGGGAATTCTACCGTTTTTGTATTTGAGTTTTCTCGAATACCGGTATGAGGATAGCGTTCGTTTTAATGATTTTTCTCTCCCAAAAATATTTCTAAATAAAAATATATGAGCGGATATAATATGACTTCTCCAAAATAACAGAAATATTGGAGGAAAAATATTAAAATCACTTTTGGTATTTTATTCAGATTTATTTGCGATTTTATTTGCATAGGAAAAATACACGTTTTTCAAAATTGCATTTAGGTCCCGGAAAAATGTTCACTTTGTCCTAAATATTATTAGGGGACGGTGAAAATTGATTTCGGGATTTGTGGAGTCTGTTTAGTATTTCTTTTATTAGTTTTACTACGTCAGGACTCGTTTAAAAAAAGAGAGGGGGAACCGACTCCGGGCCGTAACCGGCTAGGACTCCCTAGCCGGGGCCTTTATAAGTCGCGCCTCCGGCCCGTGGAGCCAGCCCGCCTTGCCCGCCCCGCCCTTGCCCTAGCCGCCACCTGCCGCGCCAGCCGCCGCCACCCGCGCCTCGCGCTGCCGCCGCCGCTGCCGCCGTCCACCGCCGAGCCGCCGGAGTTGCCGCCGGTGTTGTCTTTTTCGAGGTAGCCGCCGCCGCCGGTTCTTTTCGGTTAACCGATCGGTTTTTTTCGAGAAACCCTAGATCCGTTTTTTTAGTTTAGATCGGTTTTTCTCCGGTTAAGTTATTCAGCGGACGTTCGTCCGTATGTTCGTTTTAACGAACGTTGTTCGCCCGTTAGCCGCAGACAGCGAACGTTCATTCGTTAGCCTGTTCGTCAGTTTTCTTTTTCGGGGTATTTATCCGTGATTATTTTCGATCACGATTTCTGCCCTGATCTTGTTTTTCGTTTTTATTTTCGCTCGAGAGTCGGAATCGGGTGATTCAAAATCCCAGATCTTCGTCTCGACGCCCTCTTTCCGTTTAGCCAACTTGAACAAAGTTTTGGCTACTGTAAAATTTGACCCTAGATCAAATTAGTAATCGGAGCTCGTTTCTTTCGCAGTTGAGTTTCGTTGCTTCTTTCGATTTAATTATTTTTGCAGACCGGAGTTCTTAAGTTGAACTTTTTGGTTAGATCTTATCTTTTGGAGTTTTGTTTGTGCATCATTGCTTGTTGCTTATGTATGCTATTGTTTGCTTGCGATAGAATACCTAGACTATGAAGCGTGCTACTACGAGTCTCTAGATTTTGCGAATTGTCAGCAAGGCAAGTAACACTTTGATCATACCCTTTATTACCCAGTTTTTATGCATTAGATCAAACCCTCACACATTGCATGAGTAGGATCTGATAACTTGTGCGACTTGGAAGTGGATTGAGGTAGAACCTATTACCTGCATTATTGTTCAAACCCTTGGGAGTTACTTCTACGTTATGCTTAGGTTGCCATGCTATGCTCGTAGACGTGGTTTGGGTTTGAGTGAAATCCATGACAGATGTGAGTTGTTAATTAATGGTTCAACTTAAGGTGGTTACTTGAATACACATCTGGGTGGATTGGTTGCAGGGCACCTGGAGAATCCAGTGTTGTCCTAGGAAATCCCGGGGTTCCGTGTGATTTTTCCTATGGAATGCCACCCAGGCTCAAAGGGGTCATAAAACTATTCATGCTAGAAACTTCCGTGTGTAGCCACAATGCCAATATGGGCTCTGGAATAGTATGAGTAAGTTGTGTGAGCTCTTTCAGTGGTGGACTAGCAGATGTAGGGGAAAGTAGGTGTACGGGTCCACCCGGGGTAAAGAGTAAATGCTTCTGAAAGACTATGTCTCGGTCATCCGTTTCTCAAACACCATGCAGTGCGAGAAATCCAACGGAGGAGATCGAGTCTTTTTGGATAAGTGCACAAACCTCTGCAGAGTGTACGAACTGATCATGATTAGCCTCGTCCCCGGTTATGGACAAATCTTGAGTATCTGGTACTTGAATTATTGGTTGATCTCATCACTCTAAAGTTTAATTTGTTGGGTTAATGATTACTTTAATTTAGGATTGAGTTGGAGGTACCTTCTCAATGATGTTTCAACTACCATGATAGTTAAAAAATAAAATTTATTCCTTTGTTGTAGGGAAAAATTGGCTTTACGAAAAAACTTTAACCTAGAGCCTCCACCAGCCAAATATGCATATAGTGTAGCCTTTACTTCTGTTAGTTGCATCTTCTGTGTTATCTTGCCAGCATATTCCATGTGCTGACCCGTTTCGGGCTGCAACATATTAGGTTGCAGACTTTTCAAATGAGGAGTAAGACATTCTAGGTCGTTTGTCATGCACTCAGCTATGCCGTTGGAGTTGATGGACTCACCTATATTCCAAGCCTTCCGCTGTTATTTTGTTAGATGACCTTAAGCCATAGAATTTTGTAATAAGTTCTCTTTGGAGACATTCGATGTAATAAGTGTGTGATTGCCACTCTGTTATAAATCCTTCAAATACTGTGTGTGTCAGCATTACCGATCCAGGGATGACACTGAAACACAGAGACTTCGGTCCATTCGGATCGTGGTCACTACAAATTGTGGGAATGATTGTTCTCCCTCCACCTCCGACCGTGTTGTCTTCTCAACTTCTTCTACTTCACCAACATGTGGTTTGCCACAAGGTAATGATATGGTGAGTAGTGTTGTTCATTGCAATGATGATAGTATGCTTATTGTGGATGATCCTTCATCACTATCTTTTTGCATTGCATATTCTTTGGACTTTAACACTTCAAGCACCATACATGTTTCACATGCTTGTGTTGATAGTCCTTGCATATCATGTAGAAATTGCTTGACTAAAACTCATGATGATATGCTTGCTATATCTTGTTGCCATGATAAAAATGCATCTATTTCCTCGAATTGTTATGCTAACAATGTATAGGAAACCCAACACCCCACGGATCAAGATGTAGTATTGAATGGTGCTTCAAGGGATCCTACATCATCATCTGTTGCATTTTGCCTTATGGCTATGGCTTCAAAGGTATCTCCCACTTTGAATCCCAATATATCTTGTGATGATAGTGATGATGACAATGATGATGATGTTGATAATGATGAAGAGAATGATAATGTTGCCTCCTTAAAAATTAAGGGGGAAATGATTTTTAAAGCTCTTCATAAGAATAAAATGGCTCGTTCCAACTTCATGGAAATCATGTTTGTTGCCATTGAGAGGAAGACATATATAGAGGAGTTGGAATCTCATCTAGAGGAGCATGAGGTCACCATTGAGAAAATGGAAAATCATGAGAGTGATTACGCTAATGAGATCGCCGACCTCTCGCAAGCTCTTGAACTTGAACAAACCACCAAGGAATCTCTTGAGGAGACTTTTGCCCTAGAACTATCTAGAATAAAGGAATCCCGTGATAGAGCTCTCGAGGTGGCTAATAATTTTGAAACTAAAAATGAGAAGCTTGAAGTTGCACATTGTAATGCCCCAGATGTAATTCTTTCCCTTTTGGGCAATATATATATATATATATATATATATATATATATATATATATATATATATATATATATATATATATATATATATATATATCTTTGGCTTAATCAGTTCCATTCCGGGTTCTTCGTCTTTTCGGGTTTTCGTTGTTTTGTCGTGTGCGTGTGTGCATTCATCCATGTCATGTTGTCATGTGCATCGCATTGCATTTGAGTCGTCGTTTGCATCTGGTACCACTCGTTCCTTCCCGTTGTCCGTTTCGGGATCCGGAGCTCTCTCACGTGTCCATGGCATCCCCGAGGCCTACTTTGGTGTTTGGCCGTGTAACGTTTCCGGTTTGGCGTGAGACTTGTCGTGCGATGTTGTTTTGGTATGTGTAACCCGCCTGTCAAATCTCGTCACGTTTGGAGTTCGTTTGATGCTCCAACAGTTATTCTCGTGGGCTGAAAGTACCTCCTCTTTGAGGCCCAAGAAACCCCTCCAACAGCCCACCAACCCAACTCCAACCCCTCCCTTCATCTATGCCATCCAATTGTGATCTCGTGGCCGAAAACCTCTCCTCATTTGGACAACCCTAGCTCCTTGTGCCTATATAAACGTCCACCCACCTCAAATTTCGCGTCTGAAACCCTAATGTTTCCACTGTTGCCGCGACGTGTTTCCACCGTTGAGCCGCTGTGCTTCCGATTCGTCGCCTCTGTGCTTCCGACGTGTCGCGTCAGTGCTTCCGACTTCGTCTTCAACCTCCGAGCGCCGCCGCCGTTCTTCTCCGCCGGAGCTCGCCGCCGGGCACCGCTCGTCCGCCGCCGGCCCCTCTCCTCCACCTCGCCTCGCCGCCGGACGGGCCATCTCCTCCGTCGCCCGGCTGCAGCCCGCGGCCCCTCATGCCTCCACGCCGCCCGCCGCGCCCCTCCGGCCGGAGCGTCGGCGCCGCCGCCTCCTCGCCGCCGGGCCGGCGCCGCCCCGCCACTTCATCCCGCCGCCCTCGGGGAAGCCAGCCGCCGGTCGCCGCGCTCGGGAGCGAGGGCGAGCTCCCGATCCGGATCCAGCTCCTCCCGCTGGAAGCCCTAGCGGGCCGGGGCCCGTTAGCCGCGTGGATCCGCGGCCCGATCCGCCACAGCGCCAGTCGGCCCGATCCGCAGCCCGGTAGCCCGCGTTGACCCCTGCCGGATCCTTTGATCGTTGACCCTGAGGTTGTTCCAAATTCCTCTAAGTCCCTAGATTTTAGTTTTTGATGCTGTTTTGTGAGGTGGATAACTTTTGCTGTGATGGTTCGATTTGAGCATATGATATGTCAAAATGATCGTGGTGACTTGTACTATGTTTTGTTCCATTGTGCGATGCATGTTTGAGGTCATATAGATGTCTTAATCTTCATGAGAAGATAGCTACTTGTTATAAACTGCTGCTAGTAGTTGTTTCCATGCCATATTTGCAATGTGATAACTTGTTGCATGTTTATCCAAATGATGCAAATGAGATGTCCACATGTTCATCATGAGATGCTCTACATGTTGGTTGCTTTAGCTTGCATGATAGGTTTCATCTTGCCATGTTTATCTCCTTTGCAAAAGTGCAATTGGATATTATGTTGTTAAACTTGTTACGAGATGCCTAGTTGAGGAGCTCGTTGCTATTGATGTGGTTGTCCCCTTGTTGCATGCTTAGGTGTTTTGGACTCCCCATCATGTGTACTTTGCTGTGGTGCTAACCATTTGCCATGTCTTGCTTTGAGGTGACTTAAACTTGCTCACAAACATGCCATGATGTTACTGCTGTTTTAACACTTAGTGAAATTTCACTAAGTCTGGAATCTGTAATTTCCAGATGCCATGTTTGCTTGTTGTTCTAGGCAAATCCATGATAGTTTTGGGGTGACTCTTGATGATTCCTTGTTGTATATATTGTTGTCTATCCATTCATGCTCTCACATGCTTATTTGGGTGGCTGTAGCATATTTACCTCTTGCTCCCAAGTTGCTATAAATTACTGTTGTCAGGATTTTGTTGTCAAGTTCAAAATGGCATAGTTTGTTGCTATTGATCCATGCCTCCTTTGGAGATGCTCCAATGGAATTGTTTGCTGTAGGGTATGTCTACTTTATGTCCATGCTCCTTGCCAGGATGTTTGAGTGCTGTAGGCCATTTATCTCTTGCTCCGAAGTTGCTATGTGGCTGTTAATTTCAGCTTGTGCATGTTTATTGTTTCGGGTGTATCTTTTAGCCCGTTGCTCCGTTTTGAGCAAGTCCTATATGTAACTTGTGTGATGTTGCATGTATATTCATATTATCCTCTTGTTATCATGTTTTGAAGTATTTTGCTTGATGCATATTGTCATGCTCCTTGTGCTGTAACCCTGTGCTTCCTATGTAGACTTTCTGTGCTTCCTAAGTGCATCTGTAGTGCTTCCATAGTGCATCAGCCATGCATCCAGTAGTTTTATGCATTGCATCTTGTTGATTTCGTGCCTTGTGTGTTTGGGTTGAGTAGAGCCAGAAGCTGAGACCGAGTACGAGAACGAGGTTACTACCGAGGTTGAGAACGAGGAGCCCACTTACGATCCCATCGACGACTCTTCAGGCAAGATGACCTGACCCCGATAACATTACTATCTTTGCCTATTGCTAGAAGTCTCGCTCTATAGTTTTTGCCTCGATGCCCATGTTTTCCTGTCAGCCTCCTATTGAAACCATGAACCTGTTTAACCACCCTACCTATGCAAACCTTTGATTGGCTAAGTAAGCTTCACTCAGCCCCTCTTATAGCATTGTTAGCTGCAGGAGAAGATTGAAGATTCTTGCTTCTTGTTGAAGCTTGTTGGGATATCACACTATATAATTCTTAAATGAAATCATCTATATATTGGTAATGGGTGGAAGGCTAAGTCTTTTGCTTGGTGATTTGTTCCACTCATGCCGCCCTAGGAACCGTATATACCGGTGTTATGTTCCTTGATTATGCGTTCCTCACACGGTTGGGGTTATGGGACCCCCTCGATAAACTGCTAAGTGCTAAGTCTTTTCCAGCAAGTCCCAACATTGGTACTATTTGCCTAATAACTAAAACTTGCATAGGGTCTTGCAAACCCGAGTTCTTAATTAACAACCCCCGGGCCAGTGCTCCACATGAGTGTTGGTCCAAACTGGGCAGACTGCGGGGCCACCACGAGGAAACTCGAGGATTGGTATATACCTGTAGGCTGACCTATCCGGTCTTGGCCTGAGACTAGATACGCGCGGCTACTGTCAGGGTGTCGGCACGCCGGGAGGATTTGCTGGATTAGCCTTACCTTAGTCGGAGTATCTTGAGCACGGGATTCCGAGGATACTCGGGCCTTCCCATTTTGGAGTTGCGACTCCGCGGATCGTGGGCTTGTCATGGGCCAAGTTGGAACACCCCTGCAGGGTTATGAACTTTCGAAAGCCGTGCCCGCAGTTATGTGGCAGATGGGAAATTGTTAATATCCGGTTGTAGAAAACTTGACACCATGTTCAAAATACACTACCAGCGTGAGTACCGTGACGGTCATTTTCTGAAAGGGGATTCGGGAGATGAACACGGTGGGGTTATGCTTGACTTGCTCTAGTCAGGATCACTTCGTGATCATCTTTCGTCCAATGCATTTTGTCTTCTCGCTCTCTTTTACGTAAGTTAGTGCTAGTGCTACTACAACCTCTTGTTCTTTCTTCAGCCTTGTTCCACACCCAAGGCTTGGATAGTTGTGTTACCCGGGAACGGGATTGCTGAGTCCCCTGTGGCTCACAGACTCTACACCACACCAGATGTAGGTACTCAGGCGATCTACTCAAGTGACGGCACCAAACTGTACTGGGAGTACGACGAGGACCGTAGCCGTTACTACGTGCACTATCCCGACGATCAGTAGAGGTTTCTACTAGGGGCGATTCAGACCTGTGGTTTAATGTTATGTTTGGTATCCCCAACACCTGATTGCATAACTGGAAACTTTCGGAAATTAATAGATGGGTTCATCTAGTAGATCGTAGGCATTCTTCCAACAAATGCAGGTTACGGAGTTCGGGGTTCTACATTGAGTGAAGTGGTTTATGGCCGATGTTCCGATCGGGAGTTGCTTCTTAAAGGGTCCTTGGCTATGCTGATCCGGGGATTGCGAAACCCCGTCGTAACACGTTCCATAAGCTTTCAGCACAAAGATGTCGAACGAAGCTCCTATCTTGTATTTGTTCTATCTGTACCTTGTTGTTTTTCTTATTTACCTTTTGTCTCCCAGTGGCTTCTCGTGAAGATTGTTGTTATCATTAAACTGAGAATTTCATTCGTTCCTCTTGTTCGAATGATTCTTGTGAAGACTATGTTGCAATTCCAGCCGTTGTTTCAGCTTATATCTTCTTTCAATCAAATGGCTGATTGGTGGTCATCTCTTTCAGGATGGCTCCAAAACGGGTTCCCAACGCTAACCCAGAGGGTGAAGAGGTTCCAGACCGTCCTCCTTCCCCTCCTGCTCCGTCTGAGGCCTGGAGAGCAATTATGCAGACTACAAACCAGAACACCCAGATGCTTATGCAGATGATGCAGCAGATGCAAGCAAATCAAGCAAATCAGGGTGCTCCAGGGAACCAAGGCAATTTCTTCAACCAACAGCACCATGCTACGCTCAACCAGTTCTTGGCCAATCAACCAAAGGCTTTCAGTTACTGCGTCGACCCTCTCGATGCTGAAGATTGGATTACTGATATCAAGAAGCATTTTGAGTGCAGTAAAGTAAGGCCCGAGGACTATGTGAAGTTTGCAGCCTTCCAACTCAAGGACCAAGCAGCTGATTGGTGGCAGCAGTACAAAGACTCTAGAGCAGGACGTGAAATCTCTTGGGATGACTTCTGCAAGGACTTTCGCTCTCACCACATTCCAACAAGTGTCATCGAGGGTATGCGTGAGCAATTCCGCAACCTGAAGCAAGGCTCTATGTCTGTCTACCAGTATAATGTCAAGTTCCAAAACCTTGCCCGCTATGCAAAGCAAGACATCCCATATGCCAAGAGCAAGATCTATCAGTTCCGCGGTGGTCTGAAGGATGAACTCCAACTTGCTCTCACCTTGTTCGAGCCTGATGAGTTTGACAAATTCTATAATATGGCGCTTAAGCAAGAGGCAGCCCATCTCAAGATGGAAGCTTCCAAAAAGAGGATCAGAGACGCTCTTCACTCCTCCTCATCTTCTCAAGTGGTCGCGAAGCAACAGAAGTTTTGGCTTCCAGCTCCTCCAGTGATCCGAGCTCCCTACAACAACAACAAGAATGCCGGTGGCCGTGGTTTCTCCCACCCACACAACCAAGGCAATCAGTCCAAGTCGCAGTTCCAAGCTTCCACGTCAAGCGTTCCTCCTGCTCGTGCGCTTTCTGAGGTCACTTGCTACAAGTGTGGCTAGAAGGGTCATTATTCCAACAAGTGCACCAACCCAAGGCGCCTTCCGCCTCCTCCACCTGTCAGCATAGCTATTGTCAAGCATAATCCCAAGCATGCAAGGGTGAATCTGATGAATGCAGCTGAAGCGGAAAATTCTTCTGATGTGATACTTGGTAACCTCTCAGTTAACTCTTTTCCTGCAAAAGTATTATTTGATTCTGGTGCATCTCTCAGTTTCATTTCAAGGCCATTCTTCACCAAGCATAATTTCACTTCGGTATTTCTGGATAAGAAGTTGTCAATTATCTCTCCGGGCAAGCACATGACTACCAATTTGAGGGCTCCGAATGTTTCTATTCGCATGGGTGATTACCGCTTTCTGGATAATCCGGTTGTTCTCGGCAACTCCGACATCGATCTGATCCTCCGAATGGATTGGCTTTCTCAGCATGATGCTCACATTGATTGTGCAAATAAGGAAGTCAAGATTACTCATCCTAATGAAGACGTGATTATCTTCGCCTCCAGGGATAACACAATCAGGCTTTTCTCTCTCAATGACAAGGGCGAGATTAATGCCATATCTCAAATTCCGGTGGTTAACGAATACGAAGACGTCTTTCCTGAAGAACTTCCAGGCATGCCCCCACACCGTCAAGTGGAATTTGTCATTGAACTCGAGCCTGGTACTGAGCCAGCATGCCGGCGTCGGTACAAGCTATCTCCTGGAGAGTTGAAGGAGTTGAAGAAGCAGCTTGATGAACAAGAGCGTTTGGGTCTGATCAGGCCTAGTACGTCTCCTTGGGGCTGTGGTCTCTTATTTGTCAAGAAGAAGGATGGCACGGAGCGCCTTTGCGTCGATTACCGGCCATTGAACAAGAAGACAATAAAGAACAAGTATCCGCTCCCCAACATCAATGAATTGTTCGAGCAACTCAAAGGAGCTAAAGTGATCTCTAAGCTCGATCTCCGAATGGGCTATCACCAAATTCGCATTCGCGAAGAAGATATCCACAAGACTGCCTTCAGAACGAGCTACGGCTCATACCGGTTTTCAAGACCGGAGCTATCAACCACTCAGCCATCTCTCCACAGCCTAATCTTTATTTTACTCCTACAAATAGAACATAGCCATATAAAAAATAAAAAGATTTATTAGCCTCTAGAAAGATATCAGATACAAGTTCCTTTTCGATATATCTCTGTATACTGTATACACGGATACAGGATCCGCTATACCCGCTTGTGAATTAAAGAGTAAATAATCTCTTCTCACCCCCATATCCAAATAAAAAAGCGGTTTAAGTAATAAATTTGAATTAAAGAGAAGAATCAATGGATTCATGATTAAACCCCTCCTACTTCTTGTATTTTTTTACAATTTTGGTTAAGTGAGGGATCAAATATGTAGTCAACTTTATTTGATGGTAGCTTGGAGGATTATAAATATGACTATTGCTTTCCAATTAGCTGTTTTTGCATTAATTGCGACTTCCTCAGTCTTAGTAATTAGTGTACCCCTTGTATTTGCTTCTCCTGATGGTTGGTCAAATAATAAAAATGTTGTATTTTCCGGTACATCATTATGGATTGGACTAGTCTTTCTCGTAGCTATTCTGAATTCTCTCATTTCTTAAATGAAATTTGGTTAATATTTATTAACCCCATAAAAAATAATAAAGGCCATTTCTTCTAAAAAATTAGAATAGTGAGACGTATTAAAACGCAATTTGCGTTCCTAATTGCTAGCTCTTCTCTTTCAGTATTATGAAATTCCATTCCCATTAGAATATTCATTGACAGATAATAAAAAAAGGAAAACTCTAATATAATAGAAAATGAAATGAAATGGTCGACCCAGACATAGAAGGTCGACCCAGGCGGATATAGGCTATAAAATATATACCGTAGCGAGCGTAGTTCAATGGTAAAATATCTCCTTGCCAGGGAGAAGATACGGGTTCGATTCCCACCGCTCGCCCGCTTAATTTATCAAAGTACTATGATAAAAAGTTTAGTCTAGTTAACTGTTTAACTACTTATATTAAATTAAGTATTAATTAGGTGTTAGTCTAGTGCAGTATCCCTTACTATCTTACCCTTCCTTTGCATCCCACTCAAAAAAAGGGGGCGCTCCGGAGGCAGAAATAGAACTCGCCAACAAAGTTCCAAAAATTGGGTATTAACTGAGACAAACAACGGCCAAACTGTTTTTAAAGGGAAAGGAGAGGTAGACTGTCCGTTTCATTTCATTTTTATTTTCTGTAGGGTAGGGAGAAGCCTTGCGCCTTCTTTTTTTGAAGGCAAGTGACTTCGCAAACTACTCAATTTTGCCCTCTAGGGCCGGGAACTAATGAATAAAAAAGGGTTGGATACGCTCCTCTACCATATCTAGAGAAATAGAATAGTCCTTTTATACAGACTACTAAGTGCGGAGACGGGAATCGAACCCGTGACCTCAAGGTTATGAGCCTCGTGAGCTACCAAACTGCTCTACTCCGCTCTGGAGTACCAGAAACTAATGAATAAAAAAGGGTTGGATACACCCCTCTACCATATCTAGAGAAATAGAATAGTCCTTTTATACAGAATGGAGCGGGTAGCGGGAATCGAACCCGCATCATTAGCTTGGAAGGCTAGGGGTTATAGTCGACGTTGGTTGATTATTTTTAACGTCTCTAATTCAAAACCGAACATGAAATTTTGATTTCATTCGGCTCCTTTATGGATATTCTCACCACTTAACATCTATGTCAGCTTTTCTATTTGAATGGAACCAAAGCTCTCTGCTTTCTAGATGATCCTTATAGAGTAGGAGATAGAAATTCTATCTAAATCCATCTAATCTACTTACTTCGTTCCCTAATTTCATTCAAGAGATCCCGAGGAAAAGAATTAGGTTTCCACCGAGCTGAAACAATATGCGGATGGTTCTAGTAAACCAAAACTATCGTTTTTTAGCTATTTGGCTTCCTTATTCCTTATTTTAACAAAAGAAGATTTAGTTACGATTGGAAATCAACTTTTTTCTATCTTCATCCATAGATCCTTTACTCATATTTTCAAAATTGGAATACTTAATCCAATGCAAAATTATGCTTCGCGACTCTGTACTCATAATCCAATTTTTGTTTTGGATGCAATTTAAATTAGTCTTTGGATACAAATCGCCAGAATGTATATTCTTCCTCAATATGCTATTGAGAGGAAAAGGATTTAATCCTTTATAAGAACTAAAGTTTTCATCGGAATATAAAAATAAAAAACTTAAGGATGCCTTAAGTATATCATTTCAAATTCAGTTATTAATAGAACGAATCACACTTTTACCACTAAACTATACCCGCTACATTGTAGATTATGGTATAAATGGTACCCTTTGTCAAGGATAGCCATTTGACAAGAAGGCTAATTCCCCCCTTATTGAATCAGATGGAGAAGGTTCATGACACTGAGCCGTTGGTACTTCTACTTCGATCGCTCGCCTTTACTTTAGGATTTAGATAGCCCCTTTGGTCTGTAAAAAAATCTTTTCTTACCATGCTAATAGCGCCTGAACCAAATGTATTTATTTTGATTAGGATCCTATTCTACGGTTATGACTACAATAATAATTATTTACTTTGCAAGGACGTAAGTGTGTCAGACTGCTAAATTGTTTTATTATTCCTACAATATAAACTAGGGGATATAGGGGGTAACACTGTCCCTATAAATTCCTTTTTTTCCTTTTCTTTTTTGTCCAGAATTGAACAAAAAAGAAATTACGGAAGATGTTTTCTTTCCCCATTAAGTCCGAGCCATAGAGTAAGAGTGAGATGAGTTTTCCAAATTCATCATAGACTTTCCCTATGGCTTGATAGAAGTAAGAAGCAAAGAGTCGTAACTTAAAGAAAAAAACGGACAGGGCCGACAGATTTACCTGATGTAAAGAAGATCCTAAAAGTCTCAGATTAGTCTACTCTCTCCATTTAACACTTTCATCTCTCTCCTTTTTTCCACTGACTCAATTCTAGTTTATTAGATTCTTGTTTAAAATTTAAAAGAATGCAAAAAGTTCAATAGAACTAAGAACGCATAAAAAATAGCATAGAGGATCAAGGCCATTACCAAAAGTTCCGCCCAAGGATCCTATCATATTGGGTATCTGTTCCCCGCCTTTTCCCGCTAGGATTGGAAATCTTATATTTTCCATACCCATATACCATTGAATCCTTGGGGTTCCAGAATCCGCCTATTTTACTAGTCTTCGGAAACGGAAAACCCTGAACCAAGAAGAGTTGGATATGTTATGTAGGGTATGTTTTTTTATTAATTTTATTTGGAGCTCTCAAGATATCGATATATACATATACAATCTCTACATAATGTCTCTCTCTCTCTATCTCTATATATTATATATATATAATATGTACATTATGCAGTAGACCAATAATGGGAAATCCAAGTGGCTAATTTTTGAATTAAATAAAAAGCCCTTTTAACTCAGTGGTAGAGTAATGCCATGGTAAGGCATAAGTCATCGGTTCAAATCCGATAAAGGGCTTTTTAAATTAGTGGTAGAGTAATCTCGTGCTAAGAGGTAAGTCGTTGGTTCGAATCTGATAGAGTACTTTTCTACTAAATTGATTCACTTTTTTTCTTTGTTTTTGAAACTTTCTCTATATTTTTAGAGAATTTTATGACTTAGTGCGGGATGGACGCATTTTTTGTCTGAACACTAAATGAAGCACGGAGAATTAATCTATAACGATCAACTAAAAAAATCCTAGATGAAAACATAACAGAAAAGTTGGAAAAACTCTTTGCTTTGGATCTATTTATACTTTTTGAGTATATTGACAATTCCAAAAAATTGCTCATACTATGATTATAGTATAATCACGAGCGGTTGTATATGGCCCTATCGTCTAGTGATGCCCCTATCGTCTAGTGGTTCAGGACATCTCTCTTTCAAGGAGGCAGCGGGGATTCGACTTCCCCTGGGGGTAGGGAGTATTATGAAAGGAGGTTAATCATAGATTAGCAAAAACCCTAGAATAAATTCTTCCTGGGTCGATGCCCGAGTGGTTAATGGGGACGGACTGTAAATTCGTTGACAATGTCTACGCTGGTTCAAATCCAGCTCGGCCCAAACCAAAAATCTAGGGCTTCGTGAATATGAACTAAATCCTTTTGTTTTTCTTCCATAAAATAAAATGTCTGATCTATAGAAATAAAAGATAAAGAAAAAAGGGAAAAAAATCTAATCCATATGCCTTGGAAAGTGATATGAGGTGCTCGGAAATGGTTGAAGTAATTGAATAGGAGGATCACTATGACTATAGCCCTTGGTAGAATTCCTAAAGAAGAAAATGATCTATTTGATAGTATGGATGACTGGTTACGAAGGGACCATTTCGTTTTTGTAGGATGGTCTGGCCTATTGCTCTTACCTTGTGCTTATTTCGCTTTAGGGGGTTGGTTTACACGTTTGCATCCGGTCCCACTCGTTCCTTCCCGTTGTCCGTTTCGGGTTCCGGAGCTCTCTCACGTGTCCGTGGCATCCCCGAGGCCTACTTTGGTGTTTGGCTGTGTAACGTTTCCGGTTTGGCGTGAGACTTGTCGTGCGATGTTGTTTTGGTATGTGTAACCCGCCTGTCAAATCTCGTCGCGTTTGGAGTTCGTTTGATGCTCTAACAGTTATTCTCGTGGGCTGAAAGTACCTACTCTTTGAGGCCCAAGAAACACCTCCAACAGCCCACTAACCCAACTCCAACCCCTCCCTTCATCTAGGCCATCCAATTGTGATCTCGTGGCCGAAAACCTCTTGTCATTTGGACAACCCTAGCTCCTTGTGCCTATATAAACGTCCACCCACCTCAAATTTCGCGTCTGAAACCCTAATGTTTCCACTCTTTCCGCGTCGTGTTTCCACCGTTGACGCGCGGTGCTTCCACCGTTGGGCCGCCGTGCTTCCGATTCGTCGCTGTTGTGCTTCCGACGTGTCGCGTCAGTGCTTTCGACTTCGTCTTCAACCTCCGAGCGCCGCCGCCGTTCTTCTCCGCCGGAGCTCGCCGCCGGGCACCGCTCCTCCGCCGCCGGTCCCTCTCCTCCACCTCGCCTCGCCGCCAGACGGGCCATCTCCTCCGCCGCCCGGCCACAGCCCGCGGCCCCTCACGCCTCCACGCCGCCCGCCGCGCCCCTCCGCCCGGAGCGCCGGCGCCGCCGCCTCCTCGCCGCCGGGCCGGCGGCGCCCCGCCACTTCATCCCGCCGCCCTCGGGGAAGCCAGCCGCCGGTCGCCGCGCTCGGGAGCGAGGGCGAGCTCCCGATCCGGATCCAGCTCCTCCCGCTGGAAGCCCTAGGGCCGGGGCCCGTTAGCCGCGTGGATCCGCGGCCCGATCCGCCACAGCGCCAGTCGGCCCGATCTGTAGCCCGGTAGCCCGCTTTGACCCCCGCCGAATCCTTTGACCGTTGACCCTAAGGTTGTTCCAAATTCCTCTAAGTCCCTAGATTTTAGTTTATGATGCTGTTTTGTGAGGTGGATAACTTTTGCTGTGATGGTCCGATTTGAGCATATGATATGTCAAAATGATCGTGGTGACTTGTACTATGTTTTGTTCCATTGTGCCATGCATGTTTGAGGTCATCTAGATGTCTTAATCTTCATGAGAAGAGAGCTACTTGTTATAAACTGCTGCTAGTAGTTGTTTTCATGCCATGTTTTCAATGTGATAACTTGTTGCATGTTTATCCAAATGATGCAAATGAGATGTCCACATGTTCATCATGAGATGCTCTACATGTTGGTTGCTTTAGCTTGCATGATAGATTTCATCTTGCTATGTTTATCTCCTTTGCAAAAGTGCAAGTGGCTGTTATGTTGTTAAACTTGTTACGAGATGCCTAGTTGAGGAGCTCGTTGCTATTGATGTGGTTGTCCCCTTGTTGCATGCTTAGGTGTTTTGGACTCCCCATCATGTGTACTTTGCTATGGTGCTAACCACTTTCCATGTCTTGCTTTGAGGTGACTTAAACTTGCTCACAAACATGCCATGATGTTACTGCTGTTTTAACACTTAGTGAAATTTCACTAAGTCTGGAATCTGTAATTTCCAGATGCCATGTTTGCTTGTTGTTCTAGGCAAATCCATGATAGTTTTGGGGTGACTCTTGATGATTCCTTGTTGTATATATTGTTGGATATCCATTCATGCCCTCACATGCTTATTTGGGTGGCTGTAGCATATATAACTCTTGCTCCCAAGTTGCTATAAATTACTGTTGTCAGGATATTGTTGTCAAGTTCAAAATGGCATAGCTTGTTGCTATTGATCCATGCCTCCTTTGGAGATGCTCCAATGGAATTGTTTGCTTTAGGGTATGTCTACTTTATGTCCATGCTCCTTGCCATGATGTTTGAGTGTTGTAGGCCATTTATCTCTTGCTCTGAAGTTTCTATGTGGTTGTTAATTTCAGCTTGTGCATGTTTATTGTTTCGGGTGTATCTTTTAGCCCGTTTCTCCGTTTTGAGCAAGTCCTATATGTAACTTGTGTGATTTTGCATGTTGATTCATATTATCCTCTTGTTATCATGTTTTGAAGTATTTTGCTTGATGCATATTGTCATGGTCCTTGTGCTGTAACCCTGTGCTTCCTATGTAGACTTTCTGTGCTTCCTAAGTGCATCTATAGTGCTTCCATAGTGCATCAGCCATGCATCTAGTAGTTTTGTGCATTGCATCTTGTTGATTTCGTGCCTTGTGTGTTTGTGTTGAGTAGAGCCGGAAGCTGAGACCGCGTACGAGAACGAGGTTACTACCGAGGTTGAGAACGAGGAGCCCACTTACGATCCCATCGACGACTCTTCAGGCAAGATGACCTGACCCCGATAACATTACTATCTTTGCCTATTGCTAGAAGTCTCGCTCTATAGTTTTTGCCTCGATGCCCATGTTTTCCTGTCAGCCTCCTATTGAAACCATGAACCTGTTTAACCACCCTACCTATGCAAACCTTTGATTGGCTAAGTAAGCTTCGCTCAGCCCCTCTTATAGCATTGTTAGCTGCAGGAGAAGATTGAAGATTCTTGCTTCTTGTTGAAGCTTGTTGGGATATCACACTATATAATTCTTAAATGAAATATCTATATATTGGTAATGGGTGGAAGGCTAAGCCTTTTGCTTGGTGATTTGTTCCACTCATGCCGCCCTAGGAACCGTATAAACCGGTGCTATGTTCCTTGATTATGCGTTCCTCACACGGTTGGGGTTATGGGACCCCCTCGATAAACTGCTAAGTGCTAAGTCTTTTCCAGCAAGTCCCAACATTGGTACTATTTGCCTAATAACTAAAACTTGCATAGGGTCTTGCAAACCCGAGTTCTTAATTAACAACCCCCGGGCCAGTGCTCCACATGAGTGTTGGTCCAAACTGGGCAGACTGCGGGGCCACCACGAGGAAACTCGAGGATTGGTATATACCTCTAGGCTGACCTATCCGGTCGTGGCCTGAGACTAGATACGCGCGGCTACTGTCAGGGTGTCGTCACGCCGGGAGGATTTGCTGGATTAGCCTTACCTTAGTCGGAGTATCTTTAGCACGGGATTCCGAGGATACTCGGGCCTTCCCATTTTGGAGTTGCGACTCCGCGGATCGTGGGCTTGTCATGGGCCAAGTTGGAACACCCCTGCAGGGTTATGAACTTTCAAAAGCCGTGCCCGCGGTTATGTGGTAGATGGGAATTTGTTAATATCCGGTTGTAGAAAACTTGACACCATGTTCAGAATACACTACCAGCATGAGTACCGTGACGGTCATTTTCCGAAAAGGGATTCGGGAGATGAACACGGTGGGGTTATGCTTGACTTGCTCTAGTTAGGATCACTTTGTGATCATCTTTCGTCCAAGGCATTTCTCTTCTCGCTCTCTTTTACGTAAGTTAGTGCTAGTGCTTCTGCAACCTCTTGTTCTTTCTTCAGCCTTGTTCCACACCCAAGGCTTGGATATTTGTGTTACCCGGGAACGGGATTGCTGAGTCCTCTGTGGCTCACAGACTCTACACCACACCAGATGCAGGTACTCAGGCGATCTACTCAAGTGACGGCACCGAACTGTACTGGGAGTACGACGAGGACCGTAGCCGTTACTACGTGCACTATCCCGACGATCAGTAGAGGTTTCGACTAGGGGCAATTCAGACCTGTGGTTTAATGTTATGTTTGGTATCTTTCATTTGGATCTTTACCCGTAGACGGGCTGTGATGTTTATTTGAATGATGTTTGGATATGTAATGAATTGTGTGACGTGGCGAGTGTAAGCCAACTATCTTTTCCGCTTTCATCCCTATTTTTACATGAGATGTGCAAAGGTACCAAACTTGCGATCATTCCAGAATGGGCTTATATCTTTAAGTCGTGCCTCGACACGTAGGAGATATAGTCCCATCCTGGGCATTACACACATGCTAAACTCCTTGAGGATTTTGAACACCTCGAAAATGGCTCAAGGGTCATTAAGAGTGAGATCATCAAACTCACCGAGTCTCATGCTCATCTTAAAGCCTCATATTCTAAAGAGCTTGTAAAGTTGCCTTCTCCTCTTGCTATTATTGATGATGCTTGTGCTACTAACTCTATTTCTAGTGAAGCATCCATTTTGTAGGAGAATGTTGAGCTAAGGGCTCAACTTGAGTTGCTATCTGGCAATTATGGGAAATTGGAAGAAAGTCATGTAAAGCTCACAAGCTCTCATGATGATCTTCTAGTATCCCATAATGTGCTAAAGATAGCTCATGAGGCTATGAGTTTCAAGGTAACATCTAGTGAACCTCATGTGGATACTAGCACTACTTCAAGTCAAAATGCTATCTTGCCATGTGCTAGTCCTCGTATTCATCTACTCACAATGTTAGTACATCTTGTGATGAATTGCTCTCCTTGCCTTGTTGCTCTAACAATGAAGCTTATACTTCCTCTAGTACTTTTGTTGATACTAACCATGTAGAGGAAATCAAAGAGCTCAAGGCCCAAGTCACTTCTTTGAAGAAAGACTTGGAAAAGTGTCATGAAGGGAAGTCCACACTCAACAATATCTAGAGTGTGCAAAAATCCCCTAATGACAAAGGTGGACTTGGATTCAACTCCAACAAGAAGAAAAGGTCCAAGATCATTAACAAGAATAAGGGCCAAGGACAACTCAAGAATTCGGCCAAGATTATTTGCTTCAAGTGCAAAATTGAAGGGTATCATGTTAGATCTTGCCCATTGAAGAAGAAGGCCATTAGTGACAAGCAACAAGGGAAGAGGCCACAAGTTCAATCTCGTGCTCAACCGCAAGTTGGAGAAAGGCCGCTTCCCAAGAAGACTCATGGTAATGCTTCTCATTTTGAGGAATCAAATGAGAAGAAAGTGAAGAGTAGACATTGCTACTTATGCCGTGAGAAGGGTCACCTTGCTTCTTCATGCACTAGTGGTAACTTATCCAACCCAATTATTATTGATGATGTCTATTCTCTTGGGAAGGATGAGTTTGGCAATGTGTTTTCCAAGTTTCTTGGGACTCGAAGAGGTGTCAAGAAAAGAACCATTTGGGTAGCCAAGCCTATTGTGACTAACCTCTTAGGACCCCAACTTGGTTGGGGACCAACTAGCTTAAACTTGATTAATAGGTGTTTTGGAGGGCATTGGAGACTTGGCTACATTATGAAGAATTAAGGGGTCTTCATCATTCATATTGTCTCAAGCCAAGTCATTCAGATTATCAAGTTTCTATCTTATATCCAATGTTCCTCCTTGCGGTAACTCGTGCTTAAATTGTTTACATTGAAAATTACTTGCCCCTTTGCATGTTTTGGTTTTGTTCATTGCATGTGTTTGTATATGTTGTGTGTCCAATTTGCGTATCTTGAGAAATCAAGTATGTGCATATTGGTTTGCACATCATGTATGTGTGTGTCGTGCGTTGAGCCTTTGTACATCTTTCTTTTATCTTAGTTGGCTCGTGTGAGAGATTAATGGAACATCCCATTTTGGGGGAGTGATGTGCTTTGTGCACCTCACAATCCTATAAATGTGTGTACATGAGGAATACCATCTAGTATTGATATTACAAGATTATCTAGTCTCTATGTGGTATGTCTTCTCATGAGAAAGTCAAATTCTAAATGTTCCATTAATTATCTCTTGTTGGTTCTCTTTTGCATCTTGGTAAGTTTTTCACTGGTATCACATTATGGGGGAGTAATATTCTATGTGCATATTACAAGCCTAGAAAATGTGTAAATTTGAGATATTGTCACCTAGAGTTGATAGTATAAATTATGTTGTTCATAGGTGGCATGTTAGCTCTACAAGATGCATTTTGCTTGTGTTTGGTGTGAAGATGATGTTGGATATCATTGCTATCTATCACTGGGAATTATTTCCAAATACCTCTTGTCTTTGACAATTGGTAATTTTTTATGTGGTGGAAATCATTGATCATCTTTACATTGTCTTTTGGTTTTATTTGTCTTATCTCTTGCCAAGTGTGTCAACTCCCATTGCCTTCCGTGCCACTTGTGGATCTTGTTATTTTATTGATTTAGTCAAGTGTTCTCTAGATATAGTGAAAGTGTTGATCCCACCTTGTGCATTTTTTATTCAATTGCAAATTCTCTTTAATGCACAATTCTTGGCGGAGCTATCCTATTTTCGATAGAACACTCATCTTGTGATCCATATTAAGTGTGTGTTGATGGAAGGCAAGCCGTTTCTTTTTGGTACTTTGTGCCATCAAGAAACTTTGTAGATGGGTTGGTTTGTTTGGAACCATCCTCTCTTTTTGGAGTGCGATATCTTTCCTTTTGCGTGTATCAATGGATATCTCATTCCTTGAGGTATCTTCTAAATAGATATCTTCCAAGTGATGATTTCGCCATTTGGTATCGTTTTTTTTCACTTGGTATTTCTTTTTCATTTTGTTTCGTTTCTTGAAAGTCTTGAGCATGCATATTTACTTCATGTATTTTCTTTGGCATGATTTCTTTCTTTAACCCAATATATAAGGGAAACTCCACCTAGTCTCCATTTGGATGAGATGTGCATGAAATTCATTTTCATATATAAATGCACATATGTTTGTGGAGTTTTTCCTATGTATTGGTGTTTCTAACTCTTTGGTCCCAATGAGTTTGGGTACCATTTTGTTTGTGTTGGTGTTCTAGGAACAATTGGAGATGCATTGGATGCTCGGCTCATTCAAAAGGAAGGTGGTGTCACCATGTGCTTATTGGAGTCAAGCTAGGATGATCAATGAACTACTATCTACCTTAAATTGGTATCTACTACATCCTTCCAATGGTATCTCGGTAACAAGTATCACCATCTACTTCATGCACACATTTCTTGCACCAACCTTGTGTAGGTTGTATCATGGCATGTTAGGCATTCCTTCTTATGATACTTGTTTCCTTTCTGAAAGCATCCCAAAAATGATCTCTTGTTGCTAGTTGTGATGTCCTTGATGCTCGTGTGGTTGGAACTCATATATATACAATAAGAACATATCTAGCCATGTGCTATGCCTTCAAGCAAATATCTTATTGGTATATTTATGACTTCCTTGGGGATATCTTATCCATTCCTTTTTGCAACAATTTCGTGTGTACATCCTTCTTTGTGGATTGATATCATCATGATCTTCATCTACCTAGAATCTTATACACTTGAGAGAAGTTGCTTATCTATTTGATATCCCCTTCTTTCACGTCCACCTTTTCGTTCCTGTTTTATTTCTTTGGTGGCTCCATGAAGGTGTGTGTCTCGAGTGCGGATCTTATATCGTTGCATCTTGATGCACTCTTTTGTGGTGAAGATCATTTTTCTCTCTTGCTTGTCTTGACGAGGCTTTTGCCATTTCTATTGGTATCCCTCCTCATGACAAAGCTATCCTTTTTATATCTTCACCACATGTTGTCACAAGCATAGGTTATTTATATTATTAGTAGTGAGCTTGTGAACCCATTTGCTGTTGTGTGTGGGAATGATAGGCCTTGCACTGTGTATCTCATTCATTCAAGAGTATATTGATGCTTAATGTTCATCCATACATTAATCTTCTCAAGTGCTTTTCCATGACTCACACACATCATTTTGGTTGAGCCTACTCTTAAGTTGACTCTTTTATATATTGCTCAACCAGTTGTTTGTTGCAAGTGCTAGGCTTTGTTTCCTTCATGCTCACTTGCACTTGGTGTGAGTGTCTATTGATCTTGGGGGAGTGAAGATCCTATTTTGTGCACTTGGTATCCTAATGAAAATATTCTAAGGAGTGCATAAATTATGGGGAGCTTCACTAGTGTCTTTAGAACACCCCGTTGCTATGTCGTGAGGTTCGATTGATCTTGGGGGAGCGACGATCCTATTTTGTGCTCGTTGTATACAAATACAAAACTAATTTGTGCACAAATCATGGGGAGCTTCTCTAGTTTCTCTAGAACACTCCTTCGCTCTTATCATAATATCTTTTATTCATTTGGCATGTAGAATCATTGGTATAGTTTGGTCAATTGGTATATTTTGATAGCTTGATTCAATTGCTATCCTTTGATTGCTTGATTGCGTGTTTTTCTCCCTTTGTTATGCCTTTGTGGCATATCATTCTTTTGCAATCTTTGGGCCTCAATATAGTTTGTCTTCCTCCAAGTATTTATAGTTGGATATATGTATTGCATTCCACTCTCTATTTTGAGGAATACGCAATTTATGGAGGAACACAATTTATATTGGCCTTCTAAGCTATTCGCCCATTTTGGCAATCGATGCCAATGGGGGAGAAGTTTCAGAGAGTTTAGTTTTGTGAGGAAGTTTAGAGAGTTGTCTCTTCTCTCTTTTTGCTTTGGTTTTGTTCCTAAGCTTTTGCATCTCATTCGCATACATTATTGTTACATGGTATGGTGATGCATAATTCCTTATATAAACTCTCTTGAAAGTGATTGTCATCAATTACCAAAATAGGGGAGATTGAAAGAACATGCGGTGCCCCCATGTTTGGTTTTGGTAATTGATGACAATCTCTATGGACTAATAGTTGCCTTGAGTTATATTTGAAGGGTTTGTCCATAGGCTTTTCTTGGAGTCCATTTGTTGGTTTCAAGGAGAGTTTGTGATGACCAAGGTGCTATTAAGGAATTATCCAAAGATTGGTCTTGTGAGTTTTGAGCTTATTGTAAGCATGTCTTGAAGAAGAAGAGTGTGTGATCATTCATGTTTACCTTCAGGACATCATCCAAATGAAGAGAGTTGGAAAGATTCAAGGTTGATCAAGACTAAGTCAAAGAGTGAATCAAGTTGATCAACACACAAAGCATAGAAGATGTATCGAGAGGGATCAAGCGATCCCATGGTATGGTAAGCATTGTCAATTATGCTTTGTGTACTAACCCATGGTCTTCGTGAGAGTTCTTTGCGGGGTTAGGTTGCAGTGTGCAAGTTCCAGTAGGATCATCACGAAGAGATCATATGCTTTAAGCTTGCCGTCCAATTGTTGTAGCGATGGACTTGTGAAGATGTGCCGAAGAGTGGCTCACCCATAGTGGTGTATGGGGAAGCAATCTACTAGTCTTCACCGAGCCAACACAATCAAGAAAGATGGTCCAGCTTGAGGGAGTCAAGATTGTCATCATCAAGCTCAAGTGGACTATGTGCAAGGCAAAGGTTTGCCCTTGATAGGTTTTCTATTTTACCGGTCTCATGGTAGTTGTGGGAGACCGGGTTATAGGATCGATTACCGTACTATCAAGGCGGGCTTTCGATGAGTAGCTTGATCACATCGTTCGTAGAGAGCTCAAACCATTGCATCCTTGCATCATCGTTATTGGTTCTTGTTTGGTTCTTCTCCTTGTGAGATTTGGAGCTTATGGTCATCTTCATGACAAGCTCGAGGTCATCGAAAACAGAGTTCACATGCATCTTCTATGATGTTTTCGATGTTGGTGTTTTTGTCGGTTCTCTTTGTGAGTCTTAGAGCTTATGGTCATCTTGATGATAAGCTTGAATTCATCGAAAACGCAATTCACATGCATCTTCTATGATGTTTTCAGTGTTGGAGTTTTTACCAGTCTTTATTGAGAAAGGGTTCTCACCATTTTATTTTGGATATTATCTCAATTGCTTTTTCTTGATATTTCTATCAAGATTGTGTTTTCTCTTGTCCTTATCTTTCCAACAAACTTGAATTCGTCGAACTCGGAGTTCGTATGCGAAAGTTGTGGTAGTTTTGATCTTACCTGTTTTTCATAGAGAGGTTCTACCGCCCCATAGAGAGGTTGTATCGGTTGACCGGTAGAACCGGTGTTTGGAGCGGTAGTACCGGTCCAAAATTGGTCTGAAGGTTGTACCGACCATGTACCGCTCTACCACCGGAACAGTTTCTGTTTTGGAGCGGTTCTTGGGCGGTTGTTGACCGGTTTTACCGGTTAGTTTAGTTTAACCGGTACTACCGGTTCCCCGGGCTGTTGTACCGCTTAGTGCTTTTTCCTACAGGTTGGTTTTTCCTCTGCCCTGACCGGTTGTACCGGTTCATGCACCGGTTGTACCGGTCCTACAGTTTTCTGCACATAACGGGCAAATTCGTGGGGGCCTATAAAAGGGGATCTTCTTCCTCATTGGGCCTTATCCTTTGAGCTCGTGTTCTTCCCCCATTGTTGACCTTCTTCGAGCTTGCTATCTCTCAATCCCTCCATGGATTCTTGCTAGTTTTTGGGGGAAAGAGACAGGAGATCTAGATCCACATTTCCACCAATCACTTTCTCCTCTAGGTGAGGGGAACCCCTTGGATCTAGATCTTGGAGTTCTTGGTGTTCTCCTTCTTGTTCTTCCTCTCTTTTCCCTCCCTAGCATTAGGTGCTTTGGCGGGATTTGAGAGAGAAGGACTTGGGAACTCTGTGTGCCCTTGCCATTGCATTTGGTGCATCGGTTTGAGTTCTCGTCGGTGATACGTGGAAGTGAAGTTTGAGAAGCTTATTACTCTTGGGTGTTTGGGCACCCTAGAGCTTGTTCCTCTTGGGTGCCTTGGCGCCCTAGACGGTTGTTGTTGTTCGGAGCTCAATCATTGTGGTGTAAAGCTCCGGGCAAGCGTTTGGGTCTCCAATTAGGTTGTGGAGATTGCCCCGAGCAATTTGACGGGTACCGGTGACCACCCCCAAAGGTTGCCAAAGTGTACGGGTTCGGTGACCGCCCCCAAGGGTTGCCATTTGTACGGGTTCGGTGACCGCCCTCAAGGGTCCCTTAGTGGAATCACGGCATCTTGCATTGTGCGAGCGCGTGAGGAGATTACGGTGGCCCTAGTGGCTTCTTGGGGAGCATTGTGCCTCAACACCGCTCCAAACGGAGATTAGCATCCGCAAGGGTGTGAACTTCGGGATACATCGTCGTCTCCGCGTGCCTCGGTTATCTCTTACCCGAGCCCTCTACTTTTGCACTATACTTTGTGATAGCCATATTGTTTCTTGTCATATATCTTGCTATCACCTAGTTGTTTATCTTGCTTAGCATAAGTTGTTGGTGCACATAGGTGAGCCTAGTTGTTGTAGGTTTTGTGCTTGTCAAATTAACCGCTAGGTTTATTCCGCATTTGTTTGAGCCTAAACCATAATTATTTTAAAGCGACTATTCACCCCCCCCCCTCTAGGCGACATCCACGATCTTTCAGCCGTCGTCTCGAGGCGGAACCGAGGCGGAAACAAATCTAGGGCTCCGGTAGAGATGTTCTACCAGGGATACTTCCCTCCGGGAGGCGGAAATCGTCACCGCCGTCATCACCAACAACTCTCCCATCTTGGGGAGAGCTATCTTCATCAACATCTTCATCAGCACCATCTCCTCTCAAACCATAGTTCATCTCTTGTATCCAATCTTTGTACCCAAACCTCAGATTGGTACCTGTGGGTTGCTAGTAGTGTTGATTACTCCTTGTAGTTGATGCTAGTTTGTTTATTTAGTGGAAGATCATATGTTCAGATCCATTATGCATATTAACACCCCTCTGATCATAAACAATATTATGTCTTGTGAGTTGTTACTTTTGTTCCTGAGGACATGGGAGAAGTCTTGCTATTAGTAGTCATGTGAATTTGGTCTTCGTTCGATATTTTGATGAGATATATGTTGTCTCTCCTCTAGTGGTGCCATGTGAACGTCGACTACATGACACTTCACCATTATTTGGGCCTGGAGGAAGGCATTGGGAAGTAATAAGTAAATGATGGGTTGCTAGAGTGACAGAAGCTTAAACCCTAGTTTATGCGTTGCTTCATAAGGGGTTGATTTGGATCCATATGTTTCATGCTATGGTTAGGTTTACCTTAATAATTCTTTTGTAGTTGCGGATGCTTGCATTAGAGGTTAATCATAAGTGGGAGGCTTGTCCAAGTAAGGACAGCACCCAAGCACCGGTCCACCCACATACCAAATTATCAAATTACCGAACGTGAATCAGATGATCGTGATGAAAACTAGCTTGACGATAATTCCCATGTGTCCTCGGGGCATTTTCCTTTGTATAAGAGTTTGTCCAGGCTTGTCCTTTGCTACAAAAAGGATTGGGCCACCTTGCCGCACCTTATTTACTTTTACCTTTTTTCACTTGCTACCAATTACCTTATCACAAAACTATCTATTACCTATAATTTCAGTGCTTGCAGAAAATACCTTACTGAAAACTGCCTATCATTTCCTTTTGCTCCTCGTTGGGCTCGACACTCTTACTTATTGAAAGGACTACGATAGATCCCCTACACTTGCGGGTCATCAAGACTCTTTTCTGGCGCCGTTGCCGGGGAGTGAAGCGCCTTTGGTAAGTGGAATTTGGTAATGAAAAATTTATATAGCGTGCTGAAATTTATTATCACTTGTTACTATGGCTCAAAATCCTTTGAGGGGCTTTTTCGGGGTATCTTCACCCCGACCAGAAGAGCAAAGAGTTGCTTCTCAACCTACTGCACCTACTAAAAATGTTTGCTTTGAGATTCCTTCGGGTATGATAGAGAAACTGCTTGAAAATCCTTTTACAGGAGACGGAACACTGCATCCCGACTTACACCTAATCTATGTGGATGAAGTTTGTGGATTATTTAAGCTTGCAGGTTTGCCCGAGGATGTTATCAAGAAGAAGGTCTTCCCTTTATCTTTGAAGGGAGATGCATTGACATGGTTTAGGCTATGTGATTATATTGGATCATGGAACTATAATCGTCTAAAGTTGGAATTTCATCAGAAGTTCTACCCTATGCATCAGGTTCATCGTGATCGTAATTATATATATAATTTTTGGCCTCGCGAAGGAGAAAGCGTCGCTAAAGCTTGGGGGAGGCTTAAGTCAATGTTATATTCATGCCCAATCATGAGCTCTCAAGAAAAATGATCATTCAAAAATTTTATGCTCGGCTTTCTCTTAATAATCGCTCCATGCTCGATAATCATTGTTCTAGCTCTTTTATGATGAAGACTGTTGAATTCAAATGGGATTTATTGGAAAGAATTAAACGCAACTCCGAAGATTGGGATCTCGACGCTGGTAAGGAGTCAGGTATGACCCCTAAGTTTGATTGTGTTAAGGCTTTTATGGATACCAATGTTTTCCGTGAGTTTTGCACAAAATATGGACTTGACTCTGAGATAGTATCTTCTTTCTGTGAATCTTTTGCTACTCCTGTTGATCGGGGAGAAGTGGTTTAAATACCATCCCCCTATTGAAGTAAAAGTCGTTGAACCTATTAAAGTTTAAGAAAAGACTATCACTTATAATGTTGATCCTATTATTCCTACTGCTTATATTGAGAAACCACCTTTCCCTGTTAGGATAAAGGATCATGCTCAAGCTTCAACTGTAGTTCGTAAGGGTAATACTAGAACACCTACACCCTCTGAGCAAATTAAAGTTGAACCTAGTGTTGCCATGGTTAAAGATCTCTTGGTAGAAGATTTAGATGGACATGTTATTTACCTCCAACAAGAGTCTGCTAGAATAGACAAACCCAATGCTAGGAATAAACATAGACCTGTTGTAGGCTTTCCCCAACTAGCCTGGTTGATGGGAAATCTTTAGATGAGCATGCTCATTTTCTGCGTCACCGTTTGTCTGAAAAAGGGAGACTCTTATGGGATCAAATAAACAGATTGTTGTGTTATGCTTGGAATCTTTGTGAAATTTATGATTTTACTTGTTGCTCTAAGAACCCTAAAAAACACCTCCCCTACCTATGTGAGTTTAATGATAATGAAATCTTATCTTCTTATGCAAAGGGTGTTTATAGTTACTATGATATCGAACAAATTTACAAATTTGTTGCTTTCAAGGGTGCTTATGAAGTTGCTTCTTTAATTGAAAAGTATGATATTACTCTCTACGAATCTGAAAATTTTGACATACTTAAATATTGCTATGAAAACTAAGCTCCTAATGTCTATGTCAAAGAATTTATTGAAAGAATGACCGCTGCTTTGGAAGAAAATAATGATATGCATGAATCTGTAGAAAATTATGATTCCAATGATTTGATTGAAATATCCCTTGATGAACATGACGCTTGCTATTCTTGTGGCCATGATGCCAATACTTATGAAGATGAATTTGCTATAGTTCCTTATGTTAAACATGAGATCGTTGCTATTGCACCACCACTTGATAGTTCCTTCGAAGAAAAGTATGATTGAAAAGATGTTATTATAAATTCTATTAATGTCAACTGTGTTAATGATATGCAAAACCTCAAGCTTGGGGATGCTAGTTTTGCTATGACTACTATTTGTTGCAATGATCATGATTGAGGTGATTCTTCTTATGATCTTGAAAATGTATTTAAGCCCCATGATGAATATGAGATTGATAATAATGTTTGCAATAATATTGAAAGTGGATTTGGAAGAGTGTCAACTTTAAATCCCACATATTTGGAGAATGTTCCATCTTATGAGGTTTTTGATAAAAGTGGGTTTGGAGAGGGCATGACTTTAGTTAATGTTGATCCCACTATTTTGGAAGAGTGTCAACTTCGCATGCATGTGGATCGTGTTGAGAATATGTTTTGTGATAGCACTATTGTTGAATTTGACTATGGTCCTACATGTAATTATTATGAGATAGGAAAATATGGTTGTAGAAATTTTGATGTTACTAAATTACCTCTCGTTATGTTGAGATTGCTATTGTTTCTTTCTTCTTCCTTGCATATGCTAGATCTTGCTTGTCTTGCTAATTTGTTTTCCTATAAAATGCCTATGCATAGGAAGTATGTTAGAATTAGATGTGATTTTCACATGCTATATGATGCTCTCTTTATGCTTCAATCCTTGTCTTTCATGTGAGCATCATTAAAATTATCAATGCCTAGCTAGGGGCGTTAAACAATAGCGCTTGTTGGGAGGCAGCCCAATTTTATTTTCTTTGCTTTTACTTCTGTTTAGTAATAAATAATTCATCTAGCTTCTATTTAGATGTGGTTTTGTGTTTTAATTAGTGTTTGTGCCAAATAGAACCTTTGGGAAGACTTGGGTGAAGTCTTTGCGATCTTGCTGTAAAAAACAAAAACTTTTGCGCTCAAGAGATTAGCTGTCATTTTTTTACTGGAGAGTGCTTTTAGGTTGATTCTTTTTGCAGATGATTAATAGACAAATTCCTCACGTACACCAATTTATTTCAGAATTTTTAGAGTTACAGATGTATTCGAAAGTTACAGATTGGTACAGACTGTTCTGTTTTTGACAAATTCCGTTTTTCGTGTGTTGTTTGCTTATTTTGATGAATCTATGGCTAGTATCGGGGGGTATGAACCATAGAGAAGTTGGAATACAGTAGGTTTAACACCAATATAAATAAAGAATGAGTTCATTATAGTACCTTAAAGTGGTGGTTTGTTTCTCATACTAACGGAGCTCATGAGATTTTCTGTTGAGTTTTGTGTTGTGAAGTTTTCAAGTTTTTGGGTAAGGATTTGATGGATTATGGAATAAAGATTGGCAAGAGCCTAAGCTTGGGGATGCCCAAGGCACATGAAGGTAAAATTCAAGGACAACCAAAAGCCTAATCTTTGGGATGCCCCGGGAAGCCATCCCCTCTTTCCTCTTCGTCTATCAGTAACTTTACTTGAGACTATATTTTTATTCACCACATGATATGTGTTTTGCTTGGAGCATCTTGTATGATTTGATTCTTTGCTTTTTATTTTACCATAATCATCCTTGCTGTACACACCTTTTGGGAGAGACACACATGAATCGGAATTTATTAGAATACTCTATGTGCTTCACTTATATCTTTTGAGCTAGGTAATTTTGCTCTAGTGCTTCACTTATATCTTTTTAGAGCACGGTGGTGGTGTTATTTGATAGAAGTTATTGATCTCTCATGCTTCACTTATATTATTTTGAGAGTCCTTTAGAACAGCATGGTAATTTGCTTTGGCTATAAAATTAGTCCTAATATGATAGGCATCCAAGATGAGTATAATAAAAACTTCCATATAAGGTGCATTGAATACTATGAGAAGTTTGATGCTTGATGATTGTCTTTAGATATGAGGATGGTGATATTAGAGTCATGCTAGTAGAGTAGTTGTGAATTTGAGAAATACTTGGGTTGAGGTTTGCAAGTCCCGTAGCATGCACATATGGTAACCGTTGTGTGACAAATTTCAAGCATGGGGTATTTCTTTGATTATCATCCTTTGTGTGGAGGTCGGGATCGCGCGATGGTTAACTGCTACCAACCCTTCCCCTAGGAGCATGCGTGTAGTACTTTGTTTTTGATGACTTGTAGATTTTCGCAATAAGTATGAGAGTTCTTTATGACTAATGTTGAGTCTATGGATTATACGCACTCTCACCCTTACGCCATTGCTAGCCTCTCGTGTACCACGCAAATTTCGCCGGTACCATACACCTACCATATACCTTCCTCAAAACAGCCACCATACCTACCTATTATGGCATTTCCATAGCAATTCTGAGATATATTTCCATGCAACTTTCCATCATTCCGTTTATTATGACACGTTTCATCGTTGTCATATTGCCTTGCATGATCATGTAGTTGACATAGTATTTGTGGCAAGGCCACCATTCATAATTTTTCATACATGTCACTCTTGACTCATTGCACATTTCGGTACACTGCCAGAGGCACTCATATAGGGTCATATTTTTTTCTAGTATCGAGCTGTAATCTTTGAGTTGTAAATAAGTAGAAGTGTGATGATCATCATTATTAGAGCATTGTCCCAAAAAAGGCCAAAACAAGAAAAAGAAAAGGGGACAGTGCTACTATCGTTTTTCCACACTTGTGCTTCAAAGTAGCACCATGATCTTCATGATAGAGAGTCTCTTGTTTTGTCACTTTCATATACTAGTGGGAATTTTCATTATAGAACTTGGCTTGTATATTCCAACGATAGGCCTCCTCAAATGTCCTAGCTCTTCGTGAGCAAGCAAGTTGGATGAACACCCACTTAGTTTCTTTTGTTGAGCTTTCATACATTTTAGCTCTAGTGCATCCGTTGCATGGCAATCCCTACTCACTCACATTGATATCTATTGATGGGCATCTACATAGCCCATTGATACGCCTAGTTGATGTGAGACCATCTTCCTCTTTTTGTTTTCTCCACAACCACCACTCTATTCCACCTATAGTGCTATATCCATGGCTCACGCTCATGTATTGCGTGAAAGTTGAAAAAGTTTGAAAGAATTAAAGTATGACACAATTTATTGGTTGAAACCGGGGTTGTGCATGATTTGGGTATTTTGTGTGACGAAGATGGAGCATAGCCAAACTATATGATTTTGTAGGGATGAACTTTTTTTGGCCATGTTATTTTGAGAAGACATAATTGCCTTGTTAGTATGCTTGAAGTATTATTATTCTTATGTCAATATTAAACTTTTGTCTTGAATATTTCGGATCTGAACATTCATGCCACAATAAAGAGAATTACATTGATAATTATGTTAGGTAGCATTCCACATCAAAAATTCTGTTTTTATCATTTACCTACTCGAGGACGAGCAGGAATTAAGCTTGGGGATGCTGGATACGTCTCCAACGTATCTATAATTTCTGATTGTTCCATGCTATTATATTATATGTTTTAGATGTTTAATGGTCTTTATTATGCACTTTTATATTATTTTTGGGACTAACCTACTAACCAAAGGCCCAGTGCAAATTGCTGTTTTTTGCCTATTTTAGTGTTTCGCGGAAAAGGAATATCAAACGGAATCCAAACGGAATGAAACTTTCGCGAGGATCGTTTTGGGAACAAACACAATCCAGAAGACTTGGAGTACACGTCTGGGAAGCCATGAGGCGGCCACGAGGCAGGAGGGCGCACCCAGGAGGGTAGGCGCGCCCCACCCTCGTGGGCCCCTTGCAGCTCCACCGACGTACTTCTTTAGCCTATATATACTCATATACCCTAAAAACATTCGAGAGCACCACAAAACCCTATTTCCACCGCCGCAACCTTATGTACCCATGATATCCCATCTTGGGGCCTTTTCCGGAGCTCCGCCGGAGGGGGAATCGATCACGGAGGGCTTCTACATCAACACCATAGCCTCTCCGATGATGTGTGAGTAGTTTACCATAGACCTTCGGGTCCATAGTTATTAGCTAGATGGCTTCTTCTCTCTCTTTGGATCTCAATACAAAGTTCTCCTCGATCTTCTTGGAGATCTATTCGATGTAATACTTTTTGCGGTGTTTTTATCGAGATCCGATGAATTGTGGGTTTATGATCAAGATCATCTATGAACAATATTTGGTTCTTCTCTGAATTCTTATATGCATGATTTAATATCTTTGCAAGTCTCTTCGAATTATCAGTTTGGTTTGGCCTACTAGATTGATCTTTCTTGCAATGGGAGACTGCTTAGCTTTGGGTTCAATCTTGCGGTGTCCTTTCCCAGTGACAGCAGGGGCGGCAAGGCACGTATTGTATTGTTTCCATCGATGATAAAAAGATGGGGTTTATATCATATTGCATGAGTTTATCCCTCTACATCATGTCATCTTGCTTAAGGCGTTACTCTGTTCTTATGAACTTAAAACTCTAGATGCATGTTGGATAGCGGTCGATGTGTGGAGTAATAGTAGTAGATGCAGAATCGTTTATGTATGCTTGTCACGGACGTGATGCCTATATACATGATCATGCCTAGATATTCTCATAACTATGCGCTTTTCTATCAATTGCTCGATAGTAATTTGTTCACCCATCGTAGAATATGCTATCTTGAGAGAAGCCACTAGTCAAACCTATGGCCCCTGGGTCTATTTTCCATCATATTAATCTTCCGTCAACTATCTATCTTTATTGTTCTTTTATTTGCAATCTTTACTTTTCAATCTATACAACAAAAATACCAAAAATATGTATCTTATTATCTTTATCAGATCTAACTTTTGCAAGTGGCAGAGAAGGGATTGACAACCCCTTTATCGCGTTGGTTGCAAGGTTCTTATTTATTTGTGCATGTACTAGAGACTTGCGTGTAGTCTTCTACTCGAGTGATACCCTGGTTCTCAAAAACTGAGGGAAATACTTATGCTACTTTGCTGCATCACCCTTTCCTCTTCAAGGGAAAAACAACGCATGCTCAAGAGGTAGCAAGAACCCACCTAATGAGTCTAGGTTTAGCATCTTTCTTTTCCATAAGATATTTTATAGCAGCTTGATCAATGTGAACAATTACTTTGGAATCGACAATATAAGATCTGAATTTATCACAAGCAAACACAACTGCTAAAAATTCTTGTTCAGTAGTAGCATGATTTCTTTGGGTAAGGTCTAGAGTTTTGCTAGCATAATGGATAACATTTAGTTATTTTATCAACTCTTTGTCCTAGAACAACACCAACAACATAATCACTAGCATCACACATAATGTCAAAAGGCAAGTTCCAATCAGGTGGTTGGACAATAGGTGCAGAAGTTAAGGCTTTCTTGAGTGTTTCAAATGCATCTACACAATAATCATCAAAAACAAATGGAACATCCTTTTGTAAAAGATTTGTAAGAGGCCTAGAAATTTTATAGAAATCTTTAATAAACCTCCTATAGAAACCAGCATGACCAAGGAAACTATGAATACCTTTAATATCTTTAGGACATGGCGTTTTCTCAATTGCATCAACATTAGCTTTATCCACCTCAATACCTCTTTAGGAGATTTTATGTCCCAAGACAATACCTTCATTAACCATAAAGTGACACTTCTCCCAATTAAAAACAAGATTAGTTTGCTCATGTCTCTACAAAACTCGATCAAGGTTGCTCAAGCAATCATAAAAAGACTTTCCGTAGACGGAAAAATCATCCATGAAAACATCAACAATCTTTTCACATAAATCAGAAAATATAGCAGTCATAAATCTTTGAAAGGTAGCAGGTGCATTGCATAAACCAAAAGGCATATGCCTATAAGCAGAAGTTCCAAAAGGACAAGTAAAGGAGGTATTTTCTTGATCAGGTTGTGAAACAGGTATTTGAGAGAAAGCAGAATATCCATCAAGAAAACAAAAGTGTGTGTGCTTAGATAGTCTTTCTAGAATTTGATCGATAAAAGGTAGAGGGTAATGATCTTTTCTAGTTGCTAAATTTAGTTATCTAAAATCAATTACCATTCGATAGCAAGTGACAATTCTTTGTGGAATAAGTTCATTTTTATCATTTGTGTTGTGTGAAAACAAGGCCACCTACGGGGCCATCGGCCCCTTGTGTTTCGGCAGGGGGGAAGAGCACATTGCAAAAAGAGCAGAGGGTGCAGAGCAGCACGACAACGATCACACGGGCAGTTTTACCCAGGTTTGGGCTGCCGGGAGGTGTAAAATCCAACTCCTGATTTGGTGGATTGATGGGGGGACTGTGGTGGAGACGCAATTCTCTAGCCCAGCAAGGTTGCCTCAGGGCGAGAGCAGCTACGCGTGTATGAGTGTACAAAGGCCCGAATCCTCTCTAAGCTTGCCACATCCCTCCTTTTATAGATCAAGGGGTCACCATAATGGAAAATCAATCATTTCGTACTGATTAGATTGCAAATAGCGCTATCATACCTAACTTCGCAGATAGGACAAGGCGCATTAAATGCGCCGCTTAGTGTCACATCATAGCGTAGCCCGGCAAGCCTCATCGGGCCGTTCGGCCACCTTCTCGCCTACTTGTGTGGCATGTTTCTAGACGGGTGTCATTTGGAAGTTATTTCCTTCGGAAGTCGCCGCAACGTGTTAAATAACGGCCACTTAGTCACATGGGGGCTCGACACCGCATCGATTGATGACTTGTGTTGCTCTGAGGTGGAGCGGTGGAGCCTTGGCGGGGTAATCCACCCTCAGCGTCCTCGGCAAGCCTGCCGTGGCAGTCTTGGGACTTGTCTTCGGGGCAACCTCGGCAGGCTCGTCTGCCCGACAAGGGAGGTTTTTCCTTAGTGGCATCTTGCTCCTTTAGCTTGACTTGGTCTTCTTGATCCGCCCCTTGATTTCTCAAAGGGCCAACCTCTTCTTGCTTGGCGTGGTCTTGTACGTTACAACCTCGCCTCCATGGCTATGTACAATCTAGGCAACATACATCAAGATTTGTTGCACCGATAGAAGCCCCCGAGCCTGGCACGAACGCACTGTCGGGCGTTGTCGGGGTAGGCTCTATCAGGTACACAGGCAACGGTCTTATGCTAGCTTGTTTCTGATATTTTCCTTACTTCTTCATTAACCTATGATTGAATGAGTTTCTGTCTTCCCCGTGCATCGCGTAACGCCAACTGTAGTGGGGTCATCTCTGTACTGGCCCGTGAATGACTTTAATGCATGGGGCGGTAACTGCCATTTCACTTATCCCACCACACTTATTCCTTCAGCCACATACGCCGCATGAATCACGCGGGGTAGGTAACGGATGTGCGGATTGGCGCAAGAGGGTGGTCGTCTTCTGGGTGAGGATCCAGCCCCAGGCTCGGTTCGCCTATAAATGGAGAGTGCCATGGGGGTCTGATGCATCCACTCGAGTATCGATCTCTTCCTTGCTTTCTCCTTGCTATGTTGAGGGGAGGAGGCTAGGGGCTTGCCCCGGGCCTCGGCTCGGGAACAACGACTCTGACAGTTGGAGTAGCCTTATGGGGAGTGAGTCTGGTCCGAGGACGCGAGGGACGGGCGCCCCTAGCGAGGGTAGTCGTAGTTCGCGGCGGCGTTTCCACAGATGCCGTGTCAATCTTGACATGGAGGGTGCCACGCTCCTTTGTGTTGGTAGAATGCTCGCCTCTCCCCCATGGGTTCGCCACTTGGGGAAGAGGCGTCGTCTCCTCTGCGAGCTGCCAGAGCCTGGTGACCCGCAGACGACGCCTCCGTGGCTCCCGGCGCCTGCTCCCGAGATCGTGCTCGGGATTTCTGGTAATCCCAGCACTGCTCTCTTCAGCGAGACCGGGGACCGTCTGAAGATGGTGGTGCCATCCTACCCGCCGAGGTGGGTGATGGTGCCCTCCGCGCACCCCGAGCGGCATCGCCGCCGCTGGTCGTCTAAACAAAGGGGGCGATGGGCCCAAGGACAGTCGTCTCCCAGAAGCGATGATGATGAGGAAGAAATCGGCGGGGGCGACAAAGGCGAAGGGAAGTCCGTCAAGTCGGAGTACGATGGCACTGACGCCTTCGTCTCGTACTGCCGTCGGCTGCCCTGTCTTCCAGTTCTTCGCCACCCCACCCCGGCACTATCGGCACCAGCTTCTGTGGGCAGTTGCCGAGGAGGGATGTTCTCTTCGTGCCTAAGCCTCCTCCAGTTGTCTCTCAGCTGGGCCTCGGCAGGCCTCCCCCCTTCAATGCCCAAGCTGGAGCATCCCATTGGTCCTGGCAATGGTGACTAGGGGGTCGTCCAGATGCAATCCCTCTGCCCCCTCCTTCACAGCCTCGCCACTCCTGATCTTGTCAGGCCGCTCCTGGCAGGCCCTAACGGGTTCAGGCCAAGTTTCTGCTTGGGTGTCCCTCCTACCCTCTTCATTTTCCACGCAAGTTCCTAGTAGGAGAGGGACAAGAAAGGGATCACGTGGCACTTATATTTTTTTCAATCTAAAATATGTAGGCACTTTGTCGGGGAAACTAGACGCCCACGAACACCTATGGGACCGGAGCCCCTTCTACGTTGCGGTAAGGGAGCGGAGGGAGCACGGAGAGCAGATCGAGGAGCACACGCGGGCAGTTTACCCAGGTTCGGGCCGCGCGTACGCGTAAAACCCTACTCCTGCCTTGGTTGTATTGAGTTTCTGGAGCTCGGGAGCTTGAAGATCTACAGTACTAGCTACACCGAGCGTAGTGGTGATCGAGTTTCTGGGATCCAACCCCCTCTACGTAGTGCATGGGCCTCCTTTTATAGCTCAAAGGGGTCACCGACAGGTGTCAACGTACAGGAGGGTAAAAATGTAAAAAATGGTGGTGGTTGTAACAGTGCATGAACAGTGTATAAGTAGTGGTCTTCACCTAACTTTGACGGTGGGGGACAAAGGCATTGAATGCCCGTCGCCGTTGCCCCAAAAAGCGTCCGTCCATGCGTCTCCGTTCGCCACGGCGATATGATCCTTGTCACCGCGGCTCGCCACCGTGTACCCCAGGCTGCACAGCCATCTGCCACGTGCCCCTGGAAGGGCCCCAGGGCGACGCGTGGCCAGATGAGCTGGAGCGCAGGCACACATTGTAGGCTTCCCCGGCAAGCACCTTGCCGGGGTCGCAACCTTGCCGGGCCTGGAAGCTTGTCGCTCTCCGGGTCCTGCCGGGGCGCATGATGCGCCGCGATACACCTTCTTGAGGTGCCGTTCTTTTGGCCTTCCTGGCAAGCTCCTCTTGCCAGGGTCTTGTGCTGGAATGATAACTTTGAGCCTGGTGCGGCCTTCCCGGCAAGCTCCTCTTGCCGGGGTCTTGTCTCTTAACTTGAATACTTTGTTCTTGAATGGCTTAAAAGGGTCTAGAGTGGGCTTTGGCGGGTGCGTGGTGAGCCAGACCATGGGACGCTGCTACTGCCCGTGCACAAGTCGGGATACTAAGGTACCCCTACTTTAGTACACCGACAGGAGCCCCCGGGCCTGGGCCACACACGGTGCCGAGCGCTGTTGGACCAGGCCCAGAACAGTGCACGGGCACACGCGGCCCACGGTGCGCCGTTTCCCACTCTAGATTCACCGCATCCCTCCCTAACGGCACACATCGATTGCGGCGTCGTGGGAGAGATCGTGGCCTGTTTCTTTAATGGGGAAATGCGGAACGTCCCCCACTTCCCCCTTAAAAGCAGAGGAAGCAGGGGCAGTTTTTCCCCATTGCTTTCATTGCGCCTTGAATCTTCAGAAACCCCCGTCGCTCCCTGCTTCCGCCCATCCTCCGCCGTCTTCCCCACCCGCAGCACGGCCGTCCTCCCTCGCCGTCCCAGCCATGGCCCCGAAGAGCGACCACGCGAAGAGCGACAAGGCGAAGAAGGAGAAGTCTGAGCAGGCGGCGAAGCTGGCAGCCATGCGGAGGAGGAGGGTGGTCTTCCCGCCGAGGCTCGGCCCGAGGGAGCTGCGGGACAAGTACTATTTGTTCTGGGCGAGGGAGACGAAGGATCACCCGCGCACCAGAGTCCTCCCCGCCGTGGCCGTCGACATGTTCCCGGGAGGTTACTACTTCTTCGCTGCGTTCTTCTATTGCGGTCTCTGCCCTCCGTATTCGGAGTTCTTCTGTGATGTGATGAACACGTACGGCCTCCACCTCTTAGATTTCACCCCAAATGTCGTTCTCACCTTGGCCGTTTTCGCACATCTGTGCGAAAACTATGTCGGAGTCCAACCAAATGTAGCTCTTTTCCGCCATTTCTTCACGCCTAGAGTAGAGTCCGGATCCCCACTCTCCGGCGGCATCTCCTGGATCTTTAGGCTGAACAAGAAGGAGGCGTACTTGAAAGGAGAGCTTCGCGGCAAGTGGGAGGAGTGGAGGGCTGACTGGTGCTGGGTTCTGGAAGATCAGCCCGAGCAGTTTACCTTGCCGCGCCAGACTGCAATAGTGCGCGGCAAGGATTGGAGCGACTTGGCCCCGGAGGACGACAAGCTGCAGATCGCCCTGACTAGGATTCTTCGTCTCCGGGCTGCCAATCTGACTGTGGGTGAGGTTGGAGCTGACTTCCTCCGCCGCCGCACTGCCCCTCTGCAGGAAAGGAAGAGACCCGCTTGGGAGTTCAGCAACGTAGCAGACCGCATGAGGCTGCGCCCCGGGCTGAACTATAACTTCACCGTCTTGGAACTGAAGGGGATGGTCCGGGAGCTGTTCAAGCACGACCCCAAGCACCCGGAGTGGTTCAAACCGTCGGTCGGAGTAGTTCCCTTGTGCAATAATACTGCCCTTAGTGCCATCCGCGCGGCAATGCCTGAGTGCGACTCCCACGGGGTCGTCCCCACTTGGCTGGAGCCTTTAGCGGAGAGCGTGCAGGCCTTCTTCGACAACTTGGTTGAAAAACCACGCAAAGCCGAGGAGAAGAAGGGGCTCACCCGGGAGACCATCGAGCGGGATGTGGCGTACATTGCCTCCAGGATGGAGGAGGCCGCTGCGGCTGCAGCGGTAGGTGAATTTGGATACACTGTGGATGAAGCGGAGGCGGCGGAAGCGGTGAGCCAGGCCGAGGAGGAGAAAATCCTCAAGCTGCTGAAGATCGCGCCCCAGGAGTTTGCCGGGGAGCCTACCGGGGAGCCTGCCGGGATGGGCGAGGTTGCCGGGCAGGGTACTGAGTCCAGCGGGCCCGCCGAGGAGGAGGAGGACGCCGAGTCTGGTGATTCCGACGAGGACTCTGGCGGGTCTCCGAATCTTGACGACGACGCCTCCTCATCCTCGGAGAATTCTCCACCGCCACCAAGTCCTCCGCCACAACAGAAGAAGCGCCTCCGCAAGGCCGCCGAGACGGTGAGGCCACAGGCGCCCCGACAGCAACCGAAGCGCCGGGCGACGCGCGCCACCACGACGAGCAAGGTCGTCAAGGAGGCGCCCCGTGCCCGAGCGACAAGCGGAGGGGGATCTTCCCAGAGTGGCTCTGGGGTTCCTTCTGCTCCTCGGTCTTCAGCGACGATCGGTGCTGGGTCTTCACAGCCCGCAGCCCCGGAGCCCGCCAAGCGCCCGAGGGAGCCTTCTCCTCCAGCTCCTCGCGCTGGAGCACATGAGGCGGGGTTTGACTTCTCCGCCCTCAGCTCCGATGAAGAGGAGGAAGAGTAAGTACTTGCAATCTTCATTTCCTTTTGTTTTTGTCTTGATTTCTCTTGCTTGGTTCTGATCTTGTTTTGGCTTCCAGGACCTTGACCCAGCGGATGGCGAAGAGGGCCAAGATCCCTGTGGTCGATCTCGAGGACGACGAGCCCGTCGCAGCGGCAAGTGATCCGCCAGCGACAGACTTGCCGGACCAGCCTGCTGCTCCGCGGAGCAGCCCCCAGCGCAGCCCCCAGCGTAAGTCCCTTGTTCACTTTTCTGTTTGTCGGGCGCGCTTGAGGTAGTTGTCCTAATTGATGTCTTGTTGTCTTGTGCAGAAGTGGAGCCGCAGCCGCAGGAGCACCAGGAGGTCGCCCCCGACGAGCCGCCTGTTCCACCCTCCCCGCCAAGGATGAGCTCCCCGGCGAGGGACAGCGCTCCGCCAAGGACGGGTACTCCGCCGCGGGCGAGTACCCCGCCAAGGGCGAGCAGCCCGACAAGGGTGAGCACCCCGCCAAGGGAGGGCGCAAGCGGCCCTCCGCCAGCAGGGGCCACTTCTACGCCGCCAAGGGAGAGCTCCCCGGCGAGGGACCCCATCATCGAAGAAGCTCGCGCAGGTAAACTCTTGTACTTTCTTCTTCTTGGATTCTTCTTTTTTGGATATTTGCTTGACAATTCTTTCTTTTCTTTTTCTTCTGCTAGATCCGCCCGCCCCGGAGTCGATGGAGACGGAAACCATTGCCGAGGAGGAGGTGCGTGGCGATGCTGGCGATGCCACCGCTGCAGAGGGAACGGTTGGCGCCGATGAGCCAGCCGCCGAGGAGACCGCCCCGACCGCTGATGCCGCGGCTGGGAAAGGGATCGGCGACCGCGCTGCTGGCCCGGAGGCCGCGGGAGCGCCGGACGCTGCACCGGCCGCTGATCCTTCCGCCTCTGCAGCTGGGCCGGGCGTCTATCTGGAGGCCGCCAACGGGGTCTTCATCCAAGTCCCGTGGGCGTCCTCATCAAGGGCACCCGCGGAGGGGGAGACGTTTGACGGAGAAGTTCTCGCCTCCGCCGGATTGAAGGTTGTCGACGCGCCCGGCAGCAGCGACGAGCCCGAAGAGGAGCGACTCCTACGCCGGCTCCTGGCCTTGTACCGGGCCAGGCAGGCGAAGATGGAGTCTCGGGAAGCTCTGGCTGCCAAGGCTGGTGCTGATTTGGAGAAGCGCGCTGCGGAGCTCCGTGCCGCCAACCAGGCGGCCCTCCGAAACTTGGCGGAGGAGCGCGAAGAGCTTGCCGGAGCACACCAAGCATTCCTCCTCGAGAAGGCCGAGGTGGAGGAGCAGCAGCGTCTGGCCGCCGAGGAGCTGTCTCGGCGGGAAGGAGAGCTCAACCAGCGGAAGGTCGACCTCGACAGCCACGAGGACGACCTCACCGCTCGGGAGCAAGCTATTGGTGGGGCTCTGCAGGAGGCGAGGGATGCCGCCGCTGCCGCAGAGACCGCCAAGAGGGATCTGGAGGCCAGGGTGGCGCAGATGGAGCTGAACTTGAAGGCGAGTGAAGACAGGGTCGCCGCGCTCAACGTGGCGCGGGAGAAGGATGCCCACACCAACTCGGAGCTGCAAATCCGCCTCTCCGAGAAGGGCAAAGAGCTCACCGACGCCAGGGACTCCATCGCTGACTTGGAGATGAAGGTCTCCACCCTCACCGACTCGCTTGACGCCGCCCGGGACCGCGAGACGAAGCTGAAGGACGATCTCCGTACCGAGAGGGCCTTGCTGGAGAGCGCTGTCGTCTCGCAAAATCACTTTCAGCGGACGGTGGAGCAGTGGACCGAGGAGCTCGTCACCACCGCCGCCAACATCGATATGGAGATGGTGGCGCTGAGGGCGGAGCACCTCGCGTACTCCCCGGACGAGAATCTCCCCCACAGCGCCAAGCTGAGGTTGTTCCTCAAAGGAGTGGCGCCGGCTCTCGCGCGGCTACGGGAGAAGATCCCCACGCAGCTGGCTGACTGTCACACCCTGATTTTCATGTCACCTTGCTTAAGCTAATTTCCATGTTAAAAATATGGATTTGCAAAAACTTTTGAGTGTTTTTGACTTTGCTTGATTTGACTTTTGTCTACTGTTTGCTAGTGCTCTAAAAATCAAATAAATCCTCCAACTCTTATACTTCATCTCCTTGACCCAAAACCTATTCCCAATGATCATGCCATGTGTATAGACCAGTATAGAATTTTCTTATAAAAATATTTTGGCCAAATGGTATTTTCTAAAATTAGTTTTCCAAAAACCCCTGAATTGAGGTTTGCACTGCAAGTACCTTATTTAGGGTGTGAAAAATCTTTCAAAGAGTATATTTGAATCCTATTAGGTATAGGACTCCCAGAAACCACAAAAGTATAATTTTAAAAGTTATTTTTATATTTTATTTAAAAGCTTTTTCTTAAGGTCAGAAATGGTCTTTAATAGGGAAAAATTATTTAATCATTTCAAAAATATTTGCCAAAATTCAGGGAGACTCATAGGACATATATTGTCCATATATGAGAGTTTCAACACATGGTCATGTTCAAAATATTGGACAAATCCTTCCAAAACCCTTTCTGGATATTTCAAGCTTTTGAAATATTTACAAAGGAAATATTCTCCAAAAATTCCAGGGAAATTCTATCATGTCAGATATGACATATTTGATGATCTTGCAAAGCCTCATGCCTTGAAGATCAAGGACACATCCTCTAATCCCCTCAAAACCATTTTGTCCATATTTGAAGTTTGAGCAACTTTACATTGCCAAACTTGTCCAAATGCTCTCAAACTTGGTGCACATGCTGGAATGGCCTAATAAGGCATCTAGACCAAAGGGCACAAGATTTGGAATAGAGCAACTTGATCAGATCACCCCAAAACCCTTCCTGTTCAAATGCAAATTTGAACAACTTTACATTGTCAACTTTTTATCTGGAGCTTCAAACTTTGTGGGCATGATCAATACCCCAAATGATGATGCTACACCAAGTGGTGCATCAAGGGGAGATGATTTGCTTAACTCAAACATGGTGAAACCATTTATGTTGATTTCTAGGGTTCACCAAAGTTACATTGGCCACTTTGCCCAAATGAGCTCAAATTTGGTGTAGGGGCTTAATTATATGTGACATTTGATCATGTTAAGTCCCATGCCAATTGGAAGTCATTTGCCTCCCCAGAACCTGATCAAACACCTTCTGGTCATTTACCAAAACCAGTGTTTGAACTTGTTTTACTATTTCCCTTTACCCCAAATTTCTACCACACCTTCCCCTGATCATCATCTACCCCCAATAACTCTCTATGGCCTCAGCTCAATTATTGGAGGAGGGTAAAACCCCAATTCACTCTTCTAGACAGCAGATTTCACCCTCTTCCTCACCTCCCTCCTCATCCCAGTGGTTCCCTGGAGCATCCAAAGCCACAGACCACTTCTTAACTACTTCCTATACCCTCTGGACACAGTTGGACACGCCCTGGGCGCCAGGCCACGCCACTGGCAGCCAAAAGCCCGCTCTGGAGCGTGCTACAGTGCTCTGGAGCACTGCAGCCGCCCCCAATCACCGGCCCCGACCACCTAGGGCCTCCCCCCTCGTGTCCCCTATGGCCGCCTCGGCGTCCGGGACACGCTAGATGGTCGACCCCCTCCTCCTTCTCTCTCCGGCGACCTGTGTCACGCGTGCCCGAGCGCCGCCCGTGTCCACCAGTCGCCTCCCGTGTCCCTGGCATCCCTCGTGCTCGTTCCTCTCTCCCTCTCTCTTTCCTTGGTCGTAGACCACGCCCAGCAGGACCCCCGACTCAAAGGCAAGCCCCCCC
>LR738713.1:410739050-410859512 GCA_902687465.1 Secale cereale
CCCTCGTGGCCTACACGGACGGCTACGGCCTCGCCGGCGCACGGCCCGCTGTGCACCACGCCCTTTCCTATTTAAGGCCGCCCGGGTCCTGCCCTTCGTCTCATTTTGCTTCTCCTAGCCCCCCGTGCACTCCCAGGACGCCCCGTTCTTCCTCCCGTGCCCTCCAGCCATCACCCTGGCCGGAGCAGAGCTGCCGACCGCCGCCTAAATACGGGCACCTCAGGCCCTTCCTCCTCCACCTAGCCACTCCAGCACTACCGCAGCACCGCCCAGACTTCCCCCCAAGCTCCAGCTCTTCCTTCCCCCGCCTCTTCCCCGTTGTGCCGAACTTCACCGACGGTCGCCTCCGCGGTCTTCCGAGCCGTCGCCGCTCCGGCCCTCCCCGGCGTGCGTTAAGCACACGGATGGATGCGGCGTGCCCTCCTGAGCACAACGGTGGGCAGAGCGTCGCCGGAGATGCCCTGCAGCGCCGGCAAGCCGCCGTCGAGCACCGCCTCTGTTCCTTCCCGCCGCGTCGCGCGGGAGGAAGGGGATGAACCTGAGCGCTGGGCCCCGCGCGTCAGCGACCTGGAGGTTGGGCCCCTCCGTTTAAGTGGAGGCGGGTCTGGCCTCGGCCGCCTCCCCCGCGCGGTGGCGCCCTTCCTGGCGGGCGTCTTCGACGTGGCCAGGCTCCTGTGCACGCGGCCGAGCTGATGGGCCGGCCCAGTTGCTGTGCAGCTATCCCTCGCCCTACACGCAGTATAAGGTTGAACCCTTATTCCCTTTTTCCTTTTCTTTATTCTGTCAACTTCAAAAATGCCTAGATAATTCATTTGAACTCCAAATTGCATGATTCAAATTTCCTATGGCTCCATAAATCATGCTCTATCACATGGTGCAACATGCACATTATTCCAGAAACTTTCCCTACACAAATATTTATCAAATAAACTTTAGAAAATCACAGAGAGCTCAATCTTGATCCAAATGCAGTGATTCAAATTCCTAGATGCTTGTCACATCCAAACTTAGTTTTGGAACATTTTTAATAATAGTTTCTGTACCCCACCAAATATTGAGCCATTTCTTCATATTTATCAGCTTTGCAAAATCCTAGGAAATTCATTTCAAATCCAAATCCAGTGAAACCAACTCCTAAATGCTTCTAAAATCATGACTTGATGATGGGTACCTTTGCTCATCATTCAAGGAAATATTTCTGTATACTTCTTCCAAATCCATAAACCCTTTGGTTCCATCACATTGAAATGTTCCCAACTACCTATTGATCCAACACCTATGAAACCACCTTGGTCATTTCTAATATGACCAGAGGTATCCTAGAAAAGTCCAACTCCTATTTTTAGAGCACTTTTATTTTTGCTTTGATTGTATTGCTTATTATGATTGTATGCATCGTTAGTTGACGTAATAAACGGAGTATTCGGAGATGGACCAGAAGATTTGAAGACTCGGGAGAATAAGGCAAGCAGCCCTTTGACCATGTTCGAGAAACCCTTTTTATGCATGTCTCATAGCACCTTATTATCAATGCATCGGAATCATGTTGAGGTGGAGACCACTTTGGTTGCTACCTTTGTTGCTTACTATTGAAACTTGCATCTAACATGACCCTACCTTCCTATGAGGGTTATGTGGGTTGGAGTAGTTAGGTTCCTTTACTAGTGGCTACGCAAATGGGTCGGGTATATGCATGGTGACGGAGGCAGGATACTTTCAAAAGACTTTTCGAAAACCCCGTCGGGTGCCATTAATGCCCAAGGGAGATGGTGAGATGGGTAACCACTTGATGACGAAGTGGTGTACCGAGGCAAGTGTGTGTGTTGTTTTGAAAACGGATTGGTTTAAGTTGCGACCGTTATTCCAACCTTACATGCGCAACCACTCTACCCTTATATGGGAAAGGGCATTATTGATTACCTAGGTCGATACTAGCATGGTGCCCGCATTACTAGTGACGGGAGTGACATGAGGTCACTCTTGGGACGGGGTCGCACTTGGATAGGCGGCCATGACTGTCTTTACAGGGCACCGGACACACCGTTGGTACCCCGTGCTTGTGATATGTGATGAATACGGAGCGAGTCTCCACAAACCTTGAGATGTGAAATGTTTGGCACGGGGCTGTTACCAATCGAGTGGACTCTATGTTAGTGTCGTCTAGGGAAAGGTAGTGATCGGGTGCTTACCCCGGGTACCTGAGGTACCGCGGGTCGTGGATGACACGGAAGTTCCCCGGATCTAGTGGGTAAAGTGTGCAACCTCTGCAGAGTGTAAAACTATTCGAATAGCCGTGTCCACGGTCATGGACAGTTGGGTAACCGCTCTTGGGCTACGTCCAATGTTTGCGAAACCTGGTGTGTGTGTGTGAGGAAACAACCTGGTTCAGTGATATTGTTGATGTGATTGTGAGAAAGTCACAATGAACTTGAGCATGAGTTGAGTACAACTCTTTCTCGATAATGATGTCTGTGACCTCCTGATACTTGCTACAGACACATGCATATCCATGTTATATATTGATCATACTTGCATATGCAAAACTAGCTTTCCGCAAAACTACCAATTTAGCAGTAGAGCCTTGCATAATTATTCTGTTATCACACTTGGGTTGCTTGCGAGTACATTCAATGTACTCATTGGCTTGCCACTGGTTATTTTATTGGCCAGGCAGGAGAACAGGTTATGATGAAGATTTCTTGGTGACGAGCATGCGAGCTAGGACGCTTCCCAGTCAGAATGCCTGTAGGGTTAAGGCAGATGGCATGGGTCCATGTTGACATTGAAGATTTTCCGCTGCGATGATATACTCAAGACTTGACCATTATGGTCCTACTTGTGTAACACGGTATGTAAGGATGTAAGACTCTTGTTATTCAGCTTCTGTGTGTTCAGTGAGCATTGATCTCTGGGATCACTGTACACGTGCATTCGGTGATCACGACTTATGAGTCGGGGTCCCCACAGAGCTGGTATCAGAGCCATCCTGACTTTAGGAAGCCTTAGTTAGCATGGTCGTTAGTTAGGGTAAAGCTATTTTCAAAACTATTATTAGTTTTCAAAACTATCTATACTTCTCTTCCCTTCTCAGTTTTTCGAAAACTAGGCTATACTTGATCTCTTCCTCTTCAAAACCTTGGTCGCTAGAACCCCTATGCCCCTGACCACTGGATTTTCTATAATCCTCGTGGAGTGCACCTTGCCAAACACTTACCCACCTCTTCTGAACGCAAGATTGACGACACCACGACAAGAAGATACCAACGGAAGTTACATCCTCGATGGATCAGGACATGAAGACCCAGAAGATGGTGATACCCTTGGCAGTACCCCAAGAAGATGCAACGTTGGCCTATGATGACCAGGGAATAGGTTATGCAAAATCATGATATGCATCGCTAATAGAGTAATCCTGTCACTACCGTTGTTGTATCGACGACCACCGGTGGAAGAGAACCTTGCCATTTGGTCCGCCTCACCATAGTGAGCAGGAAAACGGTTCTCTTCATCCCCCGCTCTTGGTGTCGATGTTTTCATCAACGAAACCGACATGTTAGACCTCTATTATGCCTTGTTATTATCATTACATATGGATTGCCTACCTGGTACCCTCGACGCCCCAGAAGGCACAAGGGATCGTCATGATTAAAGAGACAAGAGAAGACCAAGTCAACGCCAGCTACAAGGAGGCACCTTCACCACGTCACCTCATCAGGCGAGAAGTTGTTGAAGATTCTTCAGGCTCAACCCGGATCGTTCATCAAGCAACTACAAGGGGCTTAGCAACACCCGAGGAAGCTCAGAAGACTGCACGAGGCAAGTCACGACACTGAGTCCGAGAACCCCTAGGGTAGGATGAGTCGTGTACCCCCTATGCGCAGTCGAGTCCATATGATGGTTCGAATAGAACCATGATTGTGTGTTGTTTGCTTTTATTTGCTTGTGTTTTGATATAAGTCGCGCGTTTGCCCCAGGCAACAAGTGCATGGCTATATCACCTTCCTTGCCTTGTTTCTTTTGTTTTGGCCTTTTTGCACCTGTTTGTTGCACCTGCACTATAGAACCCCCTTTAGGCATTTCCCTCCTTTACGCTGCTTCTTCCCTCTATTCTCTCTCTCCCCAATTGAAGACCGCAAGACAAGATGCACCAGGGATTCTACCTCGGCAGCCAACTGGCACTGAAGACTTCTGCTACAACCTCCACGATCAAGTGCAACCCCGTAGAGTTATGTTTAACCCTCCAGACCAGTAACCCCATTCCTAGATCCTTGGAGACTTTCCGAGACACTCCAGCACGAATCCTTAACCATGTGCCTAACCCATGGTAAAGCGAGAGAACCAGTTAAGCCTTTATAGTCTTGCACAACACTGGGTTCGTAAAGGAGCTAGTGGACACGATGAGTGAGCATATTTTCATCCTAATATAGCACGAGGTCTGACGATGCCATAGATAGACCAGTTCGAGGATATTGGACAGATGACTTGGTGGTTTATATCAGTGACTTCAAGGAATTATCTGAGACCTTGATGGATTGTGAGGTTTTCATATTGGTGGGATCATGACTTTGGGGAAGTATGTAGGAGTGCTCGTTGGTCATGAGATTTGGATTTATGTAGGTGATCCTGGTTGGTATAGATGTTGTATAAGTCTGCATGGTTTGGAGTAAATTGGATTTAGACCGATGATCTTGATCATGAAACCATGCTTCTCGGTGGACAATAACCTAGGAGATTGGATTATTTGCCGAAGAAGATTTAGAGATCTATATAGTCATGATCTTGGAGTTTACTTGACCCGGATGATGGGAATTTGGTGGACATACTATCGTGATGCGTAGTCCTTCCCAGTGTTTGGATATCATAGGGACTTGAGATCTTGTGGAACACCGTAGACATCGGATTTGTAGACTTGTTCGATTATGTGGAGATTGATGGAATTACCGGGCTATTGGAGTTGATCTATAGGAAGGAAACAAATCTTGGAGTGGCATATGACGTGTTTCCTTAGAATAGAGATGAATTATCGTGAGCCTTGCAAGAATAGGTTGAGTGCTTGGATTATGGAGTTTAATTTAAGCTCAGCAGCATGTATGATCTACCTTTGGATTTTAGAGGAAGACATACATATAGATTTGGGGATCATAGACAAGTATAATTTTGTGAGACCGTCTCTTGAGAATCATGAGGATATGTATGGCAATGAGTGGTGATTAAAGTTGGTCTCTGCGAGTAGATGCTTTTTCGATCGGAGTACTAGATAGAGCTATTGGCATCTCAGAAACTGTGCTTAAGGATAAGATGATATAAGTTCACTCACTCACTAGAATCCTTGAAACCCTTAAGCCCCACCGAGCCACCACCTGGTCAGATTCTGACCGCAGGGCCTTGACTCAGAGTCAGGAAGGCCTCTGCAAATACTCAACCGAGACCACCACCAATACCCCAGCTTACCTTGCGTACCCCTTAGACCTCATGGAGTAAGTGGACAAGATGGGTAACATCATTATTTGATGGCCTACTTGTCTGCCCGAAGACAAAGAAGAGACGGACAGCTGGATGGAAGACATTTGAAGACCGCCCGGTCAAGAAGGAAGATCTACAGCGACCACCGTCATCAAGAAGTAAACTTCCGCGACGAAGACCGGGCGTATCTGCAAACCACTCCTCTCTAAGGAACCGAGCATTTCCGTGTCGAAGGAACGCTCACACCAAGATGTATCAAGACTTGAAGGCACGATTCTGGTGGCACGGGATGAAAGAGAGATTGCAACCTATGTTGCAAAGTGTGATGTGTGCCAAAGGGTCAAGGCTGAACATCAGCGACCCGCTGGATTGCTTCAACCACTCAAGGTTCCTGAGTGGAAGTGGGATAAAGTCGGAATGGACTTCATCACTAGATTACCAAGGTCGAATAGAGGACATGACTCTATCTAGGTCATAGTCGATCATTTGACCAAGGTGGACCATTCCATTCCTGTCAAGACCACTTCTGATGGCAACCGGCTGGCAGCTCTCTACATCGACCAAATCGTAAGTCTTCACGGCATTCCCAAGGGGATTGTGTCAGATCGAGGAACCCAGTTCACCTCAAGGTTCTGGAAGAAGTTCCGAGAAGCCTTGGGAACCAAGTATCTTTCAGCACAGCTTTCCACCCACAGACCGGAGGTCAGACAGAACGAGTCAATCAGATTCTCGAAAACATACTCCGAGCCTGTGTCTTGGCATATAGGGCCAAGTGGGAGGATTGTCTCCCTTTTGCCGAGTTCTCCTATAACAATAGTTACCAGTCGAGCCTTCTAATGGCACCATTTGAGGTGTTGTACGGACACAGATGTCGCACACCCCTCAACTGGTCAGAGACTGGAGAAGGGCTAGTCTTTGGACCGGATATTCTCCGCGCAGCAGTAGAGCAAGTCCAACTAGTCAGAGAACGTTTGAAGGCAGCCAAGTCAAGGCAAAAGAGCTATGCTGACACTCACCGTCGGAACATGAGTTTCCATATCGGGGACCACGTGTACCTGCGAGTAACTCCTCTGAAGGGAACCAAGCGTTTCCTCGTCAAGGGGAAGCTCGCACCAAGGTTCATTGGACCCTTTGAGATCACTGCAAGTCAAGTGGTAGACGGCTCCCCAGCTAGATCTACCACCTGAGATACCCTCCGTGCACCAAATCTTCCACGAGCCCCCACTCTGGAAGTACTTCTTACCTCCTAGCTAGCCCGATGCCCGCAAGGACATCGATCACCGAGCCTTTGGCAGCTAACCCAACCTAACCTATGCAAGAGACCCCTCAGCAACCTCCATCAAGGAAGGCATCAAGCAAGAAGCCATACCGTCAAGCACTTCAGGATTCCAAGGAGCACCGCTCGGAAGCAGAACCAACCAGGAGAAGTGAAGACTGCCCCGTATCCAAGACTCCGCCTTTCTTTCCACGCCTAGTCTGGGAATCTCGGGGACGAGATTCTTGTAAGGGGGGTAGGTCTGTCACACCCTGATTTTCATGTTAGCTTGCTTAAGCTAATTTCCATGTTAAAAATATGGATTTGCAAAAACTTTTGAGTGTTTTTGACTTTGCTTGATTTGACTTTTGTCTGCTGTTTGCTAGTGCTCTAAAAATCAAATAAATCCTCCAACTCTTATACTTCATCTCCTTGACCCAAAACCTATTCCCAATGATCATGCCATGTGTATAGACCAGTATAGAATTTTCTTATAAAAATATTTTGGCCAAATGGTATTTTCTAAAATTAGTTTTCCAAAAAACCCTGAATTGAGGTTTGCACTGCAAGTACCTTATTTAGGGTGTGAAAAATCTTTCAAAGAGTATATTTGAATCCTATTAGGTATAGGACTCCCAGAAACCACAAAAGTATAATTTTAAAAGTTATTTTTATATTTTATTTAAAAGCTTTTTCTTAAGGCCAGAAATGTTCTTTAATAGGGAAAAATTATTTAATCATTTCAAAAATATTTGCCAAAATTCAGGGAGACTCATAGGACATATATTGTCCATATATGAGAGTTTCAACACATGGTCATATTCAAAATATTGGACAAATCCTTCCAAAACCCTTTCTGGATATTTCAAGCTTTTGAAATATTTACAAAGGAAATATTCTCCAAAAATTCCAGGGAAACTCTATCATGTCAGATATGACATATTTGATGATCTTGCAAAGCCTCATGCCTTGAAGATCAAGGAAACATCCTCTAATCCCCTCAAAACCATTCTGTCCATATTTGAAGTTTGAGCAACTTTACATTGCCAAACTTGTCCAAATGCTCTCAAACTTGGTGCACATGCTGGAATGGCCTAATAAGGCATCTAGACCAAATGGCACAAGATTTGGAATAGAGCAACTTGATCAAACCACCCCAAAACCCTTCCTGTTCAAATGCAAATTTGAACAGCTTTACATTGTCAACTTTTTATCTGGAGCTTCAAACTTTGTGGGCATGATCAATACCCCAAATGATGATGCTACACCAAGTGGTGCATCAAGGGGAGATGATTTGCTTAACTTAAACATGGTGAAACCATTTCTGTTGATTTCTAGGGTTCACCAAAGTTACATTGGCCACTTTGCCCAAATGAGCTCAAATTTGGTGTAGGGGCCTAATTATGTGTGACATTTGATCCTGTTAAGTCCCATGCCAATTAGAAGTCATTTGCCTCCCCAGAACCTGATCAAACACCTTCTGGTCATTTACCAAAACCAGTGTTTGAACTTCTTTTACTATTTCCCTTTACCCCAAATTTCTACCACACCTTCCCCTGATCATCATCTACCCCCAGTAACTCTCTATGGCCTCAGCTCAATTATTGGAGGAGGGTAAAACCCCAATTCACTCTTCTAGACAGCAGATTTCACGCTCTCCCTCACCTCCCTCTTCATCCCAGTGGTTCCCTGGAGCATCCAAAGCCACAGGCCACTTCTTAACTACTTCCTATACCCTCTGGACACAGTTGGACACGCCCTGGGCGCCAGGCCACGCCACTGGCAGCTAAAAGCCCGCTCTGGAGCGCGCTACAGTGCTCTGGAGCACTGCAGCCGCCCCCAATCACCGGCCCCGACCACCTAGGGCCTCCCCCCTCGTGTCCCCCGAGGCCGCCTCGGCGTCCGGGACACGCTAGATGGTCGGCCCCCTCCTCCTTCTCTCTCCGGCGACCTGTGTCACGCGTGCCCGAGTGCCGCCCGTGTCCACCAGTCGCCGCCCGTGTCCCTGGCATCCCTCGTGCTCGTTCCTCTCTCCCTCTCTCTTTCCTTGGTCGTAGACCACGCCCAGCAGGACCCCCGACTCGAAGGCAAGCCCCCCGTGGCCTACAGGGACGGCTATGGCCTCGCCGGCGCACGGCCCGCTGTGCACCACGCCCTTTCCTATTTAAGGCCGCCCGGGTCCTGCCCTTCGTCTCATTTTGCTTCTCCTAGCCCCCCGTGCACTCCCAGGACGCCCCGTTCTTCCTCCCGTGCCCTCCAGCCATCACCCTGGCCGGAGCAGAGCCGCCGGCCGCGGCCTAAATACGGGCACCTCAGGCCCTTCCACTTCCACCTAGCCACTCCAGCACTACCGCCGCACCGCCCAGACTTCCCCCCAAGCTCCAGCTCTTCCTTCCCCTGCCTCTTCCCCGTTGTGCCGAACTTCATCGATGGTCACCTCCGCGGTCTTCCGAGCCGTCGCCGCTCCGGCCCTCCGCGGCGTGCGTTAAGCACACGGATGGATGCGGCGTGCCCTCCTGAGCACAATGGTGGGCAGAGCGTCGCCGGAGATGCCCTGCAGCGCCGGCAAGCCGCCGTCGAGCACCGCCTCTGTTCCTCCCCGCCGCGTCGCGCGGGAGGAAGGGGATGAACCTGAGCGCTGGGCCCCGCGCGTCAGCGACATAGAGGCTGGGCCCCTCCGTTTAAGTGGAGGCGGGTCTGGCCTCGGCCGCCTCCCCCGCGCGGTGGCGCCCTTCCTGGCGGGCGTCTTCGACGTGGCCAGGCTCCTGTGCACGCGGCCGAGCTGATGGGCCGGCCCAGTTGCTTTGCAGCTATCCCTCGCCCTGCACGCAGTATAAGGTTGAACCCTTATTCCCTTTATCCTTTTCTTTATTCTGTCAACTTCAAAAATGCCTAGATAATTCATTTGAACTCCAAATTGCATGATTCAAATTTCCTATGGCTCCATAAATCATGCTCTATCATATGGTGCAACATGCACATTATTCCAGAAACTTTCCCTACACAAATATTTATTAAATGCCTTTATTTCATTTCTGTGATAAACTTTAGAAAATCACAGAGAGCTCAATCTTGATCCAAATGCAGTGATTCAAATTCCTAGATGCTTGTCACATCCAAACTTAGTTTTGGAACATTTTTAATAATAGTTTCTGTACCCCTCCAAATATTGAGCCATTTCTTCATATTTATCAGCTTTGCAAAATCCTAGGAAATTCATTTCAAATCCAAATCCAGTGAAACCAACTCCTAAATGCTTCTAAAATCATGACTTGATGATTGGTACCTTTGCTCATCATTCAAGGAAATATTTCTGTATACTTCTTCCAAATCCATAAACCATTTGGTTCCATCACATTGAAATGTTCCCAACTACCTATTGATCCAACACCTATGAAACCACCTTGGCCATTTCTAATATGACCAGAGGTATCCTAGAAAAGTCCAACTCCTATTTTTAGAGCACTTTTATTTTTGCTTTGATTGTATTGCTTATTATGATTGTATCCATCGTTAGTTGACGTAATAAACGGAGTATTCGGAGATGGACCAGAAGATTTGAAGACTCGAGAGAATAAGGCAAGCAACCCTTTGACCATGTTCGAGAAACCCTTTTTATGCATGTCTCATAGCACCTTATTATCAATGCATCGGAATCATGTTGAGGTGGAGACCACTTTGGTTGCTACCTTTGTTGCTTACTATTGAAACTTGCATCTAACATGACCCTACCTTCCTATGAGGGTTATGTGGGTGGGAGTAGTTAGGTTGCTTTACTAGTGGCTACACAAATGGGTCGGGTATATGCATGATGACGGAGGCAGGATACTTTCAAAAGACTTTTCGAAAACCCCGTCGGGTGCCATTAATGCCCGAGGGAGATGGTGAGATGGGTAACCACTTGATGACGAAGTGGTGTACCGAGGCAAGTGTGTGTGTTGTTTTGAAAATGGATTGGTTTAAGTTGCGACCGTTATTCCAACCTTACATGCGCAACCACTCTACCCTTATATGGGAAAGGGCATTATTGATTACCTAGGTCGATACTAGCATGGTGCCCGCATTACTAGTGATGGGAGTGACATGAGGTCACTCTTGGGACGGGGTCGCGCTTGGATAGGCGGCCATGACTGTCTTTACAGGGCACCGGACACACCGTTGGTACCCCGTGCTTGTGATATGTGATGAATACGGAGCGAGTCTCCACAAACCTTGAGATGTGAAATGTTTGGCACGGGGCTGTTACCAATCGAGTGGACTCTATGTTAGTGTCGTCTAGGGAAAGGTAGTGATCGGGTGCTTACCCCGGGTACCTGAGGTACCGCGGGTCGTGGATGACACGGAAGTTCCCCGGATCTAGTGGGTAAAGTGTGCAACCTCTGCAGAGTGTAAAACTATTCGAATAGCCGTGTCCACGGTCATGGACAGTTGGGTAACCGCTCTTGGGCTACGTCCAATATTTGCGAAACCTGGTGTGTGTGTGTGAGGAAACAACCTGGTTCAGTGATATTGTTGATGTGATTGTGAGAAAGTCACAATGAACTTGAGCATGAGTTGAGTACAACTCTTTCTCGATAATGATGTCTGTGACCTCCTGATACTTGCTACAGACACATGCATATCCATGTTATATATTGATCATACTTGCATATGCAAAACTAGCTTTCCGCAAAACTACCAATTTAGCAGTAGAGCCTTGCATAATTATTATGTTATCACACTTGGGTTGCTTGCGAGTACATTCAATGTACTCATTGGCTTGCCACTGGTTATTTTATTGGCCAGGCAGGAGAGAACAGGTTATGATGAAGATTTCTTGGTGACGAGCATGCGAGCTAGGACGCTTCCCAGTCAGAATGCCTGTAGGGTTAAGGCAGATGGCATGGGTCCATGTTGACATTGAAGATTTTCCGCTGCGATGATATACTCAAGACTTGACCATTATGGTCCTACTTGTGTAACACGGTATGTAAGGATGTAAGACTCTTGTTATTCAGCTTCTGTGTGTTCAGTGAGCATTGATCTCTGGGATCACTGCACACGTGCATTCGGTGATCACGACTTATGAGTTGGGGTCCCCACACTGACGAGGCGCGCCGTCTTTGCATGGGCACTATGGAGCGGGTGTTGTCGAAGATCGTCTACCGCAACCCCGGGATCAACCTTGTCAACGTCCTCCGGACCCTGCCGCCCGAAGCTGACCAGGAGGCGTTGAAGGCCCAAGTTGCCCACATCATAGCCAAGGTGGGCAAGATGCAGAGGATTGACGGAGACCGCAGAGACTAGGCACCTTGCTTCCCTCGCCGCTGTCGATTAAGTCATAGGTAGCAATTGTTTAGAACAGCGGCAAGTTATGTCTGTAATATATACTTTTATTTCGGGTAATCAATGCAATGTTATCTCCCTTGCTTTAGTCCCTTCACTTTGTATGCTTTCCACCCTACGCTTTTAGGGAAACTTGCCGGCAAAGGGACTCTTGCCGCGAGCGCTGAGTGCGGGACTCTTAGCAGCCTGCTAGCAAAGCCCTTGTCGGCAAGAAACCTTGCCGCAGCTAGTCGCAGCACACTTAGATTGCTGAGCGAACTCGAAAACAAAGTAAGGGCGCGACACTTGTCGCAGCTCACCTAAGCCGTTGAGTGTGCTCGAAACAAAGTAAGGGCGCGGCTAGCCACGGGTAGGTTCCTCCGCGCACAGGTTTTCCATACAAAGTGTGGTTGTTCAAGGAAGATAACTAAAATTTAAAAATTTGAATGCTCAAACTTTGGTAACTTAGCTTTCATGGATTGTTTGATTGTTTGCTTCCCGGCAAGACTTTTCTTTCTTGAACAGCACTTGGTCCATACTTCTATCTCCTTCCCCCCCGGCAAACTTGTGCGCGAGGAACAGTCCCTCTGTTTCAGAGAGAAAGGCCAAAGAGGAGGAAATAAAAGTACGAGGCCTTGCGGCTTGTCATTGCTTACCAGGGGTGTGTGCTGCACGAAATGTCAGATGGTACATGCAAGTAAAATGAAAAGCACGGAGTGACAAATGGTGCGAAGCATAAAAGTTTTACTGATGCACGGGGTCTGCGCCCGGCTTCGTACAAAGGTTTACATGCAGCAGCGGCAAGACTTGTACAAAAGGTGGTTGCCGGAGCGGATCACGGCAACCGCGCCTTACGGGTGAAACTTGCGAAGATGCTCTATGTTCCAGGAGTTGCTCACCGGTAAGCCTTCTTCGGTCTCAAGGCGGACAGCGCCAGGCCTTGTGACTTGTCTCACCCGATAAGGGCCTTCCCACTTTGGCGTCAACTTGTTGGAGCCCTTGGCGGATTGAATGCGCCGAAGAACAAGGTCGCCTTCCTCGAGACTCCTGGCCTTGACCCTGCGGCTATGATAGCGACGCAAGGCTTGCTGGTATCGAGCAGCTCGTATAGCAGCCTGGAGACGATCCTCCTCGAGGAGCAATGCATCATCTTGTCGCAGTTGCTCTTGCTCGAGCTCGTCGTAAGCGAGCACTCGAGGAGATCCGTATACGAGTTCCGTGGGGAGAACTGCCTCCGCTCCATAGACAAGAGCAAAGGGTGTCTGTCCGGTGGCTCGATTCGGTGTCGTCCTGATTGACCAAAGAGCCGCCGACAACTCCTTGATCCAGTTTCTTCCGCACTTGTGCAGCCTGTCAAAGGTTCTTGTCTTTAGTCCGTGCAGCACTTCAGCGTTTGCTCTCTCCGCTTGACCATTGCTCCTTGGGTGAGCAACAGAAGCGAAGCAGACCTTGGCGCCAAGGTCTTGGACGTATTGCATGAAGGTGCGACTCGTGAACTGCATGTCGTTGTCGGTGATGATCCTGTTAGGGATTCCGAAACGGCAAACTATTGATCTGAAGAACCTGACTGCTGACTGTGCTGTCACTTTTCTCACTGGTTCCACTTCTGAACTTGTCGATTGCGACGTACAAGTACTCAAAGCCCCCGACGGCGCGGGGAAAGGGGCCGAGGATGTCGAGCCCCCAGACCGAGAAGGGCCAGGACAAAGGAATCGTCTGGAGAGCTTGAGCTGGCTGGTGAATTTGTTTGGCATGGAACTGGCACGCTTCACACTTGGTTACTTGCGCAGTTGCATCTTGGAGGGCTTCTGACCAAAAGAAACCTTGCCGGAACGCCTTTCCGGCAAGCGCTCTTGCGCCAATGTGGTGGCCACATACGCCTCCATGTATCTCTGCCAACAGCTTCTGTCCATCTTCCCGGGAAATGCACTTCAATCTGACACCATTGAGTCTTCTTCTGTATAGTTCGTTGCCAACGAACTGGTACATACTTGACTGCCTGGTTATCCTCTCTATCACTTCCGGTTCTTCGGGAAGTTCTCCAGTCTGAAGAAAACGGACGATTTGATGTGCCCATGCTGGAAGTAATGGCGTAGCTTTCTTGAGGCCATGAGGAGGCCGAAAAGTAACTTCTGCACTCCAGAGTATCTTGATCTAGCCCCCTGCAAGAGGGAACTTACAAAATAAACTGGGCGCTGCACCATCTTCTTTCGCACTTCTCCTTGTTCCTGCGCAGACTTGTCCTTGTCGGGGCCAGAGCTTGTCGGGGAAGCCCCCTGCTTGTCACTGGATGCGCTTGCTGGGGATGTGGGTTCCTCATCTGCCTCCCTCTCAGCTACTAACGCGGCACTAACCACTTGATTGGTTGTTGCTAAGTACAGGAGCAACTTCTCTTGTGGTTTAGGTGCAACAAGTGTTGGAGTGGAGGATAGGTATCCTTTTAGGTCTAGCAGCGCAGCCTCCGCTTCCGGAGTCCATTTCATAGGACCTGCCTTTTTCAAGATTTTGAAGAAAGGCAGGGCGCGTTCTGCAGACTTTGAAATGAACCTGCTGAGGGCGGCCACACAACCAGCAAGTCTTCTTACGTCCTTGACGCGCTTCGGGGCTTCAATCTGCTCGATGGCTTTAATCTTGTCGGGATTGGCTTCAATCCCCCTCTGGGACACGAAGAACCCGAGAAGCTTGCCGGAGGGGACTCCGAAGACGCACTTCTCGGGGTTCAACTTAAGTTGTATCTTGCGCAGATTCTCAAAGGTTTCTTCTAAGTCTTGAATCAGGGTATCTTTGCATTTGCTCTTGACCACTATATCATCCTTGTAGGCTTCTACATTCTTGTGTATTTGTGGCTCAAAAGCAGTGTGTACCACCCTTGCAAATGTCGAGCCCGCATTCTTCAATCCAAAGGGCATGCGTATAAAGCAATATGTGCCACATGGAGTAATGAACGCGGTCTTCTCCTCGTCTTCCTCAGCCATGAATATCTGATGGTAACCTGAGTATGCATCGAGAAATGAAAGCAACTCACATCCAGCCGTGGAGTCCACAATTTGGTCGATGCGCGGCAAGGGAAATGGATCCTTGGGACATGCTTTATTCACATCGGTGAAGTCTATACAAAGTCTCCACTTCCCATTGGCTTTGCGTACGACAACTGGATTGGCCAACCACGTGGGATGGAGTACGCCTCTAACAAGGCCTGCTGCTTCCAACTTCTTGATTTCTTCGGCGATGAACTCTTGGCGCTCCACCGCTTGCTTCCTGACCTTCTGCTTGACGGGCCGCGCATGAGGACAAACAGCAAGCTTGTGCTCAATTACCTTCCTGGGAACGCCGGGGATGTCAGACGGTTGCCACGCAAACACGTCCACATTCGCCCGCAGGAAGGCAACGAGCGCGCTTTCCTATTTGGGGTCGAGTGTAGCACTGATGGTGAAGGTACCACCAGTGCCGTCCTCCTTGGCGGACACCTTCTTGGTTGCCGATGGAGCTGCCATTCCCTTCTTGCACTTGCCGGTGGAGCTCGATGGTGTGTCCTCGACGGCAGCGCAGCACTCCGAAGAGGTGCGTTTGCCGGAGTGGGCTCCAGAGCTCTTGCCGGACTTGGTCTTGGTCTTCCCCCCGAGAGCTTCAGCGGCAAGTGTCTTGCTGTCTGCCGCGGCTGCAGCGTCCCGGTAGATCTTGTCGGCGCAGATAAGTGCATCCTTCTCGTCGCCGGGGACAGAGATGACGCTTATCGGCCCCGGCATCTTGAGCATGTTGTATGCGTAGTGGGAAGCTGCCATGAACTTGGCGAGCGCAGGACGGCCAAGTATCCCATTGTACGGCAATGGGATATCGGCAACGTCAAACGTGATCCTCTCCGTCCTGAAGTTGAGCTCTCCACCAAAGGTCACTGGCAGCGTAATCTTCCCCTTCGACTTGCTCCTTCCCGGGATGATTCCTTGGAACGTCCCGGTTTCCTCGAGCTCGCTGTCGGGGATCTGCAGTTTCTTGATCACAGCGGAGGAAATCAAGTTGAGGCCGGCCCCGCCGTCAACCAACATCTTGGTGACCTTGAGGTTGCGGATAGTTGGTGAAACCAACATCGGCAAGCACCCGACCGCGGTTGTGCGGTCAGGGTGGTCCTCGAGGTCGAAGATGATGGGCGTGCCGGACCATTTCAGCAGCCTGCGCGACTCGACGGGTGGCTCAGCTGCATTCACTTCCCGCACCCATTGTTTGAGTTGGCGGTGGGAAGTGTGCAGAGAGGCACCTCCATCGACGCACAGAACTTCTGTGGCCTTCTGGAACTCCTGCTCGCTGTTGTCTCCTTCGTCCATATCCTCGTCATTGTCTTCGTCTTCATCCTTGTCGCGGCCCCGGGGAGGTCTGTCTCCTTGCCACTGCTTAGCCTTGCCGCGGCGTCCTCCCCGGCCATTGAACGGCCGCTTCTTGCTGGGCTCTCCTCTGCCTCCTTGGGCCTTCCCCTTGTCGCGACGCTCGTATTCAGCCTTCTGCTGCTCTACGAGGTACTCTACCCTCTTGCAGTTTTGGAGATCGTGGCCCTTGGTGCGGTGGATTTTGCAGTACTGCTTGTCGGAGCCATCCTGCTTGTCGGCTGCTGCTACAGGGGCGGGCTCCTTGCCGGAGCCACCAGCCTATGTCTTCTTGGCGGGAGCCTCCTTGCCGGACTGCTCGACAACCAGTACCTCCTTGTTCTTCTTCTTCCTGTTATTCCGCCGCCGGCCTTTCCTTGCCGGGGCGGCATCCTCGCTGTCACTTCCTCCTGCGCCGGTATCCTCTCCGGGGAGTCTCCTCCCCTCTTCAGCACGTGCACACTTGTCAGCCAGAGCGTAAAGCTCGCTGACGTCCCGGATCTTGTTCATGGCCATCTCCTCCCTCATCCGGCGGTTACGCACGTTCTGGTGGAACGCGCTGATAACCGCGGCAGGGTGGACATCGGGGATATTGTGCTGAACGCGGCTGAACCTTTGGATGTATTTGCGCAGGGAATCTCCCTCCTTCTGGGCAAGGATGTGGAGATCGCTCTCCTGGCCGTGGGGTTTGTGGCCGCCCGTGAAGGCGCCGACAAACTGGTGGCACAAATCCGCCCATGAAGAGATGGAATTCTCCGGCAAGTGCATAAGCCAAGACCTGACGTTTGGCTTAAGCACGAGCGGGAAGTAGTTGGCTAGGATCTTCTCGTCACGTCCCCCGACAGCCTGCACCGCAATGGTGTAGATGCTGAGGAACTCGGAGGGGTGTGTCTTGCCGTCGTACTTTTCGGGTACGTCGGGCTTAAAGTTCTTCATGCTGGGCCACTGGACTTGCCGCAGCTCTCGGGTGAACGCAGGGCAACCTGCCGCGTACAGCAAGTCGCCTGGTTCACCGGGCGCGTGCATGTCGACAGCAGTCCCAGCGCGCTGATCGGACTGTCTTCGAGCTTCTCTTCGACGCTCGATACGAGTTCGAGCGTCCTCTTGTCGCGTGTCGTCGAGGACTTGGCGCTGATCGCGGCGAGCCCGCGGATCCGATGACGCCGTGGAGTCGTCGTCGACGTTGATCCGACGGGGTGGCGATTTCTGCTTCCGTGGCGGGGAGTGCACGGTAGTTGCACCCCCGGCGGTCTTGTCACCGTCGGCCTTCGCTTGGTCGTCTTGCCGCGGCCGTGAAGTTGCCGGCTGCTGCGGCGCGTCGTTGTTGGCGAAGGCGATGAGACTCTGGATCGTCGCCCTCCAATCTTCGGCCTTGTCCGCTGCTGGAGGGAAGTCAAGGAGCAGCTGAGCCCTGGCCAGGGCTTCTGCTGGAGAGGAGGGAAACGGTGGCGAACGGTGCGAGGAGCGGGACACGCTCGGACTTCTAACCGCGTTAGCAGGAGCATGTTCCCGTCCCGGCGACCGCGCCTTGCTCGTGCCAGGACGTTGGCCTTGAGCGTCCCGTGACTCGCCGGCCTGGCCACGTCCCAGCAAGCGTATTGTACCTCCGGTACCACGTCGCTGCTGGTCTGGCACCTCCTGAGAGGGACGTGGTGCGTGCACGGACACCGAGGCCTTGGAGTTCGCCCGGTCGTCCGTCTTGTCCTTGGACTTGCTGGCGCCGTGAGTCTCCCCACCGGCGTCCACCCTTCCGCCGGCGCCTCTCCCACCAACCGTCGGCTCTGGTGGTGGTGGGATCGACGCGGACGGGCCTCCAACCTCCGAAGCCTTCTTCTTCGGAGGCATGTTGACGTAGCCGATGGAGTTGATGAAGCTGGAGAGGTTGATGAAGACTGTGCCCGCGCGAGCGCCGGATCAGGTTCGCACAACCTCGACGCCCCCTACCTGGCGCGCCAAAGATGTCGGGGAAACTGGACGCCCACGAACACCTATGGGACCGGAGCCCCTTCTACGTTGCGGTATGGGAGCGGAGGGAGCACGGAGAGCAGATCGAGGAGCACACGCGGGCAGTTTACCCAGGTTCGGGCCGCGCGTACGCGTAAAACCCTACTCCTTCCTTGGTTGTATTGAGTTTCTGGAGCTCGGGAGCTTGAAGATCTACAGTACTAGCTACACCGAGCGTAGTGGTGATCGAGTTTCTGGGATCCAACCCCCTCTACGTAGTGCATGGGCCTCCTTTTATAGCTCAAAGGGGTCACCGACAGGTGTCAATGTAGAGGAGGGTAAAAATGTAAAAAATGGTGGTGGTTGTAACAGTGCATGAACAGTGTATAAGTAGTGGTCTTCACCTAACTTTGACGGTGGGGGACAAAGGCATTGAATGCCCGTCATCGTTGCCCCAAAAAGCGTCCGTCTATGCGTCTCTGTTCGCCACGGCGATATCCTTGTCACCGCGGCTCGTCACCGTGTACCCCAGGCTGCACAGCCATCTGCCACGTGCCCCTGGAAGGGCCCCAGGGCGACGCATGGGCAGATGAGCTGGAGCGCAGGCACACAGTGTAGGCTTCCCCGGCAAGCACCTTGCCGGGGTCGCAACCTTGCCGGGCCTAAGAGCTTGTCGCTCTCCGAGTCCTGCCGGGGCGCATGATGCGCCGCGATACACCTTCTTGAGGTGCCGTTCTTTTGGCCTTCCTGGCAAACTCCTCTTGCCAGGGTCTTGTGCTGGAATGATAACTTTGAGCCTGGTGCGGCCTTCCCGGCAAGCTCCTGTTGCCGGGGTCTTGTCTCTTAACTTGAATACTTTGTTCTTGAATGGCTTAAAAGGGTCTAGAGTGGGCTTTGGCGGGCGCGTGGTGAGCCAGACCATGGGATGCTGCTACTGCCCGTGCACAAGTCGGGATACTAAGGTACCCCTACTTTAGTACACCGACACACTTGCCAAACTTTAGTCTAAGTTATGTAATCTTCTTTACCCATGTTTGTGTTCTGTAGCATCTGTACTTGCTTATCAGCATATTAATGAGAAAGACAAGCTTTGCCGAGTACTTGTGCATGTATCATATCCATGCAGAGGTGGAATGCCTCTATAACATCAAGTAAACAAGTTTCCCCCAGCAGGCTATCCTGCGGTACCCTCAGTTTGTTGCCGCGAGGCTAAGCCTACCGGGAATCAAACCACAAAAAGGGACCAGCCCCCTGCCAAACCTTCTCATTAAAATGCCACTGTGACCATCCTGATCGAAGCAACATTCGAGTCAAAGGACGGGAGCACCTATGCTTTGAAGGTGAAGAGGTTTTCATATGCACAAGTTTCACTTTACAGAACATGTATAGATAAAAGAGAAATTATTTGTTTGGCTTGCCAGGGACCACTACGTAGGCTTGTCTCCATTTCTTCTCTTCAGGACCAAGTCTGTGGCTAGAAACCTGTAGCTTAGTGCAAATGAAAACAATACCACATGCAATCTTATCTACATGATCATGCTATGCTCATGTTATGCTTATGCATGCATACAATCTTCTTTGGCCCCCCAGCGCTTCGCTTATTTCTATATTGCTCAGGGTCTGCACTTGGCTTTGTACAAGGGGTTACAAGAAACTTCAACAAGGCTTGTACAAAAGGTGGCTGCCCGGCAGGGCCCGACAGCCGCGTCTTATGGGTAGAACTTACGGAGATGCTCAATGTTCCATGAGTTTATGCAACTCAATGCCATCTCTGGTCTCCAGACGGACTGCGCCGGGTCTGGTGACTCGTCCTACACATTAAGGGCCTTCCCACTTTGGTGTCAACTTGTTTGTACCCTTGGTGGATTGAACACGCCTAAGGACCAGGTCACCTTCCTCAAAACTCCGGGCATTAATCCCGCGGCTGTGATAACGGCACATGGCTTGCTGGTAGCGTGCAACACGCGTAGCAGCCCAGAGACGGTTCTCCTCAAGTAGCATAGCTGGTGTTGTTCTTGCGCTACTTCATCATAGGCATTTTCATGTTCTAGCAAATATTGTTCTAATGGATCAGTAGGAGGCACGACAATAGAAGCAAGGGATGGAGTCAGCGCGGAGTCGCCATTCGGGTGGTGGTGGAGGCAGTCGCCGGAGCTGTCGGGTTCACCGGCGACGAGGACGCACGACGGAGGGGCGTTGGGCGGTGGCTGTTTCGGCCGTTTTCGGCTACAACAAAGAGGGGAAAGAGAGGGGAAAGGGTCAGTGATGCCTGGTGGTTCCAGATCGAGTGATAGTGGAGGCGGAGGAGGCGTGTACCCCTAGATCGAGGAGACCTGAGGCGGCGGGGCTTCGATTGATCCCGAGCAAAGAAGCCCCTAGAGGGCTAGGGAGAGATGCGGGAGTGTTCTAGGAGGCGAGTGGGGGAGGTTAGTGCTGCTGGAGCGGTCGGGGGCCTGCTTATATAGCCGGGCGCCGGTCCATCGTGGACTTGTGCGCCGGCGAGGTCACGGCCGCGGCCAGAGGCCGTGAGGGCGCTCGTGGGAGTGTCCAGGCTGTTCGTGGACGAGGTCCACGTCTAGAGAAGGGAAGGGAAGGAGTGGGGGAAGGCTCCAGAGGCTCGCGTGTGTGAGGCCGAAGATTGGAGCTCGCGGGCGGCCGACGCACGTGTGAGGGAAGCCATAGGAGGGAGAAGGAGGAGGGGGACACGACCGTGGCGTGTCGCGGACGTCGAGGCGCCTCGGCTGGCGCGAGGGGGAGGCCCGAGGAGGTCGGAGGCGCTTGGTCAGGAGCAGCTACAGTGCCAGAGCGCAATGTAGCGTGCTCCAGAGCGCGCTTATGGCCGGCATGGCATTCTTTATGCCCTATGGTCGTGGCCACCAGTGTGTAGAAGATAAGGGAGGCATTAAACTACAAGGAATTTGCATTGGATGCTCTGGAGGGCTTCTAGAAGGAGAGAGGGTTGAGGGAGAAGGGTGAAAGGGGCTGTCCAGAGATGTAAAATGGGGTTTTACCCCCCTCAATCATTGAGCTCGGTGCAGCCATTGCTACCGGAGGTAGAAGATGTCTTGGGGGTGATGTGGTAAGAACTTGAGGCAAGGGGAAATAGTGGAAGGGGTCAAAACAAATGTTTTGGTAAAATAGCAGAAGGTGTTTGATGGTGTTTTGGGCAAGCAAATGGGTTTCATTTGGCATGAGACTCCACAGTATGAAATGGCACATATAATTAGGCCATTTCACCAAATTAGAGCTCAATTGGGCAAAGTTGCCAATGCAACTTTTGTAAACCCTAGAAATCAACAGAAATGGATTTTCCAAGATTTAGTTACCCATATCATCCCTTCTTGATGCACCACTTGGCATAGTGTCATCATTTGTGGTTGTGGGCTTGTTCACCAAATTTGGGGTCACAAGTAAAAAGTTGGTAATGTAAAGTAGTTCAAATTTGAATCTGGTCAGAGATGATTTTGGGGCACTTTGATCAAGTTACCCTACTCCAAAACTTGTGCCATTTGGTCTAGATGCATAATTAGACCATTATAGCATGCGTACCAAGTTTTAGAGCATTTGGACAAGTTTGGCAATGTAAAGTTGCTCAAACTTCAAACTGGACAGAAATGGTTTTGAGGGGATTTGATGATGTTTTCTAGTTCTCCAAGGCATGAGGCTTGGTAGTATCATCAAATATGTCATACTTGACATGGTAGAATTTCCCTGGAATTTTTAGAGAATATTTCCTTTGTAAATATTTCAAAAGCTTGAAATATCCAGAAAGGGTTTCTGAGGGATTTGCCCAATATTTTGAACATGACCATGTGTTGAAACACTTATATATGGACAATATATGTCCTAAGAGTCTCTCTGAATTTTGACAAATATTTTTAAAACAGTTAAATAATTTCTACCTATTAAAGACCATTTCTGGCCTAAAGAAAAAGCCTTTAAATAAAAAAGGTAATTAACTTTTAAAATTATACTTTTTGTGGTTTCTGGGAGTCCTATACCTAATAGGATTCAAACATAACTTTTCAAGGATTTTTATCACCCTAAATCAAGTACTTGTTGTGCAAATCTCAATTCAGGGGTTTTTGGAAAACTAATTTTTGAAAATACTATTTGGCCAAAATATTTTTGTAAGAATATACTATACTGTTCTATACACATGGTATGATCATTATGCAGAAGTTTGGGGCAAGGAGATGAGGTATAGAAGGTGAGGCTATGTAGACTTTTAAAGAGCACTTGAAATCAGAGAGAGAAAAATTCAATTCCAAATAAAAGCCAAATGATGCAAAAAGGTTTTGTTGATCCAAATTTTCATGCTTTATTAATGCAATATCCATGTTACAAAATGCAAGGTGTGACATAAACATGCCTTGAGATTAACCAACATTGAGTGCAAGCATGAGTAGGATATAAATTACCATGAACATAAATATCGTGAAGGCTATGTTAATTTTGTTTCAACTACATGTGTGAACATGTGCCAAGTCGAGCCACATAAATCCTTAAAAGGAGGATACCATCCTATCATACTACATCACAACCATTTTAAAAGCATGTTGGCACGCAAGGTAAATCATTATAAGCTCCTAGCCAATTAAGCATGGCATGACTAACTATAATCTCTTATTGTCATTGCAAACATGTTTCATTCATAATAGGCTGAATCGGGAGCGACAAGCTAATCATATTTACAAAAACAAAATAGGTTGAGTTCATACCAACTTTTCTCCATCTCAATCATTTCATCATATATCGTCATTATTGCCTTTCACTTGCACGACCGAACGGTGTGGATAATAATAAGAGTGCACACACATTGGACTAAGCTGGAATCTGCAAACATTTATTCAAAGGAGAAGACAAGGTAATATGGCCTCTTGTTAGATAATCAATAATGCATATGTGAGCCACTCATCATTTTCATTGTGGTCTTCTCCTCTTGACCCCCAAAGGAAAAGAAAAGAATTTCAAAGAAACACACTGAAATATTTTTGGAGTTTTTGTTTTTAATGAAGAAAGTAAAACAAGAACGAGAAAAACTATTTACACGTGAAAGCTCCCAACAAACAGAAGAAGAACGAGAAATCTAATTGGATTTTCTTTTAACACTACAAACTACTAAAAGAACAGGCAAGAAAGAAAAGACAAAAAGAAGCGAGAAATATTTTTGTTTTTTTCAAAGTTTTTCAAACACACAAGAAGAAAGCGAGAAAAATAAACTAACATGGATAATACAATGAAAAAGTATGAACACCGACAACTAGAATGAATGTGTGAACATGAATGTAATGTCGGTGGGAAATACGTACTCCCCCAAGTTTAGGCTTTTGCCTAAGTTGGTCTAGGCCAAGGCTCAAAGTATCCCTCTCCTGGGTGCTGAGGTGGATCCTGAGGGTTCCACTAGTTTGCGAGCTCCTGTGGCTCCCACTGAAAGATAGGCTCATGATACGGATCAAGGGCTGGTGCTGGCTCAGGTACTGAGGGTTGTGGAAGTCCGCAAAATCTGTAGATGTCCGCAGGCCAAATAGTGTACATGCCTAAATGAATATCGAACAAAGAAGGTGCAGGCAAAATAATAGTCTGAAACGTATCCTCGCTAAATATCAAGTTATAAATAAGTCTCTTTTCCTCATCGTAGCGAATAATATGCTACCATGCTTCCATAGTCTAAGTAAATAGTAAGTAGCAATTTCTCTTCTTTTTCATAATGCCTAATAGGTATCTCGAAGTGTTCAGCAAGGCGAGAAGCAAAAATGCCTCCGGAAATAGGACCCTTCGAATGGTTTAAACTCAATCGTTTAGCAACCATAGGACCCAAACTAAAAGTTCTATCGCGAAGCAAAGCATGGTGCAAAATGTCAAGGTCAGGAGCACTAAGGCATCCACTCTCTCCATGACCAATTAAACATCTCCCAACAAATAATGAGTAATAGCGTAACACGGGAAAATGTATACTAGCAACTCTCGCTTCTGACACCTTTCTCCCTTCCCCTATGATAACTACATCAATAAAATCTTCCACATCTCTAGGACGTGGTTCATCGACGCTTCCTTCATAAGGTAGTTTGCATACCTCACAAAAGTCAAAAAGCGTCATCTCCTTATGCACATCATATAAATCAAATTCTACCATAGGTGGTAATTTCCTAGCATGGAAGTAGAAGTTTTGCACAAAGGTATTAGTGAGAAGGAGGTGTTGATCACACTTACCATGGATGAAGTTGGTGATGACTGCTGCATTCTTTGCCAAATAATAAAAATCCTCATAAATTTCGGCTGCCCTCAAGAACGCATCGCATGGCCATTCAAGCGGCTGTACCCCCGTGGTGCGAGGGAGGTTGTACTTGGGCTTCTCCTTCTCCTCATTTTCTTTTTCCTTCGAACCCCGGCTCGAGGAGCCTCTCAACAATCTCCTCATCATTTTCTTTTTCTAAAAATTTCTGAAATTTTTAGTGACTCAAACTAAAAGTGAACCAAACTCAACAAAATTGATAGCAACTACTCCTACACGTGCCTAGAGGCTATATCATGCATCAAAACTACTTTGAACCATATAAATTTGGCATGCAAGCTCAAAAACAAGGTCACCACAGCAGCAAAAATTTGCAATAAATAAAGCACTAGAACAAAAACTAATGGGACCATTGGAGGAGTCACATACCGAAGATCAATCCCCCAAAGCAGTTTCGTGAATGATGATTTAAGCAAGGAGATCGAAATGGGCAGCAAAACGAGCTAGAACACGGGTTTGAGCTGTGGAAGGATTGTTTTGGAGGAAAAAGAAGAGGATGGGTGCTGGAATAATTGGAGGGGGCACGTGGGGCCCATAAGGACAGGGGCGCGCCAAGGGGAGTAGGGCGCGCCCTCCACCCTTGTGGCCCACTGGTGCATCCCCCTGGTGCATTCTCAGTGCCAGAAATTCTTAAATATTCCACAAAAAATCATATTAGATTTTCAGGGCATTTGGAGAACTTTTATTTTCGGGGCATTTTTTATTGCCTGGATAATTCAGAAAACAGGCGGATATTACTAGTTTTGCTTAATTTAATCTAATTAACAGAAAGTAAAAAGTGGGTATAGAAGGTGGTGCTCTCTAGGTTACCTCAATGGGGATATACATGTCCCCAACAATAAGAATATCATATTTCTTTTTGACAGTAGGAATAGGGAATTCAAAACCTCCAATAGCAATAGTTCAAAATTTTCCAATAGAAATGATGCTATTAACTTGAGGTTGTTTCTTTGGAAAGTGTACCGTATGCTCATTACCATTAACATGAAAAGTGACATTGCCCTTGTTGCAATCAATAACAGCCCCTGCAGTATTCAAAAATGGTCTACCAAGGAAATTGACTTACTGTCATCCTCGGGAATATCAAGAATAACAAAGTCCGTTAAGATAGTAACGTTTGCAACCACAACAAAGCACATCCTTACAAATACCAATGGGTATAGCAGTTGATTTATCGGCCATTTGCAAAGAGATTTCAGTAGGTGCCAACTTGTTCAAATCAAGTCTACAATACAAAGAGAAATGCATAACACTAACACCGGCTCCAAGATAACATAAAGCAGTTTTAACATAGTTCCCTTTAATAGAGCATGGTATGGTGGGTATTCCTGGATCCCCAAGTTTCTTTGGTATTCCACCCTTAAAAGTGTAATTAGCAAGCATGGTGGAAATTTCAGCTTTCGGTATCTTTCTTTTATTAGTAACTATTTCTTTCATATACTTAGCATAGGGAGACATTTTTAGTAAATTAGTTAGATGCATACGCAAAAAGATAGGTATAATCATCTCACAAAAGCGTTCAAATTCCTCATCATCCTTTTTCTTGGATGATTTAGGGGGAAAGGGCATGGGTTTTTGAACCCATGGTTCCCTTTTTTACCATGTTTTCTAGCAATGAAGTCTTTCTTATCATAACGTTCATTCTTTTATTGTGGGTTATCAAGATCAACAGCAGGTTCAATCTCTACATCATTATCGTTATCATTACTAGGTTGAGCATTAGTATGAAAATCATTATTAACATTATCACTAGGTTCATGTTCATCACCAGATTGTGTCTCAGCATCAGAAATAGAAATAACATTGGGATTCTCAGGTGCATCTAGAACAGGTTCACTAGGAGCATGCAAAGTCCTATCAACTTTTTTTTTATTACTAGGACCAATTTTATCAGTATTGTTTCACTGAGAATCCTACTCAATTTTCTTAGGATGGCCCTTGGGGTACAAAGGTTCCTGAGTCATTTTACCACCCCTAGTCACAACTCTAACATCATTATCTTTGTTTTTACTATTCAACTCATTAAGCAAATCATGTTGTGCTTTAAGTACTTGTTCTACTTGAGTGGTAACCATGGAAGCATGTTTACTAATAAGCTTAAGATCATTAACAGTTCTAGTCATATAATCACCCAAGTATTCAAGCGTATGAGCGTTATGTTTCAATTCTCTACTAACATAAGCATTAAAGTTTTCTTGTTTAACAATAAAATTGTCAAACTCATCCAAGCATTGACTAGCAGACTTATTATGAGGAATATCACCTTCATCAAATCTATAAAGAGAATTTACCTCTACTACATGTGTCGGGTTATCAAGACTATGTATTTCTTCAATAGGCGGTAAATTCTTAACATCTTCAGCTTTAATACCTTTTTCCTTCATTGATTTCTTTGCCTCTTGCATATCTTCGGGATTAAGAAACAGAATACCCCTTTTCTTCGGAGTTGGCTTCGGAGTTGGTTCGGGGAGAGTCCAATCATTATCATTGCTCAATATATTATTCAATCATTTTTCAGCGTGCTCAACAGTTCGTTCCCTGAAACACAACCACCACAACTATCTAGGTGGTCCCTAGAAGCATCGATTAGTCCATTATAAAAGATATCAAGTATTTTGTTTTTCTTGAGAGGATGATCAGGCAATGCATTAAGTAATTGGAGAATCCTCCCCCAAGCTTGTGGGAGACTCTCTTCTCCAATTTGCACAAAGTTAAATACTTCCTATAAGGCAGCTTGCTTCTTATGAGCAGGAAAATATTTTGCAAAGAAGTAGTAAATCATATCCTGAGGACTACGCACACAACCATGAGCAAGAGAATTAAACCATAACTTAGCATCACCCTTTAATGAGAAAGGAAACAACTTAAGAATATAATAATAGCAAAAAAATCACCATGAGCAAATAGGGTGGCTATATCATTTAGTTTAGTAAGATGTGCCACAACAGTTTCAGATTCATAACCATGAAAAGGATCAGATTCAACCAAAGTAATTAACTCAGGATCGATAAAGAATTCATAATCCTTATCAGTAACACAGATAGGTGAAGTAGAAAATTCGGGATCATATTGCAGTCTAGCATTCAAAGAGTTTTCTTTCCACTTGCGTAGTAATTCCTTAAGATCATTCCTATCCTTACAAGCAAGAAAGTCTCTAGCTACCTCTCCTTCCATAACATATCCCTCAGGCATAACAGACAATTCATATTTAGGAGAGCTAGATTTAACAGGAGTTTCAAAGTCCTCAGTTTCAATAGTTTCATCAGTTTTAGAAATATCATCATCTTCAGAATAATAAATAGTACTAGCTCTAGCAAGATGTACATCAAGTAATTCACCTAGTGGCACAATTTTATCAAATATAGCAGTAGCATCATAAGCACCATTCATAGCGGAAGTGACATCATCAATTACATGCGACATATCAGATTCAATGGCAGGTGTAGGTGTCGCAAGCCTATTCAAAACAGAAGGAGAATCAAGTGCAGAGCTAGATGGCAGTTCCTTACCTGCCCTCGTTCTAGAGGGAACAATCTTGGTCCTATCATCCTTTAGTGTCCTCGTAGTGATCAACTGATATAAATCCCAAGTAACTCAGAGAATAGAGCTATGCTCCCTGGAAACAGCGCCAGAAAAAGGTCTTGATAACCCACAAGTATAGGGGATCGCAACAGTTTTCGAGGGTAGAGTATTCAACCAAAATTTATTGATTCGACACAAGGGGGCGAAAGAATATTCTCAAGTATTAACAGCTGAGTTGTCAATTCAACCACACATGGAAAACTTAATATCCGCAGCAAAGTATTTAGTTGCAAAGTAGTATGGAAGTAACGGTAATGGTGACAAAAGTAAGAGTAGCAGTTTTGTAGTGATGGTGACAACAGCGGTAACGAAAGTAACAAAGCGAGTATCAATAAGAAACGAACTTGTAGGCAATGGATCGACAATGATAGGTGTCGGATAGTATTCATCATGTAGCAGTTATAACCTAGGGTGACACAGAACTAGCTCCAATTCATCAACGTAATGTAGGCATGTATTCTGTATATAGTCATACGTGCTTATGGAAAACAACTTGCATGACATCTTTTGTCCTACCCTCCCGTGTCAGCAGGGTCCTAATGGAAACTAAGGGATATTAAGGCCTCCTTTTAATAGAGTACCGGACGAAAGCATTAGCACTTAATGAATACATGAACTCCTCAAACTATGGTCATCACCGGGAAGTGTCCCGACTATTGTCACTCCGGGGTTGCCGGATCATAACACATAGCAGGTGTCTACAACTTGCAAGATAGGATCAAGAACACATGTATATTCATGAAAACATAATAGGTTCAGATCTGAAATCATGGCACTCGGGCCGTAGTGACAAGCATTAAGCATAACAAAGTAATAGCAACATCAATCTCAGAACATAGTGGATACTAGGGATCAAACCCTAACAAAACTAACTCGATTACATGATAAGTCTCATCCAACCCATCACCGTCCAGCAAGCCTATGATGGAATTACTCACGCACGACGGTGAGCATCATGGAATTGGTGATGCTGTAAGGTTGATGATGACGACGGCGAAGATCTCCACTCTCCAGACCCCCAAACGGACTCCGGATCAGGTCTCCCGAGGAAGAACATGAGGTGGCGGCAGCTCCGTATCATAAAACGCGATGAATCCTTCTTTCTTATTTTTTTCTCCCCGAATAGGATTATATGGAGTTGGAGTTGAGGTTGGTGGAGGTCTAGGGGGCCCACAAGGACGGGTGGCGCGCCCTAGGGGGGCGCCCCCCCCCACCCTTGTGGCCAGGGTGTGGGCCCCCTCCGGTGCATCTTTTTGCCAGTGTTTTTTATATATTCTGAAAATAATCTTCGTGAAATTTTAGGTCATTCCGAGAACTTTAATTTATGCACAAAAATAACGCCAAGGCAATTCTGCTAAAAACAGCGTCAGTCAGGGTTAGTTCCATTCAAATCATGCAAATTAGAGTCCAGAACATGGGCAAAAGAGTTTGGAAAAGTAGACACGACAGAGACGTATCAGTTGGTCATATGGCGATGTGAACTATGGGTGTTAATCACACGACGATGTGAACTATCGGTGTTAAATGAGATGGTGATGTGAACTAGATTATTGACTATAGTGCAAGTGGGAGACTGGAGGAAATATGCCCTAGAGGCAATAATAAATTTATTATATTATATTTCCTTATATCATGATAAATGTTTATTATTCATGCTAGAATTGTATTAACCGGAAACTTGATACATGTGTGGATACATAGACAAAACACCATGTCCCTAGTAAGCCTCTACTAGACTAGCTCATTAATTAAAGATGGTTAAGTTTCCTAACCATAGATATGTGTTGTCATTTGATGAATGGGATCACATCATTAGGAAAATGATGTGATGGACAAGACCCATCTATTAGCATAGCATATTGATCGTTCAGTTTTATTGCTATTGCTTTCTTCATGTCAAATACATATTCCTTCGACTATGAGATTATGCAACTCTCGGATATCGGAGGAGTGCCTTATGTTCTATCAAATGTCACAACATCACTGGGTGATTATATATATGCTCTACATGTATCTCCGAAGGTGTTTGTTGGGTAGATCGAGATTAGGATTTGTCACTCTGAGTTTCGGAGAGGTATCTCTGGGCCCTCTCGGTAATACACATCATAAGAAGCCTTGCAAGCAAAGTGACTAATGAGTTAGTTGCAGGATGATGTACTACGGAACGAGTAAAGGGACTTGCCAATGACGAGATTGAACTAGGTATGAATATACCGATGATCGAATCTCAGGCAACTAACATACCGATGATGAAGGGAATAATGTATGTTGTCATTACGGTTCGACCGATAAAGATCTTCCTAGAATATGTAGGAACCGATATGAGCATCTAGGTTCCGCTATTGGTTATTGACCAAAGAAGTGTCTCGGTCATGTCTACATAGTTCTCGAACCCGTAGGGTCCGCATGCTTAACGTTTGATGACGATATTGTATTATATGAGTTATGTGATTTGGTGACCGAATGTTGTTCGGAGTCCCGGATGAGATCACGAACATGACAAAGAGTCTCAAAATGGTCAAGAGGTAAAGATTGATATATATGACGATGGTATTCAGACGCCAGAAGTGTTTTAGGATGCATCGGGAACTTATCGGGTCACCGAAAGGGGTTCCGGGCAGCCCCAGCAAAAGATATGGCCTTATGGGCCAAGAGGGGAAACGCACGAGCCAGAAAGGGGCTGGTGCGCCCCCCATATGGGCTGGACAAATTGGAGAAGGAAAGGGGAAGGAGGAAAGGAAAGGATAATAAGGTTCCCCCTTCCCCCTCTTCCCTTCCTACTCGGAATAGGAATAGGAAAGGGGGGTTGGCCGAATTGGAGAGGACCCCAAGTAGGATTCCTCCTACTTGGGGCGCCCCCTTGGCTGCCTCACCTCCCCTCCAACCTATATATACATGGGAAGGGGGCTCCTAGAACACACACCAACAATTGTTAGCCGTGTGCGGCGCCCCCCGCCATCGAATACTCCCACTATCATATCTTCGTAGAGCTTAGGAGAAGCCCTGCGTGAATCACATCACCGTCACCATCACCATGCTATCGTGCTGACAGAACTCATCTACTTCCTCGAAACTTTGCTGGATCAACAGTTCAAGGGACGTCGTCGAGCTGAACGTGTGCAGAACTCGGTGGTGCCATACGTTCGGTGCTCGATCGGTCGAAACAAGAAGAAGTTTGACTACATCAACCACATTGTCAAACGCTTCCGCTTTCGGTCTACGAGGGTACATAGACACACTCTCCCCCTTCTCGTTGCTATGCATCTCCTAGATATATCTTGCGTGAGCGTAGGAATTTTTGAAATTGCATGCTATGTTTCCCAACAGATAGCACACAAGGTATTCCTTCGGTATCCGGGAATTGCATGATCTTATAGTCAAAGGAATATGTATTTGACATACATGAAAGCAATAGCAATAAACTGTGTGATCAAATGCTAAGCTAACGAATGGGTCTTGTTCATCACATCATTCTCATAATGATGTGATCCCATTATCAAATGACAACTCATGTCCATGGTTAGGAAACCTTAACCATCTTTGATTAACGAGCTAGTCTAGTAGAGGCTTACTAGGGACACCGTGTTTGTTTATGTATTCACACATGTATTTAGGTTTCTGGTCAATACAATTCTAGCATGAATAATAAACCTTTACCATGAAGAAGGAAATATAAAATAATAACAACTTTATTATTGCCTCTAGGGCATATTTCCATCAAGAATAACCCAATAGATTGATCTGAAAGAATGACTTTCAGGTGGTTTCGTACCCTACAAGTAATTTCATCTTATGTTCTCCGTCGTAGGAACTTTGGAGTGATTCTTTGTTGCATGTTGAGGGATTGTTATATGATCCAATTATGTTATCATTGTTGAGAGATTTTGCGCTAGTGAAAGTATGAACCCTAGGCCTTGTTTTCAAGCATTGCAATACCGTTTTTGCTCACTTTTACTACTTGCTACCTTGCTGTTACTATATTTTCACATTATGAAAACCTATATCTACTATCCATATTACACTTGTCTCACCGTCTCCTCACCGAACTAGTGCACCTATACAATTTACCATCGTATTGGGTGTGTTGGGGACACAAGAGATTTCTTGTACTTGATTGCAGGGTTGCTTGAGAGAGACCATCTTCGTCCTACGCCTCCAACGGATTGATAAACCTTAGGTCATCCACTTTAGGGAAATTTTCTACTGTCCTACAAAACACTGCGCTTGGAGGCCCAACATGAGTCTACAAGAAGAAAGGTTGCGTAGTAGACATCAATAAGCTGGTTTTTTTTTTGCTCAAGTGTAACTTGGCTAAGAGGATCCTTAGTGGAGTCAAGAGAGTTACTAGAAGCAACAATATTGGATTTAGCATGGCTATTGTTACTACTAGAAGAATAATCTTTCTTGCTCTTGTTACTAGATTTTACTTGTGGCAAATAATTAGAGAAGAGGAGATGTTTGACAATGTAAGAAGAACTCTTCTTTCAAAGATCATCATTGATAGCTTTTAGGGACTCATGCTCTTGCTCTAAATTTAGCTTCTCGTGAGTCCTTAGGAGCTCTCTATGATCCTCTAGAGTTGTTTCATGAGCTAACTTAAGAGTGTTTAGTTATGTAGTTAGATGGTCAATCTCCTTCTTATCATTATCATTAGTTTCATCTTGACTATCATGATTACTAGCAAGTTCATCATAGGTTTCATCATTATCTTTGTCAACAAGTAACTCATCATCACCTAGCAAATCATCTTCATCACCATTGAAGTCAAGATACTCGGGGTGTGATACCTTGGGGCCTTTAGCCATGAAGCATCTTCCAATTCCTTCATTTGGTGAGTCAAATATGTCATAGGAGTTGGATGACACTAGAGCAATTCCGGTAACACCTTGATCTTGAGTATATTCGGAGTCGAAGTGATAGCTTCTCTCAGAGTAGTTGTCGGAGTCGGAACCGGATACCCATTCACCAACATGAGTTTGATGTATTCGTCTTGTGTAGCTCTTTGATGACTTGTTCTTCCTTTTCGAATCCTTGCTTCCATGAGAGGATCTTCGTTCATAACGATCATCTCTACTCCTTCTCTCTCTTGTAGTTGATTCATCTCTTTTACTTCTCCATTTTGGTGAATCTTCTCTTCTCTTGTAGGGAGCCGTACACTCATTGGAATAGTGTCCGGGTCTTGCATAATTGTAACAATTACGATCACGACTAGAAGATCTTTTTTTCATTGTAGGATCTTTACTAGGAGCTCCTATCTTTGCTTTGATTCTTGTAGAACTTCTTGAAGTTTTTTACCATTAGGCTCAATTCTTCATTGAAGATTTGTTTCTCACTTGATATTGTGGGAGAATCACATGAAGCTTTGTACGCACCACTAGACTTGTTGTGGAGCTCTTCCTTATCCCTGATAGACATCTCATGAGCAACAATTCTACCAATGACTTCCGTAGGCTTGAGATCTTTGTAACTGGGCATCATTTGGATCAATGTGCACACGGTATCATATGTTTGTCGGTGTACTAAAGTAGGGGTACCTTAGTATCCCGAACTTGTGCACGGGCAGTTGCAGTGTCCCGTGGCAGGGCTTGCCGCGCATCCGCCAAGGCCCACTATGGTTCCTTTGGAGCCATTCAGGAACAAAGTATTCAAGTTAAAGAGACAAGGCCCCGGCAAGTGGAGCTTGCCGGGAAGGCCGCCCCAGGCACGAGACCACTTCTTTTGCACAAGACCCTGGCAAGAGGAGCTTGCCGGGAAGGCCAAACGTGGCATTTCAAGAGACTTGCCGCGACGCGCCACGCGTCTCGACAAGGCCCGGAGAGCGACAAGCTCCCGGGCGCGACACGATGGCAGCCGCGGCAAGGCGCTTGCCGCGGCAAACTCCCACTAAGTGCCCGCGCTCCAGCTCATCCGCCCACGTGTCGCCCTGGGACCCTTCCAGGCGCACGTGGCGAAAGGCTGTGCAGCCTGGGGTACACGGTGGCGAGCTGCGATGACGAGGCCACCTTCGTGGCGAACGGAGACGCCCTGACGGGCGCTTTTTGCACTGTTTGGGCCGACGGCGACGGGCATTTAATGCCCTTGTCCCCTGCCGTCAGGGTTAGGTATAGAGCACTATACATACACTATTCCAACTACCACCGTTTTTACATTTCTACCCTCAACTGCGTTGCCACCTGTCGGTGACCCCTTTGACCTATAAAAGGAGGCCCATGCGCAACGTAGAGGAGGTTTCGATCTTCGCTCATTCTCACGCTCGGTGTTGCTAGCCATAAGCACTGTAGCTCTTCTTGCTCCCGAGCCAAGAACGCAATACAAACCAAGGCAGGAGTAGGGTTTTACGCATCCGTGCGGCCCGAACCTGGGTAAACTGCCCGCGTGTTCGCCTCGATCCGCTCTTCGTGCACCCTCCGCTCCCTTGCCGTACCGAAAAGGGGCTCCGGTCCCATAGGTGTTCGTGGGTGACGAGTTTCCCCGACATCTTTGGCGCGCCAGGTAGGGGGCGTCGAGGTTGCGTGAACCTGATCCGACGTTCACGCGGGCGAAATCTTCAGCAGCTTCATCAACCTCATCGACTTCATCGACATGCCGCCGAAGAAGAAGGCTTCGGAGGTAGCAGGCCCGTCCGCGTCGATCCCGCTGCCACCGAAGACAACGGTCGGTGGGGTAGACGCCGTCGAAAGGACGGACGCCGGCGAGGAAACTCACGGCGCCGCCAAGTCCAAGGACAAGACGGACGACCGGGCGCACTCCAAGACCTCGGCGTCCGTGCACGCACCGCGCCCCTCTCAGGAGGTGCCGGACCTGCAGCGGCGTGGTACACAAGGTACCATACGCTTGTTGGGACAAGGTCAAACTGGCGGGTCGCGGGACGCTCAAGGCCAACGTGCTGGCACGAGCAAGGCGCGGTTGCCAGGACGAGACCCTGCTCCTTCTAACACAGTTAGAAGGCCGAGCATATCTCGCTCCTCGCACCGCTCGCCACCGCTCCCCTCCACTCCAGCAGAAGCTCTAGCCCGAGCTCAGCTGCTCCTCGACTTCCCTCCAGCGGCAGACAAGGCCGACGACTGGAGGGCCACTATCCAAAGACTCATCGCCTTCGCCAATAACGACACTCCGCAGCAGCCGACGATGTCGCGGCCGCGGCAAGTTAGCCAGGTGCGGGCTGATGGCGACAAGACCGTCGGGGGTGCAACTACCGTGCACTCCCCGCCCTGAAGGCCGAAATCGCCGACTCGCTGGATCAACCTCGACGATGACTCCACGGCGTCGTCGGATCCACGAGCTCGCCGCGATCAACGCCAATTCCTTGACGACAGACGACAAGAAGACGCCCGAACTCGCATCGAGCATCGAAGAGAAGCGCGGCGACAATCCGACCAGCGCGCTGGGCCCGCTGTCGACATGCACGCGCCCGGAGAACCAGGTGACTTGCCGTACGCGGCAGGTTGTCCTGCGTTCACCCGCGAGCTGCGGCAAGTCCAGTGGCCCAGCATGAAGAACTTCAAGCCCGACGTACCCAAGAAGTACGATGGCAAGACTCATCCGTCAGAGTTCCTCAGCATCTACACCATCGCGGTGCAGGCTGCCGGGGGACGAGACGAGAAGATACTAGCAAACTACTTCCCGCTCGTGCTCAAGCCAAACGTCAGATCTTGGCTCATGCACTTGCCGGAAAACTCTATTTCTTCTTGGGCCGACCTTTGCCATCAGTTTGTCGGCGCCTTCACGGGCGGCTACAAGCCCCATGGCCAGGAGAGTGATCTTCATATACTCGCCCAGAAGGAAGGAGAGTCCCTGCGAAAGTACATCCAAAGATTCAGCCGCATCCAGCACAACATCCCAGACGTCCACCCTGCCGCGGTTATCAGCGCGTTCCACCAGAACGTGCGTAACCACGGGATGAGGGAGGAAATGGCGATGTGCAAGATCCGAGACGTCAGTGAGCTTTATGCCTTGGCCGACAAGTGCGCATGAACTGAAGAGGGGAGGAGACTCCCCGGAGAGGATACTGGAGCAGGAGGAACGGATAGTGAGGATGCCGCCCCGGGAAAGAAGAACCGGCAGCGGAAGAACAGGAAGAAGAAGAGCAAAGAAGTACTGGTCGTCGAGCAGTCCGGCAAGGAGGCTGGCGCTAAGAAAGCCCAGGCTGGTGGCTCCGGCAAGGAAGATGCCGCTGTGGCGGCCGCCGACAAGCAGGACGGCTCCGACAAGCAGTACTGCAAGATCCACCGCACCAAGGGCCACGACCTCCAGAATTGTAAAAGGGTCGAGTACCTCGTCGAGCAGCAGAAGGCTGAGTACGAGCGACGCGACAAAGAGAAGGCCCAAGGAGGTGGAGGAGAGTCCGGCAAGAAGCGGCCATTCAATGGCCGGGGAGGACGCCGCGGCAAGGCCAAGCAGCGGCAAGGAGACAGACCTCCCCGCGGCCGCGACAAGGACGAAGACGAAGACGACGACGAAGACATGGATGACGGGGACAACAGTGAGCAGGAGTTCCAGAAGGCCACAGAAGTTTTGTGCGTCGATGGAGGTGCCTCTCTGCATACTTCCCACCGCCAACTCAAACAATGGGTGCAGGAAGTTAATGCAGCGGAGCCACCCGTCGAGTCACGCAAACTTCTGAGGTGGTCCAGCACGCCCATCATCTTCGACATTGAGGATCACCCTGACCGCACCATGGCGGTCGGGTGTTTGCCGATGTTGGTTTCACCAACCATCCGCAACCTCAAAGTCACCAAGATGCTAGTTGACGGCGGGACCGGCCTGAACCTGATCTCCTCTGCTGTGGTCCGGAAACTACAGATCCCCGACAGCGAGCTTGAAGAAACCGGCACGTTCCAAGGGATCAACCCGGGAAGGAGCAAGCCGAAGGGGAAAATCACACTGCCAGTGACTTTTGGCGGAGAGCTGAACTTCAGGACTGAAAGGATCACCTTTGATGTTGCCGATATCCCATTGCCTTATAATGGGATACTTGGCCGTCCAGCGCTCGCCAAGTTCATGGAAGCCTCCCATTATGCCTACAACATGCTCAAGATGCCAGGCCCGATAAGCGTCATCTCTGTCCCCGGCGACAAGAAGGTCGCACTTATCTGTGCCGATAAGATCTATCGGGACGCAGCAGCCGCAACGGACAGCAAGACACTTGCCGCTGAAGCTCCCGGGGGGAAGAACAAGACCAAGTCCGGCAAGAGCTCTAGGGCCCACTCCGGCAAACGCACCTCCTCGGAGTGCTGCGCTGCCGTCGAGGACGCACCATCGAGCTCCACCAGCAAGTGCAAGAAGGCGATGGCAGCTCCACCCACAACCAACAAGGTGTCCGCCAAGGAGGACGGCACTGGTGGTACTTTCACCATCAGTGCCACGCTCGATCCTAAATAGGAAAGCGCGCTCGTTACTTTCCTGCGGGCGAATGTCGACGTGTTTGCATGGCAACCATCTGACATCCCCGGTGTTCCCAGGAAAGTGATTGAGCACAAGCTTGCCGTTTGTCCTCACGCGCAGCCCGTCAAGCAGAAGGTTAGAAAGCAAGCGGTGGAGCGGCAAGAGTTTATTGCTGAAGAAATAAAGAAGCTGGAAGCAGCAGGCCTTGTCAGAGGCATACTTCATCCCACGTGGCTGGCCAACCCTGTTGTCGTGCGCAAAGCAAATGGGAAGTGGAGGCTTTGTATAGACTTCACCGATGTGAATAAAGCTTGTCCCAAAGATCCATTTCCCTTGCCACGCATTGACCAGATTGTTGACTCCACGGCTGGGTGTGAGTTGCTTTCATTTCTTGATGCCTATTCAGGATACCACCAGATATTTATGGCTGAAGAAGATGAAGAGAAGACCGCGTTCATTACTCCATGTGGCACTTACTGCTTCATACGCATGCCCTTTGGATTGAAGAATGCCGGTTCAACGTTTGCGAGGGTAGTCCACACTGCTTTTGAGCCACAGATACACAGGAATGTAGAAGCTTACATGGATGATATAGTGGTCAAGAGCAAGGACAAGGATACTCTGATTCAAGATCTAGATGAAACCTTTGCGAATCTGCGCAAGATACAACTCAAGCTTAACCCCGAGAAGTGCGTGTTCGGAGTCCCCTCCGGCAAGCTTCTCGGGTTCTTTGTGTCCCAGAGGAGGATTGAAGCCAATCTCGACAAGATCAAAGCCATCGAGCAGATTGAAGCTCTGAAGCGCGTCAAGGATGTGTGAAGGCTTGCCGGCTGCGTGGCTGCTCTCAGCAGGTTCATTTCTAAGTCCGCAGAATGCGCCCTGCCGTTTTTCAAAATCTTGAAAAAGGCAGGTCCGATGAAATGGACTCCGGAAGCGGAGGCAGCCTGCAAGATTTGAAAAGGTACCTGTCCTCCACTCCAATACTTGTCGCACCTAAGACCCAAGAGAAGTTGATGTTGTACTTAGCAACAACCAATCAAGTGGTTAGTGCTACGTTGGTAGCGGAAAGGGAGGCAGATGAGGAGCCCACAGCCCCGGCAAGTACGTCCAGCGACAAGCAGGGGGCTCCCCCGACAAGCTCTGGCCCCGACAAGGATGGATCTGCGCAGATGCAAGAAGAGGTGCGGAAGAAGATGGTGCAGCGCCCAGTTTATTTTGTTAGCTCCCTTCTCCAGGGGGCTAGGTCAAGATACTCTGGGGTGCAGAAGCTGCTTTTCGGCCTCCTCATGGCCTCGAGAAAGTTGCGCCATTACTTCCAAGCACATGAGATAATAGTGGTCACTCGCTTTCCGCTGAAGAGGATACTGCAAAACCCAGAAGCGACAGGCAGGATTGTCGAGTGGGCACTGGAGCTGTCAAGCTTTGGCCTCAAGTTTGAAAGTACTTCAACTATCCAGAGCAGAGCACTGGCAGAATTCATAGCAGAATGGACGCCGACACCAGATGAAGAAATTCTAGAGACAAGCATCCCCGTCAAAGAAGCAAGCAAAGAATGGATAATGTACTTCGATGGTGCCTTCTCGCTGCAGGGCGCCGGCGCTGGTGTGCTGCTTGTCGCGCCAATCGGAGAACACCTCAAGTACGTCGTCCAAATGCACTTTCCCAAGGAGCAAGCAACGAACAATACTGCAGAGTATGAAGGTTTGCTTGCCGGCCTCAGAATCGCAGCAGATCTTGGGATCAAGAAGCTGATTGTGCGGGGTGATTCGCAGTTGGTCGTCTGCCAAGTAAACAAGAGCTACCAGAGTCCGTTGATGGAAGCTTACGTCGACGAAGTGAGAAAGCTTGAAGAGCACTTTGAAGGCCTACAGATGGAGCACGTTCCAAGAGCTCAAAACGACGTCGCCGACGGCCTGTCAAAGTGTGCCACACTAAAGCTACCTGTGGAACCAGGGATCTTTGTGCTCAAGTTAACTCAACCGTCCGTAACACCATCGACTGGACAAAGTAAGAAAAGAAAGTTGATTTCTGGTGACTACTTGCCGGCAGAACTTCCTGAAGCCGCCGCCAACAAGGTCCCCAAGATCAACGATAAAGTTGCTGAGGAATAGTCTGCTCCTGCAGACCCTAGGGTTTGTACAGTTGAAGCAGGCGTTCCCGACAAACTTTGCCCCGGCAAGCTTGCCGGGGAACGTCAAGCTCCGGCCGAGCCACAGGTTCTGGCCGTAGAAGCTAACGTTCCCGCAGCAGCACTAATGCCTTTAGCCCTTGTTGTTGAGCCTCAGGCTCCAGCATGGGCACAGCAGATTGTCCGTTTCCTTCAAACAGGAGAACTTCCCGAAGAGCCAGAAGAAGTAGAGAGAATAACCCGGCAGTCAAGTATGTATCAGTTTGTCGGCGATGAACTGTACAGAAGAAGACTCAACGGTGTCAATTTGAAGTGCATTCCCCGGGAAGACGGACAGAAGCTGTTAGCGGAGATACACAGAGGCATATGTGGCCACCACATTGGCGCCAGAGCACTTGCCGGAAAAGCATTCCGGCAAGGTTTCTTTTGGCCAGAAGCCCTCCAGGATGCAACAGCAGAAGTAACCAAGTGTGAAGCGTGCCAGTTCCATGCCAAGCAGATACATCAGCCAGCTCAAGCTCTCCAGACGATCCCTTTGTCCTGGCCATTTTCGGTCTGGGGGCTCGACATCCTCGGCCCCTTTCCCCGCGCAGCCGGGGGCTTTGAGTACTTGTACGTCGCCATCGACAAGTTCACAAAGTGGCCGGAGGTGGAACCAGTAAGAAAGGTAACCGCACAGTCAGCAGTCAAGTTCTTCAGATCGATTGTTTGCCGTTTCGGAATCCCCAACAGGATCATCACCGACAATGGCACACAATTCACAAGTCGCACCTTCATGCACTATGTCCAAGACCTTGGCGCCAAGGTCTGCTTCGCTTCCGTTGCTCACCCGAGGAGCAACGGTCAAGCGGAGAGAGCAAACGCTGAAGTGTTGCACTGACTCAAGACAAGAACTTTCGACAGGCTGCACAAGTGCGGAAGAAACTGGATTGAAGAGTTGCCGGCGGCTCTTTGGTCAATCAGGACGACACCAAATCGAGCCACTGGATAGACACCCTTTGCTCTTGTCTATGGAGCAGAGGCAGTTCTCCCCACGGAACTCGTATACGGGTCGCCTCGAGTGCTCGCTTACGATGAGCTCGAGCAAGAGCAGCTGCGGCAAGATGACGCACTGCTCCTTGAGGAGGACCGTCTTCAGGCTGCTGTACGAGCTGCTCGATACCAGCAAGCTTTGCGCCGCTACCATAGCCGCAAAGTTAAAGCCAGAAGTCTCGAGGAAGGCGACCTTGTTCTTCGGCGTGTTCAGTCCGCCAAGAATTCCAACAAGTTGACGCCGAAGTGGGAAGGCCCTTATCGGGTGAGACAAGTCACAAGGCCCGGTGCTGTCCGCCTTGAGACCGAAGAGGGCTTACCGATGAGCAACTCCTGGAACATTGAGCACCTTCGCAAGTTTTACCCATAAGGCGCGGTTGCCGTGATCCGCTCCGGCAACCACCTTTTGTACAAGTCTTGCCGCTGTTGCATGTAAACCTTTGTACAAAGTGTAACACCTCAAAATTTTTGGCTTGGTTTTTACCAAATATTTTTTTTTTCTTTGAATTAAAGGAGGTTGTTTAAATTTTTTTTTAAGAGGGACTCCCCTTCTCAATTTGTTTTTTTGACAAAACCTTTTTATGAGTCCTTCTCAATCTTGATTCTGGTCTTGAGGGTCTTTCAACTTGTGTTGGTTCAACACAATTACTCTTGGATCATTTTACTATTTCTTTTGTTAAAAAGACTTCTTTTAAATCCTTGGATTTATCCCTCCCTATTCAAAGATGCTCTCTTGCCATGACCTATGTGGATAACTTACTTCCAAAACCCTCTTCCCTACCTTGGGGTCAGGTTAAGCATCAACTCCAGCAAGTTTCAACTTCCTCTAGATTTTATTTCTATTTATTTAAACCACAAAATATTTTTCTGTCATTTATTTGGACCCTAGTGATTTACAAAGGAACTACTAGATCTCTTTTGAATCCTGGCTCCAAATAAATTCCTAGGGCTAGTCCTTAGTACCCTCAACTCATATCCATCAAGACCTACTGGTCATCAGTTCAAAATTTTCAAACTATGCTTGCTGCAAGTTTGGAGCAGATTTGCTAATTTTGATGAATTTCATTCTTTCTTCTTTCCAAAAATTCTGGGGAAATTCATGCAGCCTCCAGATGCATCAAGAGACCCCCTCACCAAGTCCCAGCTCAAGAAAAATCTTCCACATGCATCAAACATTTCATCAAGCACCTTACATGCACTGTTCCTGTTAAGTTTCAGGATTCAGCGTTGAGCTTCAGTCGTCGGTGTCGTTTTCTTCAGTCGCCCGTCGCCAATCTCGCCAGTGCCTCGCTTGGCCTCTTGCTCACTGCTCCCCCTCCTTATCCGTGCGCCGCATGGTCGGTTGGCTGGACGTGGGCGTCGGTGCTAAGCCGTCCCGTCGTCTCCGGCGAGTGCAGCGGCGACAGTACCGCCCGTAGCGGCCGTCAGGGGTGAGCCCTGCAGTACGGCGCCGCTCCGCACCGCCCAAACCACCGGTGGCCTCCGCGTGTCCATCTCCCCCCCCTGAGCACGCTGCAGAACCGTCACCGTGGCCTGAGGAGCGCAGAGCGCGCTCTCTGCCGCCGACGAGCCCGTGAGCTCCGTTCCGTCGAAACCGCGGAGCAGGCCAAATACGATCGAGCTTAGGCATGGAATGGAGCCAGTGGACCAATCCGGAGATGCCCTGTCACCTAAACTGCCCGACCGACCACTGCCTCGCCGTAATCCCTCGCCGGAGATATTTCGCCCGCGGCACCTCCCTCGCCCGCCTATAAATAGGGCTCCAGAGGCGTTGTGAAGCCACCGCGTCCACCACCCCTCACCACAGCCTCGCCAAAACCACTCAGGGGGCCTCGGAAGGGCCTTCTTCCCCGACTCCGGCCGCCCCGATCCGCTTCGGGCTCCGGCAAGGTCCGCTCTGGTGAGAGCACCCCCACTTCTCAAACTCGGTCAGCAGCCTCCTAGTCCACCACCTCGTCTAACCCAAGCATCAATTTGTAGTCAGAAGCCTCGTCCGGTGAGATCCATCATCGCCTGACGCCGCCGTCCGCCGTAGAAGAAGTCGCCGTCGTTGTGGTGCCTCTCGTCGGTCTCTTTCTCCACCCACCGACGCGGAAGAACCTCCTGAACACGCCGGTACTTCCCTCTCTCTCTGCCTTGCAGTGGTTCGTCGCCGGCGAGCACCGCAGGTCTCTGGCGCCGGCGAACTCTGTTTCCCCTTTCAAACCTGACATGCGGGACCCCCTGTCAGCCTTTTCTTTTTATTCGAATCGTTTTCTGAAAGCGCCTTCGGGCAAAGTACGCTTTCCTTTCGGCTTGGCGTATTTCATCCGAAGCGTTTTCTGTCTATTCAAACTACCCCCTGGATAGTTTCTGTTTCATTACAGACTAGTCCCTGGGTTTGTTTTCTTTATAACTTTTAAACTAAAAAGGATTTTTAGTTGATTCCTTTTCTGTCATCTTCATATTTCTGCCTAGTTTTTTATCATATTTATTTGAAAAATATTTGGAACACTTTTTGCGCACGCACGTATTTACGTAGTATTCGGTTTCTTTTTGTACCGTAGATACCGAAGGAGGTGACGGAGCCGCAAACTTCGCCGAACTAGACTCCGACTACTCCGAACCAGGCAAGCATGTTTGAACCTTTGATATGACGAGTGTTTCTCATGTTTGCTAGTGTGGCTTTTCTTATGGCATGTTTATATAAGCATTGTTGAATGTTATATTTCATGCAAGGTAAGTTGCAAGTGAGCTACAAACTTGATGAGACCGTAATATGGAGAAACAACCTAGTCATGTTGTGGCATGATAGGTTGCAAGCTGGTATTGTTGGAGCATGCCAGTTCTATAACAACTGTTTAACTCCGGTGTTGACGTGGGTCAAGTCTCGATCCCGTCCACTTTTCCTTTTGTGCTACCACATGTTTTCTGCAAAGAATACGGTTTAGTAAGTTGCAAACCTCTTTCCTGGTACACACCAAATAGAGAGGCCGTGATGAAGGTTCCATGGCCCTGGATTAAAGCCGTCATCCGGTCAGGGGGCATGGGTGTTTCCGGTTGGGACCGAGAGGGGGGCACCCCTTAGAGCGCGCGGTATAAATTTGATCCCATGCTATTCGAGGAGTGGCCTCCCCGCCTCAAGAGTTTTCGTGAACGTTGCCTAGGGTGATCCCTGGCAGCGGGAAGTGGAATGGGTGTGTACTGGTTAGATGTGTTTTCTTCTAAAATACCGTGAACGGAACTAGTCCTTGGTGACTACTGAAATCCGTTGGCTGTGGTAAGGTACAAACTCTGCAGAGTCAAAACCATTCGCATAATCAAGTCCTGGGTCAAGGACGTTGGTTAGCAGATCCGTGTCAGTCTCAGTGTCAGTTTCTGTAGAATTAATACTTCTGACAAGGGTAAACCTGGTTGATTGTTACTTCTGTGAATGGACTAACCCGTTTACTTTTATGTGCCGAGTATTCCTTAGGATGGTGCTACCTCCAGGAACTACTCAAATTTTTCCTTGTTTGATATAAGCCCTTTATGTGATGTCGCTCAGACGTCCGACTGTGGCATCCTTGTTATTTACTTTTGATATAAGCCCTTTATGTGATGTCTCTCAGACGTCCGACTGTGGCATCCTTGTTATTTACTTTTGATATAAGCCCTTTATGTGATGTCGCTCAGACATCCGACTGTGGCATCCTTGTCATTTACTTTTGATATGAGCCCTTTATGTGATGTCGCTCAGACGTCCGACTGTGGCATCCTTGTTATTTACTTTTGATATAAGCCCTTTATGTGATGTCGCTCAGACGTCCGACTGTGGCATGTTTATTCTATTTTACCTTTCGAGGCGTCGCTCCAGACACCCGATCGGTCTTCCGCTACTTATTTATCTTGTAACGCTAATTGAATTACTCATGTGTGCATTACCGCTCGTGCGCATCATGTTTGCATTTGTTATATCTTATGTCCAAACTGTCTTGCGAGTACATTCAAAGTACTCACCTGGCTTGTTGATTTGGCCAGATGTTGACGAAGGCGATCTTATGGATGAAGAGTTCGATAGCGAGTCCGACGCCTAGAGGAGTCCCAGTCAGTCCCTTGCGATCCTGGAGTTGGTCACTTGTATTATATACGCTTCTGCCACCATAATAAAACCATCAAGCCTCACTCCGGCGCTTGATGAGTGTGAGATATTGGAGTCACGCCACCCACACCACTGTGACATATCCACTTCCACCATATCCACGAGTTAGTAGTTATGCCACCATATCCAGTTGTGTCATATCCGCCTCTATGTATAATATTGGCGTGCTTGTAATAAATTGTTGAGCAGCCTCAGCTCAACCCTGTATAATATTTAGCACTTCTGGATTTTCTGTATCAAGGATTTGTCTACCAGTATGGAGGATTTCTCTATACTAGTTTGATGAAAGGGGCGATTTTTCAATAAGTGTTTTATTGGAAAACCGGTCCTGACAACCTTGGTATCAGAGCCAGGCTGACTGTAGGAAGCCACTAGGTGCGCTCGCTAATCGGTTATTAGCGTGATAGGTGCTGTTTTAGCATATTGCAATTGTAGCAATTTTTCTGTTAGTCATCATAAATTTATGATTTGACTATCTGGAATTTTTGTCTACTTTTGTAGATGGCCGGCCGCGACTGTGAATCACAGGTGTTCGCCAATGTGCCTGAGGGGTTTATCAAACTCCTCGCTTCCATCGTCAAGATCGCGATCGGGCCATCGACTCGTCCAGAGTTCACACTCTACGAGCACAAGATCAGCGACAGCGTGTCTATGCACCAGGCTGCGGTGCAATTCAAGGGAGGGCGTTCGGAATTACGCCGCTTCCGATTTGTTGGGAGGGCCATGCCTACGGAGAAGCATGCCATGCAGATGGCTGCCCGTGAGGCAATAGCTCGTCTCCGGGATGCTCTTCCTTCGATGAAGGCTCGTCGCTACCGCTACCTCCCCTGCCACGTGCCATACACTTGTCACTATGCATTCGCTTGCACTAGGGGAGAACGAGATGATGCTATTGAGATGCTTGTTGAGTATCTCAAGGCTCTTGAGGCAGCTTTTGATAACCTCGTGGACGACTTGGTGGCTGCCCGTATGGACTCAGTTCAGGGCTGTGTTGCCAATAGGAGGGAGCTGCTCCATACAGCACCACCACTGTCATACATCTCGTCCTCATCATCCTATGCACCTACCATCCGAGCCACCGCTCGCCGCCTACCTACCACTGAGGAGTTTGACCAAGTCATTGCTCCTACCCCAGTTCGTGCTGCACTGCCTACCACACCCATTTCAGCCGCACGACCCAGTACCCCGCGCCTGGAGCCTATTAGTGAGGAGGAAGTTGAGTCCCCAGCAGCACTGGGACTTACCCTCGGCAGGCCGAAGGAAGGATTTACCATCTCCGACTGAGTGCGCCGAGCAGCCGTGCGATGTACCTGCTTGTATGATATGTTTTATATGTACATAGGCTTGGTGAGAAGTAGTTTGTGTGCGCATCATGTAGGGACTGGGAGAAGTGCACTAGCCTAAATAACATGTCAGGAATGTGTACACGCATCCTGAGTGAGGTATTGTATAATTATAGCTTGCTTGTAAGATACTGAGCGGTCCTTCTCCATGCGAAATCAAGTGTTTTCTTGAAAAATCTTGGAGTTTTAAAATTTCTGCCTTTGCAATATTATTTGTTTTTACTACTCGGTTTTTCTCATGAGTTCTGCAAAATACCCCAGAGTGGAAAATGCATCGTCCCTGGACTCGTTCCATGCGAAGCCCGCCGGAAGAAAATAATGGTACCCAGGCAAGTAACGATTTCACACAGGGGCAGTCAAGTCAGCAAAACAGTGAAGCAGCACTTTCTCAAGTATGCCGCCTTTATGAGCAAAGCCAGCAGCAACATCAAGAAATGATGAACCATATTATCAACATGAGAAATCACCGTGAACCATACCAGCAGCATTCCAAGTTGGCTGAACTACAAAAGACGCGTCCCCCGACGTTCTCCCACACGGATAAACCCCTTGAGGCTGATGACTGGCTTCGAGACATTGAGAGGAAATTAATTATCGCACAATGTTCAGACCGTGAGAAAGTACTTTATGCACCTCACTACCTTACTGGAGCAGCTGCATCGTGGTGGGAAAATTTTCTACATATGCACCCCAATGAAAACAACATCACCTGGGAGGAGTTTAAGGAAAATTTTCGTGGGGCGCACATTCCCAAAAGTATTATGAAGATCAAAAAAAGGGAGTTTGATGACCTCAAGCAGAGAAGCATGTCAGTGACTGAGTACAACAGTCAGTTTACTCAACTATCTCGCTACGCCAACGAGGAACATATGACTGAGAATAAAAAGATGGAAAAATTTCTGGACGGCCTGGCACCAGCACTTAAATGCCAACTGGTCGTGCACACCTTTCCAGATTTCAAAACACTTGTGGACAAAGCTATTACCTTGGAGAATGAACGCCGTAGCTTGGAGGATTTTCGCAAGCGCAAGCGGGACAAGACTTCTCAATCTCGCGACAACCGGAACAAGATTGATTCTCGGAAGAGTGGGGCGAACAAATCCGCAACCAATGTTCCACACTCAAACAAGAATTTTCATGCAAGGGATAAAGATTTTACGTATCACCCGGGCGTTACCTGCTTCGCTTGTGGAGAGGAAGGACACTATGCCAAGCAATGCCCAAAGCCAAGGAACTCGGCCCCCAAGACAAACAATGGTGGAAATAATTCAGCCCCCAAGCGTAACAACTTTAATCCCAGCAACAATCACAAGAAGGGTCACGTGAACCATGTGACCAAGGAAGAAGCGCAGAATGCTCCGGATATCGTACTCGGTACGTTTCCTGTCAACACAATACCTGCCACGGTTTTGTTTGATTCTGGAGCTTCTCATTCGTTCATTTCAAAGAAATTTGCTTTACAACATGATTTTTCAATTCTCCCCTTGGAAAATTCTATGACCATCAAGTCCCCCGAGGTTAAGCAAATCACCCAGAGTTATTGCCAAGGTGTGATTATTGAGCTCGAGGGATTAAAGTTTCGAGCAAACCTCATTGTATTGGAAAATAAGGGATTGGATGTTATCCTAGGAATGGACTGGTTAACCACCAACAAGGGATTTATCGACTGTTTCAATCGAACTGTGATCCTCACCCATCACCAAGGGAAGACGATAAAAATTGCAGCTCAAGTAAGACCAGTATCATTGCGACCAAGACTGAACAAGGTGGATATTTCAGATTTAAATGAAGTTCCAGTGGTATGTGAGTTTCCTGATGTATTTCCTGAAGAGCTACCAGGCATGCCACCAGACCGAGAAATAGAATTCACTATTGAACTAGCACCTGGAACCACTCCCATTTACAAGAAACCGTATAGAATGGCACCTTCCGAGTTGGTAGAATTGAAGAAGCAAATAAAGGAATTACTGGACAAAGGATTTATCCGGGCCAGCTCCTCACCTTGGGGTTCGCCAGTATTATTTGCCAAGAAAAAGGATGGGACACTGAGGTTATGTATAGACTATCGAGCACTCAACATGGTTACCATCAAAAACAAATATCCGCTGCCACGGATCAATGATTTATTTGACCAGCTTGCACAAGCCAAGGTTTTCTCAAAGATTGATTTAAGGTCGGGATATCATCAGTTAAAAGTACGGACAGAAGATATCCCTAAAACTGCATTCACTTCCAGATACGGATTATATGAATTTACAGTAATGCCGTTTGGACTGACGAATGCCCCCGCATACTTTGTTCACCTCATGAACAAAGTGTTCATGAAATTTATGGACAAATTTGTTGTGGTGTTCATTGATGATATTTTGGTATATTCTAAAACACCAGAAGAACATGCTGAACATCTCAGAATTGTGCTGGGAGAATTAAGGAAGCATCAATTGTACGCCAAATTCAGTAAGTGTGAATTTTGGCTAAAACAGGTTGGTTTTCTGGGCCACGTATTAACCCAAGAAGGTGTTGCCGTAGACCCAGAAAAAGTCAAGGCCGTACTCGACTGGAAACCACCAGCCAACGTAACCGACGTACGAAGCTTTCTGGGAATGGCTGGATATTACAGAAGATTTATTGAAGGATTCTCCACCATAGCAAAGCCTATGACACAGCTACTCAAGAAAGATAAGAAATTTGTGTGGACTGAGAATTGCGAGAAAAGTTTCCAAGAACTCAAAAAGAGATTAACTACAGCACCAGTATTGGTTATACCAGACATTCACAAAAATTTTGAAGTATATTGCGACGCGTCCCGGAAGGGCCTCGGATGCGTATTAATGCAAGAAGGCAAAGTGGTCGCATATGCTTCCAGGCAACTGCGAAAGCATGAAGAGAACTATCCCACTCATGACTTGGAATTAGCAGCAGTTATTCATGCACTCAAAGAATGGAGGCACTTTTTGCTTGGAAATCGTTGTGAAATATATACAGACCATAAAAGCCTCCAATATATTTTCACACAACCAGAACTCAATTTGCGACAACGACGCTGGTTGGAATTAGTAAAAGACTATGATGTTGGCATTCACTACCATCCAGGAAAGGCAAATGTAGTGGCAGATGCTCTCAGCCGTAATCCAAGCTCCAGCAACGACAGTTCACAAAACTTGAGACCGGAATTTCAAAGGGAGTTTGCCAAACTCAACATGGTGATGGTTACTGAAGGCACTGTGTCAAATTTGGAAATACAACCCACCCTAATGGAACAAATTAAGAAAGCTCAGCAGGGACACCCCAGCATCGAAGGCATAAAAAGGAAAGTGAGTCTGGGCAAAGCCTCAGAATTCGTCATAGACAACGAGGGGATATTATGGTACGGAGACAGGCTTTGCGTGCCAAATATAGAAGACCTCAAACAACAAATTTTGACCGAAGGCCATACCGCTCCATATTCCATCCACCCTGGAGGAACAAAAATGTACAAGGACATTCAGGAAAGATTTTGGTGGCACGGTATGAAGAGGGATATAGCCACATTCATTGCCTGTTGTGATTCATGTCAGCGCATTAAAGCCGAGCACCAAAAACCAGCAGGATTATTACAGCCAAACAGGATACCTGAATGGAAATGGGACGAGGTTGGAATGGATTTTATTGTCGGACTACCTCAGTCACGACACGGAAATGATGCCATATGGGTCATCACAGATAGGTTGACCAAGGTGGCACATTTTATTCCGGTAAAGACAACCCACACCACACAGAAGCTTGCCAAGCTTTATCTCTCCCGTATTGTTTGTCTACATGGAGTTCCAAGGACCATAATATCCGACAGAGGCACTCAATTCGTCTCTAGATTTTGGGATCATTTGCAACAAGCTCTGGGAACTCAACTGGTATTCAGTACGGCATACCATCCCCAGACTGGAGGACAGACCGAACGTGTGAACCAAATTTTAGAGGACATGCTGAGAGCATGTGTTCTCACTTATGGAACCAGCTGGGAAGAAAGCTTACCATATGCCGAGTTCGCGTACAACAACAGTTACCAATCCAGTCTATAGATGTCACCTTTTGAAGCTTTGTATGGGCGAAGATGTCGTACCCCATTAAATTGGTCAGAGACAGGAGACAGCCGTATCTTCGGCCCAGACATGCTCAAAGAAGCTGAGGAGAAGGTTAAATTAATCAGGGATCGACTCAAAACAGCCCAGAGCCGACAAAAAAGTTATTATGACCAGAAACATCGTGAAGTCAGTTTTGAACCCGGTGACTGTGTATCTAAGGGTATCCCCTATGCGGGGCTTGCAGCGATTCAAAATTAAGGGAAAGCTAGCACCACGTTTTATTGGACCTTTCCGTGTGACTGCACGAAGAGGCACAGTAGCCTACCAGCTAGACCTACCCAAAGAACTGTCAGACGTCCATGACGTGTTCCACATATCACAATTGAGGAAGTGTGTAAGCAACCCAGAAAAGCGTGTATCCCATGAAAGCATTGACGTGCAACCAGACCTCACCTATAGGGAACGTCCAGTAAAAATATTGGAGGAGTCTGAAAGGAGGACCCGTCAGAAGACAATTAAATTCTTCAAGGTTCAGTGGAGCAATCACACCGATGATGAAGCAACATGGGAGAGAGAGGATTTTCTTCGGGCAGAGTACCCACACCTTTTTGAGGATCAGCTGGAATCTCGGTGACGAGATTTTTCCTAAGGGGGTGGGTGTTGTAACACCTCAAAATTTTTGGTTTGGTTTTTACCAAATATTTTTTTTTCTTTGAATTAAAGGAGGTTGTTTAAATTTTTTTTTAAGAGGGACTCCCCTTCTCAATTTGTTTTTTTGACAAAACCTTTTTATGAGTCCTTCTCAATCTTGATTCTGGTCTTGAGGGTCTTTCAACTTGTGTTGGTTCAACACAATTACTCTTGGATCATTTTACTATTTCTTTTGTTAAAAAGACTTCTTTTAAATCCTTGGATTTATCCCTCCCTATTCAAAGATGCTCTCTTGCCATGACCTATGTGGATAACTTACTTCCAAAACCCTCTTCCCTACCTTGGGGTCAGGTTAAGCATCAACTCCAACAAGTTTCAACTTCCTCTAGATTTTATTTCTATTTATTTAAACCACAAAATATTTTTCTGTCATTTATTTGGACCCTAGTGATTTACAAAGGAACTACTAGATCTCTTTTGAATCCTGGCTCCAAATAAATTCCTAGAGCTAGTCCTTAGTACCCTCAACTCATATCCATCAAGACCTACTGGTCATCAGTTCAAAATTTTCAAACTATGCTTGCTGCAAGTTTGGAGCAGATTTGCTAATTTTGATGAATTTCATTCTTTCTTCTTTCCAAAAATTCTGGGGAAATTCATGCAGCCTCCAGATGCATCAAGAGACCCCCTCACCAAGTCCCAGCTCAAGAAAAATCTTCCACATGCATCAAACATTTCATCAAGCACCTTACATGCACTGTTCCTGTTAAGTTTCAGGATTCAGCGTTGAGCTTCAGTCGTCGGTGTCGTTTTCTTCAGTCGCCCGTCGCCAATCTCGCCAGTGCCTCGCTTGGCCTCTTGCTCACTGCTCCCCCTCCTTATCCGTGCGCCGCATGGTCGGTTGGCTGGACGTGGGCGTCGGTGCTGAGCCGTCCCGTCGTCTCCGGCGAGTGCAGCGGCGACAGTACCGCCCGTAGCGGCCGTCAGGGGTGAGCCCTGCAGTACGGCGCCGCTCTGCACCGCCCAAACCACCGGTGGCCTCCGCGTGTCCATCTCCCCCCCTGAGCACGCTGCAGAACCGTCACCGTGGCCTGAGGAGCGCAGAGCGTGCTCTCTGCCGCCGACGAGCCCGTGAGCTCCGTTCCGTCGAAACCGTGGAGCAGGCCAAATACAATCGAGCTTAGGCATGGAATGGAGCCAGTGGACCAATCCGGAGATGCCCTGTCACCTAAACTGCCCGACCGACCACTGCCTCGCCGTAATCCCTCGTCGGAGATATTTCGCCCGCGGCACCTCCCTCGCCCGACTATAAATAGGGCTCCAGAGGCGTTGTGAAGCCACCGCGTCCACCACCCCTCACCACAGCCTCGCCAAAACCACTCAGGGGGCCTCGGAAGGGCCTTCTTCCCCGACTCCGGCCGCCCCGATCCGCTTCGGGCTCCGGCAAGGTCCGCTCTGGTGAGAGCACCCCCACTTCTCAAACTCGGTCAGCAGCCTCCTAGTCCACCACCTCGTCTAACCCAAGCATCAATTTGTAGTCAGAAGCCTCGTCCGGTGAGATCCATCATCGCCCGACGCCGCCGTCCGCCGTAGAAGAAGTCGCCGTCGTTGTGGTGCCTCCCGTCGGTCTCTTTCTCCACCCACCGACGCGGAAGAACCTCCTGAACACGCCGGTACTTCCCTCTCTCTCTGCCTCGCAGTGGTTCGTCGCCGGCGAGCACCGCAGGTCTCTGGCGCCGGCGAACTCTGTTTCCCCTTTCAAACCTGACATGCGGGACCCCCTGTCAGCCTTTTCTTTTTATTCGAATCGTTTTCTGAAAGCGCCTTCGGGCAAAGTACGCTTTCCTTTCGGCTTGGCGTATTTCATCCGAAGCGTTTTCTGTCTATTCAAACTACCCCCTGGATAGTTTCTGTTTCATTACAGACTAGTCCCTGGGTTTGTTTTCTTTATAACTTTTAAACTAAAAAGGATTTTTAGTTGATTCCTTTTCTGTCATCTTCATATTTCTGCCTAGTTTTTTATCATATTTATTTGAAAAATATTTGGAACACTTTTTGCGCACGCACGTATTTACGTAGTATTCGGTTTCTTTTTATACCGTAGATACCGAAGGAGGTGACGGAGCCGCAAACTTCGCCGAACTAGACTCCGACTACTCCGAACCAGGCAAGCATGTTTGAACCTTTGATATGACGAGTGTTTCTCATGTTTGCTAGTGTGGCTTTTCTTATGGCATGTTTATATAAGCATTGTTGAATGTTATATTTCATGCAAGGTAAGTTGCAAGTGAGCTACGAACTTGATGAGACCGTAATATGGAGAAACAACCTAGTCATGTTGTGGCATGATAGGTTGCAAGCTGGTATTGTTGGAGCATGCCAGTTCTATAACAACTGTTTAACTCCGGTGTTGACGTGGGTCAAGTCTCGATCCCGTCCACTTTTCCTTTTGTGCTACCACATGTTTTCTGCAAAGAATACGGTTTAGTAAGTTGCAAACCTCTTTCCTGGTACACACCAAATAGAGAGGCCGTGATGAAGGTTCCATGGCCCTGGATTAAAGCCGTCATCCGGTCAGGGGGCATGGGTGTTTCCGGTTGGGACCGAGAGGGGGGCACCCCTTAGAGCGCGCGGTATAAATTTGATCCCATGCTATTCGAGGAGTGGCCTCCCCGCCTCAAGAGTTTTCGTGAACGTTGCCTAGGGTGATCCCTGGCAGCGGGAAGTGGAATGGGTGTGTACTGGTTAGATGTGTTTTCTTCTAAAATACCGTGAATGGAACTAGTCCTTGGTGACTACTGAAATCCGTTGGCTGTGGTAAGGTACAAACTCTGCAGAGTCAAAACCATTCGCATAATCAAGTCCTGGGTCAAGGACGTTGGTTAGCAGATCCGTGTCAGTCTCAGTGTCAGTTTCTGTAGAATTAATACTTCTGACAAGGGTAAACCCGGTTGATTGTTACTTCTGTGAATGGACTAACCCGTTTACTTTTATGTGCCGAGTATTCCTTAGGATGGTGCTACCTCCAGGAACTACTCAAATTTTTCCTTGTTTGATATAAGCCCTTTATGTGATGTCGCTCAGACGTCCGACTGTGGCATCCTTGTTATTTACTTTTGATATAAGCCCTTTATGTGATGTCGCTCAGACATCCGACTGTGGCATCCTTGTTATTTACTTTTGATATAAGCCCTTTATGTGATGTCACTCAAACATCCGACTGTGGCATCCTTGTCATTTACTTTTGATATGAGCCCTTTATGTGATGTCGCTCAGACGTCCGACTGTGGCATCCTTGTTATTTACTTTTGATATAAGCCCTTTATGTGATGTCGCTCAGACGTCCGACTGTGGCATGTTTATTCTATTTTACCTTTCGAGGCGTCGCTCCAGACACCCGATCGGTCTTCCGCTACTTATTTATCTTGTAACGCTAATTGAATTACTCATGTGTGCATTACCGCTCGTGCGCATCATGTTTGCATTTGTTATATCTTATGTCCAAACTGTCTTGCGAGTACATTCAAAGTACTCACCTGGCTTGTTGATTTGGCCAGATGTTGACGAAGGCGATCTTATGGATGAAGAGTTCGATAGCGAGTCCGACGCCTAGAGGAGTCCCAGTCAGTCCCTTGCGATCCTGGAGTTGGTCACTTGTATTATATACGCTTCCGCCACCATAATAAAACCATCAAGCCTCACTCCGGCGCTTGATGAGTGTGAGATATTGGAGTCACGCCACCCACACCACTGTGACATATCCACTTCCACCATATCCACGAGTTAGTAGTTATGCCACCATATCCAGTTGTGTCATATCCGCCTCTATGTATAATATTGGCGTGCTTGTAATAAATTGTTGAGCAGCCTCAGCTCAACCCTGTATAATATTTAGCACTTCTGGATTTTCTGTATCAAGGATTTGTCTACCAGTATGGAGGATTTCTCTATACTAGTTTGATGAAAGGGGCGATTTTTCAATAAGTGTTTTATTGGAAAACCGGTCCTGACACAAAGCCGAGCGCAGACCCCGTGCATTAGTAAAACTTATGTGCCTCGCACAATTAGTCATTTCATGCCCTTTCATTTTCCTTGCATATACTATATGACACCTTGTGTAGCACGCATCCCCGGTAAGCAATAACGAGCCGCAAGGCTCCATGTCTACGTTTCCTCCCTTTTCTTTTCTCTCAAACGGGAGAAGTCTTCCTCGCGTACAAGTTTGCCGGGGGGGAGGAGACAGTGGTATGGACCAAGTGCCGTTCAAGAAAGCCTCGCCTTGCCGGGAAGCAAACGACACAAAAGCTAAGTTGGCAAAGTTTGAGTGATCAATTTTTTTTTAATTTTAAAGTTATCTTCCTTGAACGACCGCACTTTATATGGAAAACCTGTGCGCGGAGGAACCAACTCGTGGCTAGCCGCGCCCTTACTTTGTTTCGAGCACGCTCAACGGCTTAAGCGTGCTGTGACAAATGTCGCACCCTTACTTCGTTTTCGAGTTCGCTCAACAATATAAGTGTGCTGCGACTAGTTGCGACAAGGTTTCTTGTCGGCAACGGCATTGCCAGCAGGCTGCTGAAGTTCCGCACTCAGTGCTCGCGGCAAAGGTCCCTTTGCCGGCAAGTCCCCTAAAAGCGTAGGGTAAAAGCATACAAAGTGAAGGAGTCAATTAAAGGAAATAACAATGCATTAACTACCCAAAATAAAGTTATGTTACAAAATGACTTGTCGCTGTTCTAATAGACTATTGTTCATAACATGATTGGCAGCGACAAAGGAAACAGAAGGAAAGATAGCCTAATCTGCACGGTCGCCCTCGACTCTCTTGATCTTGCCCACCTTGGCCACGATAGGTGCGACAAGGGCCTTGAGCGTCTCCTGGTCGGCGTCGGGCGGCAAGGTCCTGAGGACGTTGTTGAGGTTGAGTCCCGGGTTGCGGAAGACTATCTTCATCAGCACCTTCTCCAAGACGCCCGTGCAGAGCCTGCGCGCCTCATTCGCTAGCTGCGTGGGGATCCTTTCCCGGAGCTGCTGGAGGGCCGGCGCCACTCCCCTGAAGAACAAGCTCAGCTTGGCGCTGTGAGGGAGATTCTCGTCGGTGTAGTACCCGAGGTGCTCCGTCCCCAGCCTCGCCAACTCCTGGTCAATATCAGCGGCGGCGGCGACAAGCCCCTCGGTCCATTGCTCCACCGTCAGCCTGAAGTTGTTTTGGGAGATAGCGGCACTCTCCCACAGTGCCCTCTCGTCCCTGAGATCCTCCTTCAGCTTCGTCTCCCGCTCTCTGGCGCCGTCGAGCGATGCGGTGAGGGTGGAAAGTTTCAACTCCAGATCGGCGATGGAGTCCTTGGCGACGGCAAGCTCCTTGCCCTTGTCGGAGAGGCGGACCTGCAGCTCGGAGTGACTGTGGGCGTCCTTCTCCCTCTCCGACGCAAGTGCGGCAACCTTCTCTTCGCTCATCTTCAAGTGGACCTCCAATTGCGCCACCCTCTCCTCCAAGTCTCTCTTGGCGGTCACAGCTGCTGCAGCAGCGTCCTTCGCCTCCTGCAGAGCCCCGCCGAGAGACTGTTCGCGCGTGGTAAGGTCGTCCTCGTGGCTGTCGAGGTCGACCTTCCGCTGCGTTAGTTCGCCTTCTCGCCGGGACAACTCCTCGGCAGCGAGCCGTTGCTGTTCCTCTGCTTCGGCCTTCTCAAGGATGAACGCCTGATGCGCCTCGGCGAGCTCCTCCCGCTCCTCCGCCAAGGATCGAAGGGCTGCTTGGTTGGCGGTCCGGAGCTCTTCGGCGCGCTTCTCTAAGTCAGTGCCCGCCTTGGCGGCCAGAGCCTCTCGGGACTCCAACTTGGCCTGCCTGACGCGGTACAGGGCCAGAAGCCTTCGCAGAAGCCGCTCCTCCTCGGGCTCGCTACTGCTGCCGGGCGCATCGACGAACTACAGCCCGGCGGAGGCGAGGACTTCCCCGTCGAAGACCTCTCCCTCCGCGGGCGCCCTTGACGTAGACGCCCACGGGAGCTGGATGAAGACTCCATTGCCAGCCTCCAGATAGACGCCGGGCTCAGCCACGGCAGCAGAGGGGTCGGCAGCTGGCGCAGCGTCTAACGCTCCTGCGACCTCGGGGCCGTTAGTGCGACTGCCGGATTCCCCCTCAGCTGCCACGCCAGCAGCCTCGGCGGCCTCGTCGGCGGCAAGCTCGTTAGCACCGGCCACCCCTTCGTCGGCTGCGACTTCGCCGGTGTTGTCGTGCGCGCCCTCCTCGGTGGTGGCCTCTGTCTCCATCGGCTCTGCGACGAACGGATCTGACAGAAGAAAAAGAACAAAGAAAATAGTCAAGTAGATATCCAAAAAGAGAAATTCAGAAAAAGAAAAGTCCAAGGATTTTACCTGCGCGGACCTCCTCTTCGATGGGGTTCCTTGCCGGGGAGTTCTCCCTCGGCGGCGTGGTGGTAGCTCCCGCCGGTGGAGGGCCTCTGGCGCCTTCCCTTGGCGGGGTGCCTTCCCTTGGCAGGGTGCTTTCCCATGGCGGAGTACTCGCCCTCGGCGGAGTACTCGCCCTTGGCGGAGTATCCTCCCTCGCCGGGGAGCTCCTCCGTGGCGGAGAGGTCGAGACGTGCGGCTCTTCGGGAGCAATCTCTTGGCGCTCCTGAGGCTGCGGCTCTGCTTCTGCACAAGTCAACAAACAAGCAAAACGTTAACAAGGATGAGAAGCCCACGCGCGCCCGACGAGCGAAGAGTGAACAGAAGACTTACGCTGGGGGCTGCGCTGGGGGCTGCCCTGAGGAGCAGTCGCCTGGTCCGGCAAGCTTGTCGCAGGCGAATCCCCTGCTGCTGCGACGGGCTCGTCCTCAAGATCGACCACCGGGATCTTGGCCCTCTTCGCCGCCCTCTGGGCCAGGGTCCTGGAGGACAGACAAAATCAGAATCAGGCAAAGGAAATTCAAAACAAGAGCAACAAAAATCAAAGGAAACAAGAATTTCCAGTATTTACTCTTCCTCCTCCTCGTCGGAACTGAGCGCGGAGAAATCAAAGTCCGCCTCACGCGTCCCGGCGCGAGGAGCTGGAGGAGTAGGCTCCCTCGACCGCTTGGCGGGAGCAGGGACGGTGGTCTAAGAAGACCCCGCTCCAGTTCTCGCCGAGGCACGAGGGGCGGCAGGAACGTTAGCTCCAGCCCGGGAAGACCCTCCTCCAGCCGCTACTGAAGCGCGAGGCACTCCCTTGGCGGCCTTGCTCGTCGTGGTAGCGCGTGTTGGGCGGCGCTGCGACTGCTGGCTCGTCTGCCGCCCGGTCACGCCTGCGGCCTTACGGATGCGCCTTTTCGGCGCAACTGGAGGACTTGGTGGTGGTGGTGAGCTCCCCGAGGACGAAGAAGAAGAATCGAGGTTCAGCGACCCGCCTGAGTCTTCGGCAGGATCGCTTGATCCGACGCCCTGCTCGGCGGGCCCACTCGACTCTGTGCCTTGCTCGGCGGCCTCGCTTGTCCCAGTAGGTTGCCCGGCAAGCTTTGCCACTTTTAGGAACTCTTCCTCCTCGGCCAAACTTACCGCCTCCGCTGCGTCCGCCTCTTCCATAGTATATCCAAATTCGCCCGCGGCCCTGGCTGCAGCTGCCTCCTCCAACCTGGTGGCAATATACGCCATCTCCTCATCGGTGGTGTCACGGGTGAGGCCTCTCTTCTCGTCGGACTTGACTGGCTGCTCCACCAAGTTGTCGAAGAACGTTTGCACGGCTTCGTCAGAGGGCTCCCGCCAAGTGGGGTCAATCCCATGAGAGTCACACCACGGCATCACCGCGCGGATGGCGCTGAGCGACGCGTTGTTGCACAACGGAACTACGCCCTTTGGCAACGCGAACCACTCTGGATGCTTGGGGTCGTACTTGAATAGCGCTTGGAGCATTGCGTTGAGCTCCAAGACCATGGAATTATAGTTGAGGCCCGGGCGCAGCCTCATGATGTCTGCCGCGTTATCAAACTCCCAAGCAGGCCTTTTCCTTTCCTGCAAGGGGGCGATGCGGCGGCGAAGGAAGTCTGCCCCGACAGCACCTACAGTGAGCTTGGCTTGCCGGAGGCGAAGAATCCTAGTAGTGGCTATCTTCAGCTTGTCGTCCTCAGGGGCCAGGTCACTCCAATCATTGCCGCGCACTATTGCAACTTGGCGCCGGGAAGTGAACTGCTGTGGGTCGTCCTCCATGATCCAACACCAGTTGGCCCTCCACTCTTCCAACTTGCCGCGAAGCTCCCCAGTCAAGTAAGCCTCTTTCTTATGGAGCCTGAAGATCCAAGAAATTCCGCCGGACAGAGGAGACCCAGACTCGACTCAGGGCGTGAAGTAGTGGCGGAAGAGAGCTACGTTGGGGTACACTCCGACGAAGTTTTCGCAAAAATGTGCGAAAACGGCCATGGTCAAGACAGCGTTTGGGGTGAAATCAAGGAGATGAAACCCGTAGGTATTCATGACATCGCAGAAGAACTCCGAGTAGGGCGGGCAGAGTCCGCAATAGAAGAACAGGGCGAAAAAAGCATATCCGCCCGGGAACATGTCGCAGGCCATGGCGGGGAGTACCTTGGTGCGCGGATGCGCCTTTGTCTCCCTCGACCAGAAGAGGTAGAAGGAGTCCTTCAACTCCTCCGCGCTGAGCCTCGGCGGGAAGACCGCCATCTTCTTCCGCATTGCTGCTAGCTTCAGCGCCTTGGCGGTCTTCGCGGCCTTCGCCTTGTCGCCCTTCGGGGCCATGGCAGGGACGGCGAGGGAAGTCGACGGCGCTGGGGGATGCTGGCGGCAGCGGAGGAAGGGCGGAGCGCTGCTCTCTTTCAACCTTCGGTGAGGAGGGGAGCAGCGGGGGTTTCTGGAGGTTGAAGAAGCAACAAGCAAATGGAAAGGACTACCCCTACTTCCCCTGCTTTTAAGGGGGAGGAGGGGACGTTCCGCATTTTCCCCATTAAAGAAACTGGCCACGATCTCTCCCACGACGCCGCGATTGACGTGTGCCGTTAGGGAGGGGCGTGGTGGATACGGAGTGGGATATGGCATGCCGTGGCCCGCGTGTGCCCGTGCATTGTTTTGCGCCTGGCCCAACAGCGCTCGGCACCGTGTGTGGCCCAGGCCCGGGGGCTCCTGTCGGTGTACTAAAGTAGGGGTACCTTAGTATCCCGAACTTGTGCACGGGCAGTTGCAGCGTCCTGTGGCAGGGCTTGCCGCGCATACGCCAAGGCCCACTATGGTTCCTTTGGAGCCATTCAGGAACAAAGTATTCAAGTTAAAGAGACAAGGCCCCGGCAAGAGGAGCTTGCCGGGAAGGCCGCCCCAGGCACGAGACCACTTCTTTTGCACAAGACCCTGGCAAGAGGAGCTTGCCGGGAAGGCCAAACGTGGCATTTCAAGAGACTTGCCGCGACGCGCCACGCGTCCCGGCAAGGCCCGGAGAGCGACAATCTCCCGGGCGCGACAAGATGGCAGCCGCGGCAAGGCGCTTGCCGCGGAAAACTCCCACTAAGTGCCCGCGCTCCAGCTCATCCGCCCACGCGTCGCCCTGGGACCCTTCCAGGCGCATGTGGCGAAAGGCTGTGCAGCCTGGGGTACACGGTGGCGAGCTGCGATGACGAGGCCACCTTCGTGGCGAACGGAGACGCCCTGACGGGCGCTTTTTGCACTGTTTGGGGCGACGGCGACGGGCATTTAATGCCCTTGTCCCCTGCCGTCAGGGTTAGGTATAGAGCACTATACATACACTATTCCAACTACCACCGTTCTTACATTTCTACCCTCAACTGCGTTGCCACCTGTCGGTGACCCCTTTGACCTATAAAAGGAGGCCCATGCGCAACGTAGAGGAGGTTCCGATCTTCGCTCATTCTCACGCTCGGTGTTGCTAGCCATAAGCACTGTAGCTCTTCTTGCTCCCGAGCCAAGAACGCAATACAAACCAAGGCAGGAGTAGGGTTTTACGCATCCGTGCGGCCCGAACCTGGGTAAACTGCCCGCGTGTTTGCCTCGATCCGCTCTTCGTGCACCCTCCGCTCCCTTGCCGTACCGAAAAGGGGCTCCGGTCCCATAGGTGTTCGTGGGCGACCAGTTTCCCCGACAATGTTCCATCCAAGGCTCTTAGGATCTTCTTGATGATGAATCTGTCAGTCATTTCTTCACTTCCTAAGTCGGCAATCTCATTTGTGATGCGAGCAAGCCTAGAGTACATTTCGGTGAATCCTTCACCATCCTTCATCTTGAACTTGTCAAGTTGACTTTGAAGTCCTTGACGGACTCGGTACCTTCGTCCATATCAACCAAAGGATCCCAATTTCCTTCGCATTCTCAAGACGGCTGAATTTTTTTGAATTCTTCAGGGCACAATCCATTGAAGAGAATATCGCAAGCTTGAGAATTGTATTGCAACATCTTCATTTCTTCTGTTGTCGATTCACGATCTGGTTCACATCCATCCTCGAAGTATTCACCTTGCAAGCCAATACAAATAACAGCCCAAACGGCGGGGTTATGACCAAGAATATGCATTCTAATTTCCCTCACTAGACGCCGTACTCTCCTAGGTCGTGAAACCAAGGCTATACACCAAAGCTACGAAAATCAAGGAAAATGGAGACCAAAGCTCTGATACCACTTGTAGGATCGAAAGTATATCTAGAGTGGGTGATTAGGCTACTTAACCAAATAAAAATCTAGACTTTTCCCAATTTTAGTTCTGAGTGGATTTTAGCAATTTGAGTCAAGCAATCTTCCTACACATGCAATTGTAAGAGTATAGCAGCCGAGAGTAACACATTGCATATGAAGGTAAAGGTTAGGATTTGGAGTGTCCAAACGCAATGGAGACACGAAATTTTTTGCCGTGGTTCCCATAGGTGGTACTATCGTACGTCCACGTTGATGGAGACTTCAACTCACGAAGGGTAACTGCTACGCGAGTCCACGGAGGGCTCCATCCACGGAGGGTCCACAAAGAAGCAACCTTGTCTATCCCACCATGGCCATCGTCCACGAAAGACTTGCCTCACTCGGTAGATCTTCATGAAGTAGGCGATCTCCTTGCCCTTACAAACTTCTTGGTTCAACTCCACATCTCTTGACGGAGTCTCCCAAGCGACACCCAACCAATATAGGAGAAACCACTCTCCAAAAGGTAATAGACGGTCTATTGATGATGAACTCCTTGCTCGTGTGCTTCAAATGATAGTCTCCCCAACACTCAACTCTCTCTCAATGATTTGGATATGATGGAAGGAAGATTTGAGTGGAAAGCAACTTGGGGAAGGCTAGAAACCTAGATTCTTGTGGTAGGATTGGAATGTATTGATCTCAACACATGAGTAGGTGGCTATCTCTCAGAAAATGAATGCTGGAAGTGTAGGCACGTTCTGATGGCTCTCTTACAAATTAAGTGGGGGTGGTGGGGTATATATAGCCTGCACACAAAAATCCAACCGTCACACACATTTGACCCAACTCGGTGAGACCGAATAGAAGAACTCGGTGGCATCGATTAGTTCAAACAGGTGAACATTAGGAATCTCGGTGGGACCGACTGGAACAACTCGATGAGACCAATGTGCTGGGGCTTAGGGAAACTTCATCTCGGTGCGACTGATTGTGCCAACTCGGTGAGACCGAAGTGAACAAAGTTATACAAAGAATATATCAAGCCAACTTGGTGAGACCGATTGCATGAACTTGGTGAGACCAAAATAAATGCAACTGGTCATGGAGCGTTGGTGTAGCAACCTCGATCCCAATGGACCGGAGTCTCTGTGCTCAGTGTCATCCCTGGATCGGTATGCTGGCACACAAAGTACTTTGAGGATTTATAACAGAGTTTCAATCACACTTTATTACATTGAAGAATCCTCATAGAGAGTCTTATTACAAAAATATGGCTGAAGGCCATCTAATAATAATAAACTAATAGGAACTGCGGAATCACTAAAGATAGGTTGAGTCCATCCAACTCCACGGCAAACATTGAGTGCATGACAACGACCTAATCGCACCTTATTCTTCGTCGGAAAACTCTGCAACATGAGACGTTGCAGCCGTGTAGGTCAGCACATTGAATATGCTGGCAAGAACACACTGTAGCAAGTAATGAACAAGTATCTATAACTATATGCATATTTGCCTGGTGGAGGGTGTAAGGTTATTTTTGCATAAAGGTAACTTTTCCCTACAACAAAGGAATAAATTTTATTTACTACTCAGTTTAATTAAGCAATATTGAGAGTGGTTCCTCCATCTCAATCCCAAAATAAGCAATGTCATTAATAACCCAACAAGTTAATTAAATAGAGTGTTGAGATCAGTCCATAATTCAAATACCAGGATACTCAAGATGTCCATAACCGGGGACATGGCTACTCATGAATAGATTGTACACTCTGCAAAGGTTTGCGCACTTTTCCCCACAAGACTCAGCCGCATCCATGATCGGAAGATCGAGACATAGTCTTTCAGAAGCATTCACTCTTTACCCTGGATAGACCGGTACACCTAATTTCCCCTACATCTGCTAGTCCACCACTGAAAGAGCTCACACAACATACTCAACTATGCCAGAGCCCATAATGGCTTGTGGCTGCACACGGAAGTTTCTAGGAACGAATGATATATGATCCCTTTGAGCCTGGGTGGCATTCCATACGAAGATCACATGGTTCCTCTGGGATATCCTAGGACAACAATGGATTCTCCAGGTGGCCTGCAACCAATCCACCCAGTTGTGTATGAAAGTTGCCACCTTAAAATATTCCCTTAGTGTTATTACACTCACAACTTTCATGAAATCTCACATACCAATCCACGTCTACGAGCATGGCTAAGCAATAAGTAACAAAGCATATATTACCTGGGTTGATCTCATGTCATTGGGATTCCTACCTCATGAACTACTCAGCAATACCACAAGTAACCAAGTCCTACTCATGCAATCTTTGAGGATATAACTAATGCAATAAAAACTGGGTATTGAAAAGTATGATCAAAGTATTAACTTGCCTTGCTGATGATCGGTGAAACCTAGTGACTCGTAGTAGCACGCTTCGCACTCCGGAAATTCTATCGCAATCAAACAATAGCATACATAAGCAATCATGCAACAGAATCGAAGAATAGATCTCGAAAAGTCTCGAAAAAAAAACAAATAAATCTTGTAACAGAAAACAATTTCTAACAGTACCAAAATTAGGTGAATTTGGCCTTGTCAGAAAGTTTAGGTCAAGAGCTTTGATTTGCAAAAAGAATCAACTCAAACGGAGTTACGAAACTCAAGTTACGATCAAAAGAAGTTCAAATACAAATCTGTTTGAATTCAAATTTTAAAACTTTCAAAAATAGATTTGAGTTGTATTACTGGAAAGATAAGATCAAAACGAAGAGTTTGGTGTTGGTTTCATCTAATTCCGACTAATGAGTAAAAAGTAACGGTCATATGAAAACCACGGGCTGATGTGTAAAAACTTTAATGGCGGATAGGTCCTTGATGAAAATAACAGAAAAGAAAAACACTAAATAGAGAACGTTCGTTTTTCTGAACTAAACAGCGGATGTCACTGTTTAATAAAACCTAAAAAACAGATATAGGTTTTCTAAAAAAAATGATCTACTTTAAAAAAACTAAAACAAAAAAATGACGGTCGGTTTTTTAACCTAACGGTTCAGGTCTGGGGCGAACGTGTCGACGGGCGGCGGAGCCCCGACGGGATGCGGGTGTGGCGGCGAGGCGGGTGCTGGCTCCGGCGACGGCGGCAACGGCAGAGGCGGCGGGGTCGGTGGCATCCGGCGGCGGTTGCGGCGGTGGTGGCAGCTTGAGGAGGAGGAGGGAGTCGGTGGTGAGTATATATAGGGGGCCTAGGTGTGGCGGCTTGGAGGAGGGGAAAGGGAGAGGAGGCCGGCGGTTCCTCCATCTCAATATGCACCATTCGAAGCCACGTCAGCAATTTTCAACCCTTTCTAACTTGAATTGCTATTTTTCATGCATTTAGTGATTTTTTAGCCAAATGACCCTGAAATTGAAAAGCACTACAAATGAATTCTGAAAAGGTTGAAAGTTGGCGTGGTATCATCATTTCACCCACATACCATGTGTTAAAAAGTTGAGAGGGTTACGGCAAAAATAGGACGCACTTCGTGTACAAAATGGACAATCTCTTTCGAAGTATGAGGGTTTCGGACGAAAACTCATATGGTACGAAGGTATTTCATTTTTTAAACTTATTTCAACTCCAGACTTTTTGTGCGTTCAATATGCACCATTCGAAGCCACGCCAGCAATTTTAAAGCCTTTCTGACTTGAATTGCTATTTTTCATGCATTTAGTGATTTTTTTGAGCTAAATGACCCTGAAATTAAAAAGCACTACAAATGAACTCTGAAAAGGTTGAAAGTTTGCATGGTATCATCATTTCACCCACATAACATGTGTTAAAAAGTTGAGAGGGTTACAACAAAAATAGGATGCACTTCATGTACAAAATGGACAATCTCTTTTGAAGTATCACGGTATCGGACCAAAACTCATATGGTACGAAAACATTTCATTTTTTTAACTTATTTGAACTCCACACTTTTTGTGTGTTCAATATGCACCATTTGAAGCCACGTCATCAATTTTCAACCCTTTCTGACTTGAATTGCTATTTTTCATGCATTTAGTGATTTTTTGAGCTAAATGACCCTAAAATTGAAAAGCACTACAAATGAACTCTGAAAAGGTTGAAAGTTGGCGTGGTATCATCATTTCACCCACATAGCATGTGTTAAAAAGTTGAGAGGGTTACAGCAAAAATAGGACGCACTTCGTGTACAAAATGGAAAATCTCTTTGGAAGTATAATGGTTTCGGGCGAAAACTCATATGGTACGAAGACTTTTCAGTTTTTTAAACTTATTTCAAGTCCAGACTTTTTGTGCGTTCAATATGCACCATTCGAAGCCACGTCACCAATTTTCAGCCCTTTCTGACTTGAATTGCTAATTTTCATGCATTTAGTGTGTTTTTGAGCCAAATGACCTTGAAATTGAAGAGCACTACAAATGAACTCTGAAAAGGTTGAAAGTTGGCATGGTATCATCCAATGTTGAGGATATCACTTATCGTTATCGTCTCGGTCAGCTCGGGATTAGAGATTAATTGGAAATCGGCCGATTAATCAATTTTATCGGTCGACTATTAATCGGCCATTTTTTTTAAATCCCAGGTTCCCAACACTAAAATATGCTATATTCAACACCCAAACAATATTGGACAGAAGTGTTACCTCGAATCCTAGCCTTTGAATCATGATATAATGACAAACAAAATATAAAAACATTACATATTGCATAACAAGGTCCACAAAACACAAATAAACATAGTTCTTGCAAACATAGTGCAACGAATAGGACCGATTTTATCGGTAGATTCCCGATAAATCGCTTGTCACAGCGATAAATCAGCCCAAACAATAAATGATGAAGATAAGGCATAATCTTATCGGTCACCCCAAGAGTAGCGATAAATCAGACGATAAATCGCTGAATCGGAAGATTTCTTGAACAGTGGTATCATCATTTCACCCACATAGCATGTGTTAAAAAGTTGAGAGGGTTACGGCAAAAATAGGCCGCACTTCGTGTACAAAATGGACAATCTTTTTTGAAGTATCAGGGTTACGGACGAAAACTCATATTGTACGAAGGCATTTCATTTTTTAACTTATTTCAACCCCAGACTTTTTGTGCGTTCAATATGCACCATTCGAAGCCACATCAGCAATTTTCAAACCTTTCTCACTTCAATTGCTATTTTTCATGCATTTAGTGATTTTTTGAGCTAAATGACCCTGAAATTGAAAAGCACTACAAATGAACTCTGAAAAGGTTGAAAGTTGGCATGGTATCATAATTTCACCCACATAGCATGTGCTAAAAAGATGAAAGGGTTATATCAAAAATAGACGCACTTCGTGTACAAGATGGACAATCTCTTTCGAAGTAATAGGGGTTCGGACGAAGACTCATATGGTACGAAGGCATTTCATTTTTTGAACTTATTTTAACTCCGAAGTTATTCTTGCGTTCAATATGCACCATTCGAAGCCGCGTCAGCAATTTTCAACGCTTTCTGACTTGAATTGCTATTTTCATGCATTTAGTGAGTTTTTTGAGCTAAATGACCCTGAAATTGAAAAGCACTACAAATGAACTCTGAAAAGGCTGAAAGTTGGCATGGTATCATAATTACACCCACATAACATGTTCTAAAAAGTTGAGAGGGTTACGGCAAAAACAGGATGCACTTCGTGTACAAAATGGACATTCTCTTTTAAGTATGAGGGTTTCGCACAAAAACTCAGATGGTACAGAGGCATTTCATTTTTTAAGTTATTTCAAATCTTGAATTTTTGTGCGTTCATTATGCAACATTCGAAGCCACGTCATCAATTTTCAACCCTTTCTGACTTGAATTACTATTTTTCATGCATTTACTGATCTTTTAGCTAAATGACCCTGAAATTGAAAAGCACTACAAATGAACTCTAAAAAGGTCGAAAGTTGGCATGGTATCATAATTTCACCCACATAGCCTATGCTAAAAAGTTGAGAGGTTTACGGCATAACTAGGACGCACTTCTTGTACAAAATGGACAATCTCTTTCGAACTAATAGGGTTTCGGACGAAAACTCGTATGGTACGAAGGCATTTGAGTTTTTTAACTTATTTAAAAACCAGACTTTTTGTGCGTTCAGTATGTACCATTCGAAGCCACGTTAGCAATTTTCAACCCTTTTTGACTTGAATTGCTATTTTTCATGCATTTAGTGATTTTTATTAGCTAAATGACCCTGAAATTGAAAAGCACTACAAATCAACTCTAAAAAGGTTGAAAGTTGGCATGGTATCATCATTTCACCCACATAGCATGTGTTAAAAAGTTGAGAGGGTTACAGCAAAAATAGGACGCACTTCGTGCACAAAATGGACAATCTCTTTCGAAGTATCACGGTTTCGGGTGAAAACTCATATGGTACAAAGGCATTTCAGTTTTTTAAAACTTATTTCAACTCTAGACTTTTTGTTCGTTCAATATGCACCATTCGAAGCCACGTCAGCAACTTTCAACCCTTTCTGACTTGAATTGCTATTTTTCATACATTTAGTGTTGTTTTGAGCCAAATGACCTTGAAATTGAAAAGCACTACAAATGAACTCTGAAAAGGTTGAAAGTTGGCATGGTATCATCATTTCACCCACATAGCATGTATTACAAAGTTGAGAGGGTTACGGCAAAAATAGGACGCACTTCGTGTACAAAATGGACAATCTCTTTTGAAGTATCAGGGTTTCGGACGAAAACTCATATGGTACGAAGGCATTTCATTTCTTTTACTTATTTCAACTTCAGACTTTTTGTGCGTTCAATATGCACCATTCGAAGCCACGTCAGCAATTTTCAACCCTTTCTAACTTGAATTGCTATTTTTCATGCATTTAGTGATTTTTTTATCTAAATGACCCTAAAATTGAAAAGCACCACAAATGAACTTTGAAAAGGTTGAAAGTTTGCATGGTATCATAATTTCACCCACATAGAATGTGCTAAAAAGTTGAAAGGGTTACGTCGAAAATAGGATGCACTTCGTGTACAAAATGGACAATCTCTTTCGAAGTATCAGGGTTTCGGATGAAAACTCATATGGTACGAAGGCATTTCATTTTTTGAACTTTTTTCAACTCCAGACTTATTCTTGCGTTCAATATGCACCATTCGAAGCCACGTCAGCAATTTTCAACCCTTTCTGACTTGAATTGCTATATTTCATGCATTTAGTGATTTTTTGAGCTAAATGACCCTGAAATTGAAAAGCACTACAAATGAACTCTGAAAAGGTTGAACATTGGCATGGTATGATAATTTCACCCACATAGCATGTTATAAAGAGTTGAGAGGGTTACGGCAAAAACAGGATGCACTTCGTGTGCAAAATGGACAATCTCTTTTAAAGTATGAAGGTTTCTCAGGAAAACTCATATGGTACAAAGGCATTTCATTTTTTAAGTTATTTCAACTCTAGACTTTTTGTGCGTTCAGTATGCAACATTCGAAGCCACGTCATCAATTTTCAACCCTTTCTGACTTGAATTGCTATTTTTCATGCATTTACTGATTTTTTTAGCTAAATGACCCTGTAATTGAAAAGCGCTATGCTTGAACTCTGAAAAGGTTGAAAGTTGGCATGGTTTCATCATTTCACCCACATAGCATGCGTTAAAAAGTTGAGAGGGTTACGACAAAAATAGGATGCACTTCGTGTACAAAATGGACAATCTCTTTCGAAGTATCAAGGTTTCGGACGAAAACTCATATGGTACGAAGACATTTCCTTTTTTTAAACTTATTTCAACTCCAGACTTTTTATGCATTTAATATGCACCATTCGAAGTCATGTCAGCCGTGGTGTTCGAATTTCATCCCCATTTCTTGCATGGGACATAAGCATAAACCCATGGACACATATATGATTTTACAACCCATGTTGGTGCACTGGAGCATGTGCATGTAGTTTAATTTTGAATTGTGCACCTCAAATGGGTAAAAACCAATTTAATGTATAAAATGTTCAAAAGAACCCTAAATAATTCTAATTCTTTTACGACACACATATAGTTGCATGTTCACTATAGATAAAAGGTCTAGCAATTGAAACACCGTCCATTGCCGTTGTGACCCCATTATGTAATTCAAATCAAGATGAAAAATCACCCACACAGCTTATTATCACCAACCGTGTGAGGTGTAGTACAAAATATCATGGAGCACCGTCGTTGTATAGTACGCTTATGGCTTATGCGAGAAGGTGCGTTGATGAAAGAACATGCGGTACCCCCATGTTTGGTTTTGGTAATTAATGACAATCTCTATGGACTAATAGTTGCCTTAAGTTATATTTGAAGGGTTTTTCCATAGGATTTTCTTGGAGTCCATTGGTCGGTTTCAAGGACATTTTGTGATGACCAAGGTGCTATGAAGGAATTGTCCAAAGATTGGTCATGTGAGTGTTGAGCTTATTGCAAGCATGTCTTGAAGAAGAAGAGTTGTGAGCATTCATGTTTACCTTCAAGACATCATCCAAATGAAGAGAGTTGGAAATATTCAAGGTTGATCAAGACTAAGTCAAAGAGTTAATCAAGTTGATCAACACACAAAGCGTAGAAGATGTATCGAGAGGGATCGAGTAATCACATGGTATGGTAAGCATTGCCAATTATGCTTTGTGTACTAACCCATGGTCTTCGTGAGAATCAAGTGCTTGAAGCTTGCCGTCCATTTGGTGACAATGGACTTGTGAAGATATGCCGAAGAGTGGCTCACCCATAGTGGAGTATGGGGGAGCAATCTACTAGTATTCACCGAGCCAACGCAATCAAGAAATGTGGTCCAACTTGAGGAATTCAAGATCGTCTACATCTAGCTCAAGTGGAATTTGTGCAAGGCAAAGGTTTACCCTTTATAGGTTTTCTAGTTTACCGGTCTCATGGTGGTAGTTTGGAGACCGGGTTATAGGATCGATTGTTGTACTATCAAGGGGGGCTCTTGATGAGTAGCTTGATCGTATCGTTCGTAGAGAGCTCAAACCATTTCATCCTTGCATCATCTTTATTGGTTCTTGTTTGGTTCTTCTCCTTGTGAGATTTGGAGCTTATGGTCATTTTCATGACAAGCTCGAGTTCATCAAAAACAGAGTTCACATGCATATTCTATGATGTTTTCGATGTTGGGGTTTTTGCCGGTTCTCTTTGTGAGTCTTAGAGCTTATGGTCATCTTGATGACAAGCTCGAGTTCATCGAAAACGGAGTTCACATGCATCTTCTATGATGTTTTCGATGTTGGAGGTTATGCCAGTTCTTCTCTGATGGAGTGTTTTCATGCTACTCATCTTCCTCTATCCAACAAGCTTGAGTTTGCTCAATTCGTAGCTCATATGCAGAAGTTATGGCAGTTCTGGTTTTATAGTATCCCTCTGTTGTCTTTAGCTGCGATATGAAGGCAGCCAAGTGCTAAAGCTCTATGGCGTGCGGTAGTACCGCTCAAGGGAGCGTTAGTACCGCTACCTCCAGCCCTGACGTTGATGCATGCGGAAGTAGGCATGGATGTAATTTTTTACATCCGCCCTTACGCGGTAGTACTACGCCTTCGGTCTGCTACTACCGTGCCGGACTTTTGCACTATTCCAACCTCAGCGGAAGTAGGCGCGGATGTAATTTATTACTTCCGTGCATTTCTAGTACTAGTTGATGCCTGCCTTACGGTAGTACCATAAGGGTGCGCGGTAGTACCACTCGTTGCCCTGTGCAACAGGCCCTCATCTAGTCACTACCGTGTAAGCGGTAGTACCGCACTCCACAGCGGTAGTACCACAACCCTGTGCGGTAGTACCACGGCCTTGTGCGGTAGTACTGCGTTGCACGGGCTGAGAGAGGGGATAATGGTTGGATTCTTTCCTCTCCTATAAAAGGGGGTCTTTTTCCCCAATGCTTCAAATACTTTTGAGCTCGTGTTCTTCCCCCATTGTTGACCTTCTTCGAGCTTGCTTTCTCTCAATCCCTCCATGGATTCTTGCTATTTTGGGGGGGGGGGGTAAGAGAGAGGAGATCTAGATCCACATTTCCACCAATCACTTTCTCCTCTATGTGAGGGGAACCCTTTGGATCTAGATCTTGGAGTTCTTCATGTTCTTTTCTATGTTCTTCCTCTCATTTCCCTCCCTGGCATTAGTTGCTTTGGTGGGATTTGGGACAGAAGGACTTGGGCACTCCGTGTGCCCTTGCCATTGCATTTTGTGCATCAGTTAGAGTTCTCCACAGTGATACCACTACAAAAAAAATCACTTCCGTGATGATACGTGTTTGTCACAGTAGGTCACGTTTTCTGTCATGCATGTACATCCATGACAAATTTATGATAGAATCAAGATAGTCATACCTGTGATGTCGTAGAAGTGTTCCATGACATTACCAAAATTATCATCATGGAAGTGTCCACTTCCATGACAATAAATAGCGCATCACAGAAGTGCTTTCGTTAAGGGTGGCCGACACGTGGCATCCATCGTAACGGAACACGGTTAAGCTATCGGGTCCGGTTTTGGATCCGATAACCCATTAGCAGCCCCGACTAATGGGGATTTTCCACGTGTAAAATCATCATTGGCTGGAGGAAACATGTGCCGGCTCGCCGTTGGGACAGATGTCATCCACTCATTGGACCCAAAGCGCCTATGATACGTCGACACGTGTCACGGCCCAACAGAGGCCCATTCCTGTGAAAAGGCCGGCCCGTTTGACTTGGTCAAAAGGTGGCGGGCCGGTCCACGGCAAGCCTGTTAACGGCATGTTCGCATATAGCCCATTTACAGCCCGCTAACCCAGGGCCCGTTTACGGCCTATCCGAATTAGGCCTAGTAGCGTCATCTGGGCCGTACTTTATAATTCCAGCCCGTTTTAACTTCCGGCCCATGTATGGCCCATGATGTCTTTCGGCCCATATGAGGCCCTTATTACTCTCGGCCCATTAACAGCCCGTGGTAAAACTGCCCCGCAAAGAACAGTGTATCACTTTATACCCATTAACGGCACGTGGTGAAACTAGCCCGTAATGAACAGTGTATCACTTTATACCCATTAACGGCCCATTATTCTGTTGGGCCGTTTCCAGCCCATGTTATATTTCGGCCTTCTCAGGGCCCATTTATTCTTGGGCTCATTTCCACATTCGTTTACTTACGGCCCGTTAATGTCATTTTCTGCTTGTGGGACAAATTCAGCCCATGGTTATAGTCAGCCCGTTTGTGGCCCGTTCTTACGTTCGACCGTTTTCATAGCGTTATCAAAATACGGCCGATTAACGACGGCCCGTTATGGTCGGCCCATGAACGGACGATTTCAACTCTAGCCCATTTACGGCCATAATGTGGTGTGTTATTGGACATGTTTGGCCAACCGATCATACGGCCCGTAGAAGGCCCATTGATGATACAGCCCATAGAAGGCTCATTATGTCTACAGCCCGTATAAGGTCCATTGTTTCTACGCCACGTAGAAGGACCATTGTTTTTTTGAAAGAAAGAAGGCCCATTGTTTCTACGGCCCTTAGAAGGCCCATTGTTTCTACGGCCCGTAGGAGGCCCATGTTAACTACAGCCGGTGGGCATCAAAGTTTGCCACCAGTGCAAATATAGGGAACACCCTACACTATACAAAAATGGCTTGCTGTTTTCTTTAGCCAGTGGCTGCACGTTAAGAACAAATTTTGTATCGCACCAAAACAAATTACAACTATAAAACAAAAGGAAGGTTGGCATAAAAGTTAACAGTCTAGCAGATAAATGCAGCACCAGAATTTAGAAGCCCAGTTCATTTGACCTGACTGTTATGTTTTTATGTTGTATTGACCGATGGAGCACCATAACCTTCACCTTCAATTCTCCTAGGCTCCTGAACAACATAGCAAATGTCTGAATGGCTGGTTTCAAAATCATGCATATCTTGACAACATCGAACAATGTCTCTCCTTGTTTCACAAAGGGTCTCTGTTAGGGAATGGACTTGTGTTTGGAGCGCAGATACAACATTGTTTTGAGCTTGCATATCTTGATCATCTGGCAGTTTGGACGAGATTGCCTTAACAACCAAGCTAGTATTACGCAGGAACGTGCTTTTGGCACTGTTAGTGTACAGGTACTGACCCACTATAACAAGAGCTGACATTGCGATTATAGTTGCCTCGCCACCTTCAGAAGGTGGCGGTTCCACCATTTTTTCCATAGCTCGCTGACAAGTTGAGGTTTTACATTAGTAGTACCAGAATAGAAGATATTAAGGAGGCAGCAAAACCAAACAAAATAGCTTTGGTCTATATACAGAACTTATTCTGGTGAACCCATGTAAAATAATAGTTGTATTTTATTGCAAAGTACATAATAAAACCAGGTTCCAAACATATGACCATGTACCATCGCTAATGTATTATCTATTTCTTCACATTGTATTGAGGGCTGAGGATAAAGAGACGAAGTTTATAATACGGTAAGCATAGTATGACATCATTCATATCACAAAACAACTGAGAACAGACAAACATGCAATTGTAACGTTATGTGGGCAAGTCCAACACGGAACTAGATTACAGGACAAGATCAAAGGAACATCACTCCTCTCTTTTAAACCTTGTAAGGTGCAATGATACGCTAAGACAATTGTGTATAAAATTGAAAAGAGTAATAGACATTGGCTGCAAACCATGCAGTTCAAGGCATAAGTCAGGGTAAGTAGTAGTTAAAATGCATGAGGATTAAGGACTTACAACAACGGCTTTGACTGCTGTAGTCATGCCCTTCTTCTTGCTAGTGTGACAGTCCTTGAAGATTTCCACAACATTTGGCTAAGGTACTTTTTGGTCCTTGTGGGCTTTCCTCTGCATTTGGAACAAGTCAATATAGATCTGATAATATGGTACAGTGAAAAGAGTGAAACAACAGCTAATTACAAGAGCCTCGCAGTGTGCAATATAGCTACGAGATCATGTCGCCTGTTGGAATTTCACTTTCGTACGGTTGGCCTTGTTCTTTGAATAGTTCACCTACAAGAAGATAGATTAGTGTGGCACATGCGTAAATAGGACTTCAACATGTGATCTGATCACATATATATAATGTACCTAATACTTCGGATCGGACCAGTGTTTAACGAGGCCTCTCCAGTCTTCATCAGATATATTTTCCACTGGAGATGTTTGGGCAAGTTCACTGTTAGCCTTGCTTTCAAAGTGAGTTTTCCTCAAGTTATACCGATACTATCGCAGAGCAGACTTGAAAACATGGGTGCAAGCTTGTCTGGTTGCATCATCTTGGCTATCCAACTTGAACCTCATCTGTTGAAAATTATGGGAGTCTCATTATCAGCAACCTAGAAAGTATTGGACAGAGCAAGAAAATATTACTAGTTTCCATACATAACCATACTTACAGATAAATGGTCGAAGAAGGTGTTGAACTGGGTTTCGTCTTTGTCATTCCTATACTGAATCCATGTTGGGAGGATACGTACATGACACCTAACAGCAACCGCTGCCTCTGATACTAACTTGGCTGACTCTGTAGCATCACGTGGCCTTTTTAAACCTGCCTCAAAACAGATCTCCATTCTTCCTCCTCTAGATTTAGTTAACCTATCGAGCATTATCCCTGATGTTTGTTTCCTCTTGCGCCTAGGTTCTAGTCCAACAACAAACATAGGAAGTGTTAGTGTACATCAGACCGTGAGACTACATATAAAGAAGCATGCAACTGTAACTTGACTCTAGCAACTACCTTCTTGTTGTTGAAGCTCACAAAGTTCATCTGATCTTGCCAACTCATCTTGTGTCAAGAGTGCTTCGGAAGTAGTGTCAGGTGGCAAGGGAGCTTGGAAACATGCTGCCAGCTGAGTTGACCAACGAGTAAATCGTGCAGCTGGTGGTACTGTGGAAGGTGTTGCAACAACTAGGGTTGTCTCTGCTTGTTTGGTGGAATCTATTTGTTTCTGTTTGGCTTGTTCTGCAGCTCATGTAGCACGGGATAACCTGTCGATACAATTTTCCGCTGGACTTTGACCTTCTATTGCACCATCAGTACCAGCCGAATCTGCATGATTGTTCCGCTTCCCTTTCCCTGTCGTTCTGTCTTGCTTCCTGTTTCTCTGTGCCATGTTAAGTCAAGCCGACAAGAAAAACGAATAAAAATTTAGTTCTTCAAAACAATTGTACTTTGGTGTAAGAACATGGTGTGATAGACAGATATTGTATGTTCTAGAAACAGGAACACGTGTCTTAGTCACAAGTATAATGTGTAAAGTAAGAAGATGAAATTCAACAAAATTAGAAGCAATACAAGCTAGACATCATACATAACATGCAACCACGTATAACAGTGCCAAGTTAGAGGGAGCACATGTGATGGTGCACTAGGGGAGACGTGCTCATCACCAACACAGCTACGTTGAGTGTCTATGCATGTGTTGTCTTGGAAATCATCTTGGGGGATGGAGGAGTACAATCTGTAGAGGCCCTCCATTTGGAAGGAGCACCTTCATCCACTGCCTTCCTAACTTCCTTCCGCTTTATTGATTTTGAATTGTCAAGTAAAACCGACAAGAAAAAGCAATAAAATTCACTCTTCAGAACTCATTCGTGCATGGTACTGACAATCACTACTTTGATGTAAGGCAAACACATGATTCTAGGATGGAATAATACGAAAAACAAGACGGCATGGCATATTCACAATTGTTTGTGTAAACTAAGAAGAAACCATTTCACCAAATAAGAAGAAATGCAAGCTAGACACCACGTGAAAGATGCAACCAATATGACTCTGCCAAGTTAAAAGTGTCCCATCATAAATGGCAGTTCAACAAATTAGAAGCAGCACATGCTATAAATCATATCAAAGATGCAACTAATATCACACTGCATATACTGAATGTGTCCCGTCATATTGATTTATGCGGGATACAAAAAAACAATAGTTCTATGTGAGGACATGCTTAATAGACAGATGTACTATGTACTAAATACAGGAAGGCATGTCACATTAACAGGTATAATGTATAAGCTAAGCAGAATAGCACATGCAATTTAACCGGATTGGAAAAATTACAATCTAGACACCATATGCAACATCCAACCACATATCATGCTGCCAAGTTAGAGCAAGCACCTGCGATGCTAGTTTAGGGGAAATGCGGTAATCAACTACAGAGCTACGTTCACTATCTTCATCTAGCCTTGTTGTTTCTTGAGAATCATGTCGGGAGGCTGACGCTGCATTCTTTAAATGAGGAGTAATCCACTTGCATGACTGCCTCATCATAAGTGATTTATGAGGGATACACAAGAACATTAGTTTGATGTAAAAACATGGTTAATACACAGATGTACTAGTATGTACCAAAAATAGAAAGGCATGTCATATTCAAAGGTATAATGTGTAAGCTAAGCAGATGCAATTTAACCAAATTGGAAGCAATACAAGCTAGACATCCGGCTGGAGTGGTGAGCATGATCATCTAGGACCTGAGAGCCTAGTGGGAGGTGGGCTGCTTCGCCACCATGGCGGCTTTTTAGTTGGCTTCTAGGTGATGCCTCTCTTTGTTGGGCTTGTCAGTGGCTCGGCCAGTGCCCTGACTAGCTATTTGTCTTCTGGTGCTCACGGGATGGTGGTTCATGTAAAAAATATCTTTCCTTATCTTAATAAAGACCGACTTTGGCCTTTCGAATACAAGCTAGACACCATACGGAACACGCAACCACATATGACACCGCGAAGTTAAAGCAAGCACCTGGGATGGTGCTTCATTGCAAGCAAGGTCATCAACTTCAGAGCTACGTTTACCGTCTCCATCTGCTTACACTGCACCTATTATAAGGCTGAAACGTGTCTGGCCTATCCTCGTACGACGCTAGAGAGACTTCTCTCTTTTATTTTTTGCTTCTCTCATAGCAGCAAAGTCTGAAATACCCTTGCATAAAAACACAATAGTGAGAGTATGGGTGAAGTGTGTGCAGAACTAGTGCATTGTAAAAGTAGCAGAGAGTAGGTGGCTGAAAAATAAATGACAGGAGACATATGATAGCTCTACAACATTGCATGGCAAACAAAATTAGATTCTACTCCGTATGATTTTGTAATATATGAGCACAGGAAATGCAGGTACTCCTCCAGCACACCACCACATGTGGTCATATCAAGATAACAGTCGAGTGAAAATAAATAGGTCAGTCGATTTTTTTAATGCATCGTCCGATATATAAGGAACGGGCAGATGCCCTTGGTTTACCTCCCGCCAGTCACTGTTGTAGATATTTCTCGAACCGCCAGCGACCATTGGCCCAGACCCCTGCCTTCGCTGCCTCGCCCTCCCCTCGACCTCACACCACCGCCGTGCTTGGCAGCGCCGCCAGACCATCCCTTTAATCTCGGCCGACCTCCAGATCGGGCGCCAGTAGCTCTAAGCCTCACACTGCCCTAAGATAAACACCGAGGCACTGCTTCCCCGGCGTAATAGGCGGACTAGCGCCTGTTACGCTGGGGAATGCTTCCGTTAACTGGGAATCAACTGACCAGGAATTGAAATTCCGGGGGCGACGGACCTCTAGCTAAGGTGAAATAGTATATGAGGAGAAACCTTGTGCATCGCGAGTTACTAGGAACATCTAGTTTCAAGAAGAAGCGGCCAACTAGTGTCTTCTGTGGAATGAATACCGTGCAAGCAGACACGTAAGATTTGCACGAATAAGGGAAGAGGAGTACCATTTTCGGTTGCCGGTGTGGTCGCCTCTACATGTCGCGCCGATCTTCTTCCTTTTGTCGAGGAAACCGATGTTTTGGAGGAGGGTGCCGGCTTGGACGAACCCATGGCCAAATTGTTGACTGTGTTGTCGTGGTCGTATGTCAGCGGAGGGGAAGCAGATCCGAGGCGGCAAAGGACGGCGTAGCAGGAACAGCTCCGGTGGGGTGCAGGGTGGCGAAGTTGGAGCGGCAGCGGTGAGGCGCAGGACGGCGTGGTTGAACTGGCTCGGGTACGGATGGCTCGGCCTCGGCTTCAACTACTAGCCATGGAGGGCGTTTCTTGTCCTCAAGCAATTCCCTTGATAAACTAAAAGTGATAAAGAAAAACTTTGACAAACTATATTTGCTCTTGTTGTTGTAAATATATAAAGCCAGCAATCAAGTTTTTAGCAAAGATCATGAACTAACCATATTCACAATAACTTTCAGGTCTCATGTCTACTCATATCAATGGCATAATAAACTAGAGAGCAATAATAATAAACCTCGGATGACAACACTTTCTCAAAACAATCATAATATGATATAACAAGATGGTATCTCGCTAGCCCTTTCTGAGACCGCAAAACATAAATGCAGAGCACCTTTAAAGATCAAGGACTGACTAGACATTGTAATTCATGGTAAAATAGATCCAGTCATAATCATACTCAATGCAAATTAATATCAATACATGCAAATGACAGTGGTGCTCTCCAACTAGTGCTCTTTTATAAGAGGATGATGACTCAGCATAAAAGTAAATAGATAGGCCCTTCGCAGAGGGAAGCAGGGATTTGTAGAGGTGCCAGAGCTTGATTTTTAAATAGAGATGAATAATATTTTGAGCGGTATACTCTCATTGTCAACATAACAACCAAGAATCTCGATATCTTCCATGCCACACACATTATAGGCGGTTCCCAAACAGAATGGTAAAGTTTATACTCCCCCAACCACCAACAAGCACACTCCATGGCTAGCCCGAAACAACTGGTACCGTCCAAACCAGCAACAGCCCTGGGGGAGTTTTGTTTAATTATTATGATTTGAGCATGGGACTGGGCATCCCGGTTACCAGCCATTTTCTCATGAATGATGAGCGGAGATCACTCATCGTGAGAATAACCCACCTAGCATGGAAAATATAGATAGCCCTAGTTGATACATGAGTTGTTTGAGCATACAAAACAGAATTTCATTTGAAGGTTTAGAGTTTGGCACATACAAATTTACTTGGAACGGCAGGTAGATACCGCAAATAGGAAGGTATGGTGGACTCATATGGAATAACTTTGGGGTTTATGGAAGTGGATGCACAAGCAGTATTCCCGCTTAGTACAGGTGAAGGCTAGAAAGAGACTGGGAAGTGACCAGCTAGAGAGCGACAACAGTCATGAACATGCATTAAAATTAATCAAAAATGGATGCAAGCATGAGTAGGATATAAATCACCATGAACATATATATCGTGGAGGCTATGTTGATTTGTTTCAACTACATGCATGAACATGTGCCAAGTCAGATCACTTGAATCGTTCAAAGGAGGATACCACCCTATCATACCACATTACAACCATTTTAATATCATGTTGGCACGCAAGATAGACCATTATAAACTCCTTGCTAATTAAGCATGGCATAAACAGCTATGACCTCTAATTGTCATTGCAAGCATGTTTCATTCATAAAAGGCTGAATCAGGAACGATGAACTATCATATTTACAGAAACAAGAGAGATCGAGTTCATACCAGCTTTTCTCATCTCAATTAATTCATCATATATCGTCATTATTGCCTTTCACTCGCACGACCGAACGATGTGGATAAAAATAATAGTGCATGTGCATTGGACTAAGCTGGAATCTGCAAGCATTTAATACAAGAGAGAAGACAAAGTAATATGGCTCATAGTTAAATCAACAATAAAGCATATGAGAGCCACTAAGCATCTTCATCATGGTCTTCTCTTGACCCCCAAAGAAAAGAAAAGAAACTATTTACACGGGAAAGCTCCCAACAAGCAAAAGAAGAACGAGAAATCTTTTTGGGTTTTATTTTAATTACTACTACTACAGGCATGGAAAGTAAACTAGCTAAAAACTATAACTATTTTTTTGTTTTTTTCTTAAGTTTTTTCGAACACACAAGAAGAAAGACTAAGAAAAGAAATGAAACTAGCATGGATGATACAAATGAAAGAGTGTGAGCACCGACAACTAGAATAAGTGTGTGAACATGAATGTAATGTCGGTGAGAAACATGTACTCCCCCAAGCATAGGCCTTTGTCCTAAGTTGGTCTATGGCCAGGGATCGAAGCTACTCCCTCCGGTGTACTGAGAAGTGTCCTTTGGGCGCCACTGGTTGGCAAGCTCATCCGGATCCCACCCATAAACAGACTGCCAGTAAGAATCAAGTGGTGGCTCCGGCTCTGGCTCTGAAGCTTGTGCCTGGCTCTGGTACTTGTAGAAGGCATCTGACGAAATGAGGTATATGCCTGAAAACAGATCAAACAGAGATGGTGCAGGCAAGGTAACAATCTCACAATATTTTTCATCAAACCTCAATTTATACTTAAGCAACTTCTCTTTGTCTCTGGTACTCTTATAATCTAGATAATCATGGGCCAACATTTTTTCTTCCTTCTCATGATGCCTAATAGGTATTCTAAAATGTTCAGCAAGGCGAGAAGCAAAGATGCCTCCAAAAACGGGGCCTTTTGTGCGGTTCAAACTTAATCGTTTAGCAACAACGGCACCCAAGCTAAAGGTTGTGTCTTGAAACAAAGCATGGCGCAAAATGACAATATCAGGGGCACCAAGATTTCCGCTATTCCCGCGATCAATTAAACATCTACTAGCAAATATAGCAAGGTGGCGCAGAACAGGAAAATGTATACTAGTAATTCTTGCCCCTGAAACTTGCCTAGTTTCCCCTACAGCTATCATGTCAATAAACCCTTCAACATCTTCACGACGTGGTTCTTCAAGACTACCAGCAAAGGGTATCTTGCATACAATGACATCTCCTTAACCTCATCATATAAACGAAACTCCACTGAAGGTGGTGATTTCTTAGCATGAAAATGAAAGTTTTGCGTGAAAATATTAGTGAGTAAGAGATATTGTTCACGCTGGTCATGGAGGAAGTCGGTGAGGCCTGCATTGTTCGCGAAATAATAAAAGTCTTCATAAATCCCGGTGGTTTCCAAGAACTCATTACAAGGCCATTCGCACGGCCGAACTTCCGCCGTACGAGGAATATTATATTTGGGCTTCTTATTTTCTTCCTTCTTCTTATCCTCTGAACTTTTACTGGAGGAGCCTCTCAACAATTTCTATATCATTTTCCTCCTCTAAAAATTTCAGAAATTTTTAGTAACTCAAAATGAAAGTGAACCAAACTTAACAAGATCGATAGCAACAACTCCTACAAGTGTCTAGAGACTATATCATGCATTAGAACTACTTGGGACCAAATAAATTTGACATGCAAGCTCAAGAACAAGATCACCACAATAGCAAAAATTTGCAATAAATAAAGCACTAGAACATAAACTAATTGGACCAATGAAGGAGTCACATACCAAGGAACAATTTCCCCCAAACAGTTTTTTGAATGGAGCTTTGAGCAAGGAGATCGAAAATGGCAGCAAGATGAGCTAGAACTCGTGCTTGAGCTGGATAGTGATTTTTAGGGAGGAAGGAATGTGCGGGTGCAGGAATAAGTGGAGGAGGGCACGTGGGGCCCATGAGGCAGGGGGCGCGCCCTATGAGGGTTGGCGCACCCTGGACCCTCGTGGCAAGGTGCTGGCTCCCCTCGTTGTGTTCTCTGTGCCAAATATTGTCAAATCTTCTAGAAAAAAATCATATTTCATTTTTAGGGCATTTGGAGAACTTTTATTTTCGGGGTACTTTTCTATTGCACAAATAAGTCTCGAAGCATACTATTTTTGCTTTATTTAATCTAATTAAAAGAAAGTAAAAGGAGGGTGCAGAAGGTTGTGCTATCTAGATTCACCCATCTCATGCTCATCAAAAGGAATCCATTAACAAGGTTGATCAGGTCTTGTTAATAAACTCTTTCTGAATAACATGAAACCGGAGAATTTTCTAATAACACTAGGTTACCTCAATGGGGATATGTATGTCCCCAACAATAAGAATATCATATGTCTTCTTGACAGTAGGAAGAGGAAATTCAAAACCTCCAATAGTAATAGTTGAAAATTTTCCAATCGAATTGATACTGTGGACCTGAGGTTGTTTCCTCGGAAAATGTACCGTATGCTCATTACCATTGACATGAAAAGTGACATTGCCTTTGTTGCAATCAATAACAGCCCTTGCAGTATTCAAAAAGGGTCTACCAAGGATAATAGACATACTATCGTCCTCGGGAATATCAAGTATAACAAAGTCTGTTAGAATAGTAACATTTGCAACCACAACAGGCACATCCTCACAAATACCAACAGGTATAGTAGTTGATTTATCGTCCATTTGCAAAGATATTTCAGTAGTTGTCAAGTCTATGATATAAAGAGAGAGGCATAACACTAACACCGGCTCCAAGATCACATAAGGCAGTTTTAACATGGTTTCCTTTAATGGAGCAAGGTATAGTAGGTACTCCTGGATCTCCTAGTTTCTTAGGTATTCCACCCTTAAAAGTGTAATTGGCAAGCATGGTGGAAATTTCTACTTTAGGTATCTTTCTTTTATTAGTAATAATAGCTTTCATATACTTAGCATAATGATTTGTTTTAAGCATATCAGTCAAACGCATAGGCAAAAAGATAGGTCTAATCATTTCAGCAAAGCGCTCAAAATCTTCATCATCCTTTTTCTTGGATGGTTTAGGAGGAAAAGGCATGGGTTTCTGAACCCATGGTTCTCTTTCCTTACCGTGCTTCCTAGCAACAAAGTCTCTCTTATCATAACGTTGATTCTTTGATTGTGGGTTATCAAGATCAACAGCAGGTTCAATCTCTACATCATTATCATTGCTAGGTTGAGCATCATCATGAACATCATCATTAACATTATCACTAGGTTCATGTTCATTACCAGATTGTGTCTCAGCATCAGAAACAGAGATATCATTGGGATTCTCAGGTGTGTCAGCTACAGGTTCACTAGAAGCATGCAAAGTCCTATCATTTTTTTCTTCGTCTTAGAAGAACTAGGTGCATCTACATTAGCTCTCTGAGAATCTTGCTCAATCCTCTTAGGGTGACCCTTAGGATACAAAGGTTCCTGAGTCACTTTACCCCCTCTAGTTGCAACTCTAATGGCATAGTCATTATTCTTACTATTTAATTCATTGAGCAAATCATTCTGAGCCTTAAGTACTTGTTCTACTTGAGTGGTAACCATAGAAGCATGTTTACTAGTGAGTTTCAATTCATCTTTAACTCTAGACATATAATCACTCAAGCGTTCAATCATATAAGCATTACGTTGCAATTGTCTACCAACATAAGCATTGAAGTTTTCTTGCTTCACAATAAAATTGTCAAACTCATCTAAGCATTGGCTAGCAGACTTATAACGAGGAATATCACCTTCATCAAATCTATAAAGATAATTTACCTTTACTACCTGTGTCGGGTTATCAACACCATGTATTTCTTCAATAGGTGGTAAATTCTTAACATCTTCAGCTTTAATACCTTTTTCTTTCCTAGATTTCTTTGCCTCTTGCATATCTTTAGAACCGAGAAATAGAACACCCCTTTTCTTTGGAGTTGGCTTAGGGGCTGGTTCAGGAAGTGTCTAATTATTTTCATTGGCCAACATATTATTCAATAGTAATTCAGCTTGATCAACTGTTCTTTCCCTGAAAACACAACCAGCACAACTATCCGGGTGGTCTCTGGAAGCATCGGTTAGTCCATTATAAAAGACATCAAGTATTTCATTCCTCTGAAGAGGATGATCAGGCAAAGCATTAAGTAATTGGAGAAGCCTCCCCCAAGCTTGTGGGAGACTCTCTTCTTCAATTTTCACAAAATTATATATTTCCCGCTCATAAGGTGCCAGAAAATAGTCTTGATAACTCACAAGTGTAGGGGGTCGCAACAGTTTTCGAGGGTAAAGTATTCAACCCAAATTTATTGATTCGACACAAGGGGTGCCAAAGAATACTCTTAAGTATTAGCAGCTGAGTTGTCAATTCAACCACACCTGGAAACTTAGTATCTGCAGCAAGGTAATTTAGTAGCAAGGTAAGATGGAAATAGTGGTAACAGCAAGAAAAGTAACGGTAGTGTTTTTGTAGTTTTTGTAACAGTAGCAGCGGAAAAGTAAATAAGCAACAAGCAATATGTGAAAAGCTCATAGGCATTGGATCGGTGATGGAGAATTATGTCGGATGTGATTCCTCATGTAAAAGTTATAACCTAGGGTGACACAGAACTGGATCCAGTTCATCAATGTAATGTAGGCATGTATTTCCAATATAGTCATATGTGCTTATGGAAAAGAACTTGCATGACATCTTTTGTCCTACCCTCCCGTGGCAGCGGGGTCCTAGTGGAAACTAAGGGATATTAAGGCCTCCTTTTAATAGAGTACCGGACCAAAGCATTAACACATAGTGAATACATGAACTCCTCAAACTACGGTCATCACCTAGAGTGGTCCCGATTGTTGTCACTTCGGGGTTGTCGGATCATAACACATAGTAGGTGACTATTGACTTGCAAGATAGGATCAAGAACACATATATATTCATGAAAACATAATAGGTTCAGATCTGAAATCATGGCACTCGGGCCCTAGTGACAAGCATTAAGCATGGCAAAGTCATATCAACATCAATCTTAAAACATAGTGGATACTAGGGATCAAACCCTAACAAAAGTAACTCAATTACATGGTAAATCTCATCCAACCCATCACCGTCCAGCAAGCCTACGATGGTATTACTCACGCACGGCGGTGAGCATCATGGAGTTGGTGATGGAGGAAGGTTGATGATGACGATGGCGACGATCTCCTCTCTCCGGAGCCCCGAACGAACTCCAGATCGGCCCTCCCGAGAGAGATTAGGGTTTGACAGCGGCTCCATATCGTAAAACGCGATAATTCTTCCTCTCTGATTTTTTTCTCCCCGAAAGTGAATATATGGAGTTGGGGTAGACGTCGGTGGAGCAACAGGGGGCCCACAAGGCAGGGGGCACGCCCAGGGGGAGGGGGCATGCCCCCCACCCTCATGGATAGGGTGTGGGCCCCTGGCTTGGATCTTTCCGTAGATATTTTTTTTATATTCCAAAATAATTCTCCGTTGATTTTTAGGTCATTCTGAGAACTTTTATTTCTGCACAAAAATAACACCATTACAGTTCTGCTGAAAACAACGTCAGTACGGGTTAGTTCCATTCAAATCATGCAAGTTAGAGTCCATAACAAGGGCAAAAGTGTTTGGAAAAGTAGATATGTTGGAGACGTATCAGGCGTTGCGGTTGAGGTTGCGGTGGACGACGACGTCGGGGTATCGTCTCCGGTGTGATGGAGGAGGGCGGCGGTTGATGGGTGGAATGGGGTGGCGGACGGAGGACGCCGGGGTTTCACGGCTGGTGGAGAGGTAGTTTTCGCGCCCACGGAGTACGAATGGGGAATCGGACGGGTCGGCAGGTGTCGGGGAAACTGATCGCCCACGAACACCTATGGGACCGGAGCCCCTTTTTGGTCCGGCAAGGGAGCGGAGGGAGCACAAAGAGCAGATCGAGGGGCACACGCGAGCAGTTTACCCAGGTTCGGGCCGCACGGATGCGTAAAACCCTACTCCTGCCTTGGTTGTATTGAGTTCTTGGCTCGGGAGCAAGAAGATCTACAGTACTAGCTACACCGAGCGCGGGAGTGATCAAGTTTCTGGAATCGAACCTCCTCTACGTTGTGCATGGGCCTCCTTTTATAGCTCAAAGGGGTCACCGACAGGTGTCAACGTAGAGGAGGGTAGAAGCGTAAAATAGGTGGTAGTTGTAACAGTACATGTACAGTGTATGTACAGTGGTCAATACCTAACCCTGACGGTGGGGGACAAGGGCATTGAATGCCCGTCGCCGTCACCCCAAAAGCGTCCGCCCGGGCGTCTCCGTTCACCACGATGGTGGCCTCGTCACCGCGGCTCGCCACCGTGTACCCCAGGCTGCACAGCCGTCAGCCACGTGCCCCTGGAAGGGCCCCAGGGCGACGCGTGGACATATGAGCTGGAGCGCGGGCACACGGTGAAGGCTTCCCCCGGCAAGCACCTTGCCGGGGTTGCTCGCTTGCCGGGCCCGGAAGCTTGTCGCTTCCCGGGTCCTGCCGGGGCGCGTGATGTGCCACGATATGTCTTCTGAGATGTTGTTTTCTGGTCTTCCTGGCAAGCTCCTCTTGCCAGGGTCTTGTGAAAAATAGAGTGGTCTTGTGCTTGGACCAGCCTTCCCGGCAAGCTCCTCTTGCCGGGGCCTTGTTCTTCTGACTTGTATACTTTGTTCTTGAATGGCATCAAGGGAACTAGAGCGGGTTTTGGCGGGCACGTGGTGAGCCCGACCACGGGACGCTGCTACTGCCCGTGCACAAGTCGGGATACTAAGGTACCCCTACTTTAGTACACCGACAGGAGCCCCCGGGCCTGGGCCACACACGGTGCCGAGCGCTGTTGGGCCAGGCCCAAAACAGTGCACGGGCACACGCGGCCCACGGCGCGCCGTATCCCTCTCCGTATCCGCCGCATCTCTCCCTAACGGCACGCGTCGATTGCGGCGTCGTGGGAGAGATCGTGGCTTGTTTCTTTAATGGGAAAATGCGGAACGTCCCCCACTTCCCCCTTAAAAGCAGAGGAAGCAGGGGCAGTTTCCCCCCATTGCTTCATTGCGTCTTCAATCTCCAGAAACCCCCACCGCTCTCCGCCTCCCCAAAGGTCGACAGAGAGCCGAGCTCCACCCTTCCTCCGCCGTCTCTAGCATCCGCAGCGCCGTCGACCTCCCTTGTCGTCCCCGCCATGGCCCCGAAGAGCGACAAGGCGAAGAGCGACAAGGCGAAGAAAGAGAAGTCCGACAAGGCGGCGAAGCTGGTAGCCATGCAGAAGAGGATGGTGGTCTTCCCGCCGAGGCTCAGCACAAGGGAGCTGCGGGACAAGTATTACCTGTTCTGGGCGAGGGAGACGAAAGCTCACCCCCGCACCAGGGTCCTCCCCGCCGAAGCCGTCGACATGTACCCGGGAGGTTACCACTACTTCGCTTTGTTCTTCCACTGTGGCCTTTGTCCTCCGTATTCTGAGTTTTTCTGCGATGTGATGAACACATATGGATTCCACCTCCTAGATTTCACCCCGAACGCCGTTCTTACAATGGTCGTTTTCGCACATCTGTGCGAAAACTTTGTCGGGGTTCATCCAAACGTAGCTCTCTTCCGCCACTTCTTCACACCTAGAGTAGAGTCTGGATCTCCACTCTCCGGTGGCATCTCCTGGATCTTCAGGCTTAACAAGAAAGAGGCGTACTTGATTGGAGAGCTCCGCGGCAAGTGGGCGGAGTGGAGAGCTGATTGGTGCTGGGTAATGGAAGAGGAACCCCAGCCGTTTACCTCCCCGCGCCGAGCGGCAATAGTGCGCGGCAAGGATTGGAGTGACTTGGCTTCGGAGGATGATAAGCTGCAGATTGCCCTTACTAGGATCCTTCGCCTCCGGGCCGCTCACCTTACTGTAGGCGAGGTCGGGGCGGATTTCCTCCGTCGCCGCATTGCCCCCTTGCAGGACAGGAAGAGGCCTGCTTGGGAGTTCGGCAATGCGGCAGACTTCATGAGGCTGCGCCCCGGGCTGAATTATAACTTCACCGTCTTGGAGCTCAAGGGAATGGTCCGCTCGCTGTTCAAGCACGACCCAAAACACCCGGAGTGGTTCACCCCGTCGGACGGAGTAGTTCCACTATGCAACAATACTGCCCTCAGTGCCATCCGCGCGGCAATGCCTCAGTGTGACTCCCACGGGGTTGTTCCTACTTGGCTGATGCCTTCAGAAGAGACCGTGCAGACCTTCTTCGACAACCTGGTTGAACGGCCGCGCAACCCCGACGAGAAGAAAGGTCTCACCCGCACGACCACCGAACGGTACGTGGCATACATAGCCAACAGGATGGAGGAGGCCGCCGCTGCGGCGGCCGCGGGTGAGTTCGGGTACACCATGGAGGAAGCAGAAGCAGCGGATGCAGTGAGCAGGGCCGAGGAGGAAGAAATCCTCAAACTGCTGAGGCCTGCCGAGAAGTCTGCCGGGAGCCTGCCGGGACGAGCGAGGCTGCCGGGCAAGGCACTGAGTCCAGTGAGCCCGCCGAGGAGGACGCCGAATCGGGCGATTCCGACGAAGACTCGGGCGGGTCATTGAACCTCGACGACCTTTCTTCGTCCTCGGAGAACTCCCCGCCGCCGCCAAGTCCTCCGCCACAGCCGAAGAAGCGCCTCCGCAAGGACACTAAGACGGTGAAGCAACCGGCGCCCTGACAGCAGCCGAAGCGCCGCGCGACACGCGCCGCCACGACGAGCAAGGTCATCAAGGAGGCGCCCCGTGTCCCAGCGGCAAGCGGAGGGGGATCTTCCTAGAGCGGTTCTGGTGTCCCTTCTGCTCCTCGGTCCTCGGCGACGATCGGCGCGGGGTCTTCGCAACCCACGGCTCCGGAGCCCGCCAAGCGCCCGAGGGAGCCTACTCCTCCAGCTCCTCGCGCTGGGATGCGCGAGGCGGAATTTGACTTCTCCGCCCTTATCTCCGACGAGGAGGAGGAAGAGTAAGCACTTGCAACTTTCATCTCCTTTGATTTTTGTTCTTGTCTTGAATTCCCTTGCTTGGTTCTGATCTTGTTTGGCTTCCAGGACCCTGACCCAGAGGATGGCGAAGAGGGCCAAGATCCCTGTGGTTGACCTCGAGGACGACGAGCCCGTCGCCGCGGCAGGAGACGTGCCCGCGACAGGCTTGCCGGACCAGCCTGCTGCTCCGGAGAGCAGCCCCCAGCGTAAGTTCCTTGTTCACTTTTCTGCTTATCGGGCGCGCTTGAGCTTCTTATCCTCACTGATGTCTTGTTTGCTTGTTGTCTTGTGCAGAAGTGGAGCCGCAGCCGCGGGAGCGTCAAGAGATTGCTCCCGACGAGCCGCTTGTCCCACCGTCCCCGCCAAGGAGAAGCTCCCCGGCGAGGGAGGGTGCTCCGCCAAGGGCGGGTACTCCGCCAAGGGCGAGTACCCCGCCAAGGGCGAGCACCCCGACAAGGGAGGGCACCCCGCCAAGGGAAGGCGCCGGCAGCCCTCCGCCGGCGGGGGCCACTACTACGCCGCCAAGGGAGAACTCCCCGGCGAGGGACCCCGTCATTGAAGAGGCCCGCGCAGGTAAACCCTTGTACTTTCCTTCTTCTGAACTTCTTCTTTTTGGATATTTGCTTGACGATTCTTCTTTTCTTCTTTTTCTGTTGCCACACCCGCCTCCCCCGGAGCCGATGGAGACGGAGACCATCGCCGAGGAGGAAGTGCGTGACAATGCTGGCGACGCCGCCACTGCTGACGAGCCCGTCGCCGACGAGACCCCCGCGGCCACTGACGCGACAGCTGGGGAGGGGACCGGCGACCGCACTGACGGCCCCGAGGCCGCAGGAGCGCCGGACGCTGCACCGGCCGCCGACCCCTCCGCCGCCGCGACTGGGCCGGGCATCTATCTGGAGGCCGCCAACGGGGTCTTCATCCAAGTCACGTGGGCGTCCTCCTCAAGGGAACCCGTGGAGGGGGAGAGCTTCGATGGAGAAGTCCTCACCTCCGCCGGGCTGAAGGTTGTCGATGCACCCGGCAGCAGCAGCGAGCCCGAAGAGGAGCAGCTCCTGCGCCGGCTTCTGGCCTTGTACCGAGCCAGGCAGGCCAAGCTGGAGTCCTGAGAGGCTCTGGCCGCCAAGGCCAACATCGACTTGGAGAAGCGCGCCGCCGAGCTCCGCGCCGCCAACCAAGCGGCCCTCCGGAACTTGGCGGAGGAGCGCGAGGAGCTCACCGAGGCGCACCAGGCGTTCATCCTCGAGAAGGCCGAGGTTGAGGAGCAGCATCGACTGGCCGCCGAGGACCTGGCTCGGCGGGAAGGAGCGCTGAACCAGCGGAAGGTCGACCTCGATAGCCACGAGGACGACCTTACCGCGCGCGAGCAGTCCATTGGCGGGGCTCTGCTGGAGGCGAGGGATGCCACTGCTGCCGAAGAAACCGCCAAGAGGGACCTGGAGGCAAGGGTGGCGCAGCTGGAGTTGGGCTTGAAGACGAGCGAGGAGAGGGTTGCCGCGCTCAACTTGGCGCGGGAGAAGGACGCCCACACCAACTCGGAGCTGCAAGTCCGACTCTCCGAGAAGGGCAAAGAGCTCAACGACGCCAAGGACTCCATCGCAGACTTGGAGCTGAAGGTGTCCACCCTCACCGAGTCGCTTGACGCCGCCCGGGATCGCGAAACAAAGCTGAAGGATGATCTCCGGGCTAAAATGGCGCTGCTGGACAGTGCCGCCCTGTCGCAGAACAACTTCCAGCGGACGGTGGAGCAGTGGACCGAGGAGCTCGTCGCCTCCGCCGCCAACATCGACAAGGAGATGGTGGCGCTGAGGGCGGAGCACCTCGTGTACTCCCCCGACGAGAGCCTCCCCCATAGAGCCAAGCTGAGCTTGTTCTTCAGGGGAATGGCGTCGGCCCTTGCGCAGCTACGTGAGAGGGTCCCCACGCAGCTGGCCAACGAGGCGCGCCGGCTCTACATGGGTACTATGGAGCGGGTGTTGACGAATATCGTCTACCGCAACCCCGGGATTTATCTCGAGAACGTCCTCCGGACCTTGCCGCCCGAAGCTGACATGGAAGCGTTGAAGGCACAAGTTGCCCACATCGTGGCCAAGGCGGGCAAGATCAAGAGGGTTGACGGAGACCGTGTAGACTAGGCTCCTTTCTTCCCGCTTCCCTTGCCGCTATCGATTAAGTCATGGATAGTAGTTGGTTAGAACAGTGGCAAGTTATCTTGTAATATAACTTTATTTTGGATAGTCAATGCAGTGTTATCTCTCTTGTTTGATCCCTTCACTTTGTATGCTTTCCACCTTACGCTTTTAGGGAACTTGCCGGGAAAGGGACCCTTGCCGCGAGCGCTGAGTGCGGGACTCTTAGGGGCCTGCTGGCAACGCCCTTGCCGGCAAGAAACCTTGCCGCAGCTAGTCGCAGCACACTTAGGTTGTTGAGCGATCTCGAAAACGAAATAAGGGCGCGACACTTGTCGCAACTCTCTTAAGCCGTTGAGCGTGCTCGAAACAAAGTAAGGGCGCGGCTAGCCACGGGTAGGTTCCTCCGCGCATAGGTTTTCCATACAAAGTGTGGTCGTTCAAGGAAGATAACTAAGAATTTTAAAATTTTGAATGCTCAAACTTTGGCAACTTAGCTTTTGTGTTCTGTTTGCTTCCCGGCAAGGCCTTCCTTCCTTGAACAGCACTTGGTCCATACCCCTGTCTCCTTCCCCCCCGGCAAACTTGTGTGCGAGGAACACTCCTTCTGCTTGAGAGAAAAAAGGAAGAGGGGAGGAAACACAGATATGGGGCCTTGCGGCTTATTGACGCTTACCGGGATCGTGTGCTGCACGAAGTGTCAGATAATACATGCAATGAAAACAAGAATGCATGAAACGACAAGTTGTGCGAAGCACAAAAGTTTTACTGATGCACGGGGTCTGCGCCCGGCTTTGTACAAAGGTTTACATGCAACAGCGGCAAGACTTGTACAAAAGGTGGTTGCCGGAGCGGATCACGGCAACCGCGCCTCATGGGTGAAACTTGCGAAGATGCTCAATGTTCCAAGAGTTGCTCACCGGTAAGCCTTCTTCGGTCTCAAGGCGGACAGCGCCGGGCCTTGTGACTTGCTTCACCCGATAAGGGCCTTCCCACTTTGGCGTCAACTTGTTGGAGTTCTTGGCGGACTGAATGCGCCGAAGAACAAGGTCGCCTTCCTCGAGACTCCTGGCTTTGACCTTGCGGCTATGATAGCGACGCAAAGCTTGCTGGTATCGAGCAGCTCGTACAGCAGCCTGGAGACGGTCCTCCTCGAGGAGCAGTCCATCATCTTGCCGCAGCTGCTCTTGCTCGAGCTCATCGTAAGCGAGTACTCGAGGAGACCCGTATATGAGTTCTGTGGGGAGAACTGCCTCTGCTCCATAGACAAGAGCAAAGGGTGTCTGTCCAGTTGCTCGATTTGGTGTCGTCCTGATTGACCAAAGAGCCACCGGCAACTCCTCGATCCAGTTTCTTCCGCACTTGTGCAGCCTGTCGAAGGTCCTCGTCTTGAGTCCGCGCAGGACTTCAGCATTTGCCCTCTCCGCTTGACCATTGCTCCTCGGGTGAGTAACAGAAGCGAAGCAGACCTTGGCGCCAAGGTCTTGGACGTACTGCATGAAGGTGCGGCTTGTGAACTGTGTGCCGTTGTCGGTGATGATCCTGTTGGGGATTCCGAAACGGCAAACGGTCGATCTGAAGAACCTGACTGCTGACTGTGCGGTCACCTTTCTCACTGGTTCCACTTCCGGCCACTTTGTGAACTTGTCGATAGCAACGTACAAGTACTTAAAGCCCCCGACAGCGCGGGGAAAGGGGTCGAGGATGTCGAGCCCCCGGACCGAAAAGGGCCAGGACAAAGGGATCGTCTGGAGAGCTTGAGCTGGCTGGTGTATTTGCTTGGCATGGAACTGGCACGCTTCACACTTGGTTACTTGTGCAGTTGCATCTTGGAGGGCTTCTGCCCAGAAGAAACCTTGCCGAAACGCCTTCCCGACAAGTGCTCTTGCGCCAATGTGGTGTCCACATATGCCTCCGTGGATCTCTGCCAACAGCTGCTGTCCATCTTCCCGGGAAATTGTGACGCCCGAGACCGACGTCCCAGAAGATTCCAGAAGATGCCCGAAGTTTCCAGATGTTCCGGGTTGCCCGTGTGTTTCTTTTGTGCTTGTGTTTTTTTTTTTTTTTGCATTGCATCATGTCATCATGCCATCATGTCATTAATTTTTGCATCTCAACTTAAATAATTCGTGTGGGCCTTCGGTCCATTTAAATCGAGGGAAGGTGACTTCTCTTTATAACATATAAAAGTCTCTCAATATTTAGGGAGCTATATTTATTAATTATTCCATTGCTTCGGAATCACCATAACACACTTGCATAATTTCCCCATGTCTTTTCACTTCGAGTTTCACCTTCAAAATCTTGCCAATAATTCTTTTCCGTTGTTTCGAGGTTCCTCCAAAATTTGAACATTTTTGGACACTTCAATAATCAAGTTTTAGTTCAAAACTATTTGAATTAAATTCAAATATGTTTGGATTATTTTTCCGATCATGCCTTTTCTATTTTTCTCGGACTTTGCTCATTTTATGATGCCCGAGAAAAATACTTCCATGTGTTATCTTTTCCCTAACCGTCCTCTTCATTCTCTTTTTCTCTCTTTTGTTTTTATCTGCTAAAAATCTAATAAAAAGGAAGAGGGCTCAGTCTCCAGGCCTTCTTAGAGCTCAGCCTCCAGCCCATCTATCCTCTAGCCGCAGCCGGCCCAGCTCCTAGGCCCATCTGGCCCGACAGCTGGCCGAACCCTAGCGCTAACTCTCCCCTCGCTCTCCCGCAAGCCGCCGCCAGCCGCTCCCTCTCGCTAACTCTCCCTCCCGATTTTTCCTCGAGCGCCCGACCGAGGCCCGATTTCCCCGATCCCCTTTTCCCTCGGTCTCCCTCTCTCTCGCTCGTTCCCAGCGCCAACTCCCCAGCGCTCACCCCTCACCACCGCCGCGCAGGCCCTTCGCTAGCCGTCGCCGGCCGCCGCGGGGATCCCCTCCTCCCTCCTCGCGCCGAGGATCCCCAGCGCCCAGCGCCCGGATCGCCTCTGCCAGCGCCTCCAGCAGCCCGCGCCATGGTGCCGTCCGCCAGCGGCCAAGTACCGCGACCCGCACCTCCTCCGCGCTGAGCGCCCCGTTCCCCAGCTCCGAACGCTGGCCTCCCCGGCGCCTCCCTCCTCCAGGTCGCCTCCATCCTGCGCCGCGACCGCGCCAAGGCCTCCAGCGACGACCCAAGGCCCCGCATCCGCTCCCTCCGGCCGGCCAGGTGCCGCGCGCCCCGCCGCCGTCGGGCCAGGGCCTCGTAGCCCCGTGCGGCCCCGTTCTCCTCGCCGGCCAGAGCGCCCCGAGGCCTCCCTCCGTTCTCCTTCCAGCCGCGGCTAGGCTTCCCCTTCGCGCGCCAGCAACAGTCCAGGGCCGATCCCCTGTAGCCCCTCGTCCCGCGCTGCTGCTGTGTTTTTTTTTCTTTTCGCCATGTCGCTGCCGCCTTTGCTGCTGTTTTGTTGTTGTGGCTGTGGTTGATATCCCAGGATCACGGAGACGCGTCAAGTACATCTACGAAAAAAACCGAACGTCTACGAACCGTGATGAGTACCTCTACACGACGACCTCTTGTACCCCTACGGCAAGTACCACGACGTCCGAGCTCATCCGACCGTGAACCAAGACGCGAACGTGAACAACTACCGTCGCCCCTTGTACAACTACGGCTCAAGTTCCTCTCCGATACGACCGCGAGTACCACTACACTAACGAGAACGACTTCTTCCTCTACGAACGTGTACCACTACTTCCACTACTTCCTCGACGCTCTCGCACCGCCCCGTGAACGTTGGTTCCGAAGGTATAACCCGAGACGTGACCCGTGAGATGCTTGTTGTGGTAGTATGAAATGTTTCCCGTGTGTGCTTCGTGCCCGTTCCGACCTTTTTTCATGTTCCTCGGTTGCCTCATCGCCGACTCGTGGGAACCCGGCAACGGGATCGCCCCACCTTCATCTTGTTTCACTCGCTCTCCGTCATCTTTTGCACCGGACTCTCAACGAGTTATCGGAACCGAGTTGTTGCCTTTGCATCATTTCGGATCGTTGCCGTGGTACCCTTTTTCTTTCCACCACGGGAACAACACTTCATATCTTTTCATGTCAACCTTCTAATAAAAACTTGCATAAACTTGATCATGTCATCCGCATCATGTTAACAACCTAAATGTGTGAATTGTTGTTGCTTTAAATTATTAAACATGCTCATGGGGATTTTCCGGATATGTTGTTGTTATTTTCCGGCCTCATTTAAAATGCCTAAATAGGTAGTTTACTTTTGCTTCACCTCTTGCCATGTTAACCAACATTTAATCTTGTCTTGTAAATAACGAGAGTCAACTAAATAAATAAATGTGGTGTTTCGTCAATATGCAACTCGTTGCATATTGATCTCCACTTAACTTGTAGTATTGTTTGTGCACCTTGCCATGCCATGCATAATTAAACCGGACATGCATCATACTTGTTTGTGCATCGTATGTCATGTTAATGATTGTGTGTTTACCGTGTTGTTTCCTTCTTTCCAGTTGCTTCTCTTGTTAGCTTCGGTTTCGTTCCGGAGTTGTGAGGATCCGCTCGACTGTTGCTCCGTCTACTTCGTGGATCCGTTCTTCTTCCTTGTGGGATCCCAGGCAAGATGACCGAACCCCGATAACATTACTATCTTTGCCTATTGCTAGTAGTCTCGATCTATAGTTTTGCCTCGATGCCCATGTTTTCCTGTCAGCCTCCTACTTGTAACCTTTGCCATGTTTAACCACCCTACCTACGCAAACCGTTGCTTGGCTAAGTACGCTTCGCTCAGCCCTTCTTATAGCATTGCTAGTTGCAGGTGAAGATTGAAGATGCTTGCTTCATGTTGAAGTTTGGTTGGGTTATATCATACTATATAAATGCTTAAATGAAATCATCTATATACTGGCAGGGTGGAAGGCTAAGCCTTTTGCTTGGTGTTTTGTTCCACTCATGCCGTTAGGAACCGTATAAACCGGTGTTATGTTCCTTGATTATGCGTTCCTAACACGGTTGGGGTGTATGGGACCCCCTTGATAAACCGCTAAGTGCTAAGTCTTTTCCAGCAAGTCCCAACATTTGGTACTATTTGCCTCATAATAACAACTTAATTAATTAATTAAATTTGCATAGGGGGTCGCGTCCCCGAGGATTCTTAATTCTACATAGCAGGGGGGCCAGTGCTGATGGTGTTGGTCCCAAACGGGGGTTCTGCGGGAACCACCACGGGGAAACTCGAGGATTGGGTCCTGTAGAATCGCCCATCCGGTCGTGTCCTGAGACTTAGATACGCGCGGCTACTATCAGGGTGTCGACGCGCCGGGAGGATTTGCTGGATTAGCCTTACCTTAGTTCGGTTTAACTTGAGCACGGGATTCCGAGAATACTCGGGTCTTCCCACCTATGGAGTTGCGACTCCGCGGATCGTGGGCTTGTAATGGGTCAAGTTGGAACACCCCTGCAGGGTTTGAACTTTCGAAAGCCGTGCCTGCGGTTATGTGGCAGATGGGAGCTTGTTAATATCCGGTTGTAGATAACTTGACACAATGTTCTAATACACTACGAGCGTGTGTACCGTGACTGTCAATTTCCGAATAGGGATTCGGGAGTTGAACACGGTGGGGTTATGTTTGACCGGCTTTAGCTAGGATCACTTCGTGATCATCTTTCGACCAAGGCACTTCTCTTCTCGCTCTCTATTGCGTAAGTTAGTGCTAGTTGCTGCTGCAGACTCTTGTTGTTCCTTCACCTCTCGTTCTTTCTTCAGCCTTGTCCTCACCCAAGGCTTAAATAGTCGTGTTACCCGGGAACGGGATTGCTGAGTCCTCTGTGGCTCACAGTTACTTCACCACACCAGATGCAGGTTCAGCCGAGTTTGATGCAGGAGTTGGATCAGTTCTTCACTGGGAGCTCGATGAAGTTTGGCCGTATGCTTGTGACGTTTCGACGATCAGTAGTGGTTTCTACTAGGATTCGATCCTGACCTGTGGCTTTATGTTGTTTTGGTATCTTTCTTTTGGATCTTCACCCGTAGTCGGGTTGTGATGTTTTGAATGATGTTTGCTTATGTAATGTATTGTGTGAAGTGGCGAGTGTAAGCCAACTATCTCCTTTTGCAATTTAATCCCTCTTTTACATGAGTCGTGCAAAGATACCAAACTTGAGATCATTCTAGGATGGGCTTATACCTTTAAGTCGTGCCTCGACACGTAGGCGGTATAGTCCCATCCTGGGCATTACAAGTTGGTATTCAGAGCCTTCTCCGACCTAGAAGCCCCCACTGATTGATCGAATCGTTGACGGTTGAGTCTAGGCACACACTTAAAAACTTTTTGAGTCATATATATATATCGGAGAGTAGGATTTCTTTGCTTCTCATCCCCTTTCATTCTTGTGAGGACTCCTGACGATTACTCTGGCCTCTTCTACTTTCAAAAAATGGCACCAAATTTTTTTTAGGAATCCCGCGAGTATTCTGGGATTGTTTCGATGTTCTTGTGACAAGGATATTGTTCTCGATGCCTCCTGTTACTGGGGAGTTGAGCTTCGGGGTATTGTTTTCACAAGCATATCGCGGCAGTACTAAATACTTAAGACGGCCGACATCGAAAATCTCTCCTATACGGCCAGTGGCAAGATAACCCCGACATCACCCAGTACTGGGGAGGTAGTTCGAGAGTATTGCCATAGCTTGTTATAGTGGATGCTTTTCGAAGGTCCGAGGTAAACAGTTTCCGAGAAAGACTGGTTATGTGTTGAAGGATGGATACACCTGGATGTAGGTTCAAAGTTGATTGCGCGTTGCTTCCCGTGTATCCCCAACACCTGATTGCATAACTGGAAACTTTCGGAAATCTATAGGTGGGTTCATCTAGTAGTTCTAGGCATTCTTCCAACGGATGCTCGATATGAAGTTTGGGGTTCTACATTGAGTGAAGTGGTTTTATGGACTTGTTCTGATCGGGAGTTGCATCTTAAAGGATCCTTGGCTATGCTGATCCGGGGATTGCAAAACCTTTTCGTAACGCGTTCATATGCTTTCAGCACGAAGATGTGGAATGAAGCTTCTATCTTGTATTTGTTCTATCTGATCCTTGTTCCTTTTTATTTATCTTTTGTTCTTCCAAGTGGCTTCTCGTCAAGTTGATGTACCTGCGGAATTCATTCGTTCAATTCTCTGTTCGGATGATATTGTGAAGATCATGTTGCATATCTACCCGTTGTTTTGTTTTGATTCTGGTATTCGAGTTGCTTCGATGTCAAATGTTGATTCCATACCTTTCATAATCGGTGTTCTCATATTTCTATGGGAGTGCTAGTCCTTCTTAATCATCAAGATGGTTATGTTAAATTCTTTTTCAACCGGTGTCCATCTTGTTCGTCTCAAGTTGTCTTTGTTTTCCCCATCATCCCAGCCGGCCCACTGGCCCTCCTCATTCTTTTCCTTCAATGTTCTTATCCGGTGATTTATCGTGAAGATGCTCAAGAACTTCAAGTTCATCATTCTTTTGTTTTCTAATTCTGCCGGTGGATGTAATTCAAGATTTCGATGTTGATCTTATCCTTTTCCTCTTTTCACAATGTTTTCCTATTCCGGTGCACCAATTAATCATTCTCCTCTTGTTATTCATATCCGGAGTGTTGAAGATATCTTAGAAGATTCATAATTCCATTCTTATTCCGTTCAAATTATTTTGAGCATTGTTATCTTATTCAAGCCATTTAATTCAGTCGGTGCAATATCTCTTAAGCAATCTTTTTCAAAGGTGATTTCTTTGAGTTTGCCCTAACCCACCGGTCTTTTTTCCAGGATCTTACCAGACTCTTCTTTTCCGGAGTTATTTTGAAATTCTTTTCAAATGTGACATAAGAATGATTTCCATCAGTCACATGCCTTCTCCAAGATCGCTTTCAAATTCTTTTCATCATTGGTTCAACCTTTTTAATTCTTCATTCGGAGTGCTCAACAATTCTTATGGCATTTCTCGTCTTCATTCTCAACATTTGAAGACCGGAGAAGTGTTTCTCTTAAATCTTGGCCCGTTCTCTTGAAGATTTGTGGTTCTAGCTTCATGCCATCCTCAAAATTGTTTTCGATTGTGGGAATTGTTTTCATGCCCCTTCAGAGCTTCTTATGAATTCTTTTATTTGTGTTCCTCCGAAGGCCATCATTTCAGAAGATTCTTCGTTCTCAGTTTTCAACTTCGTTCTCCAAATATTCTTCATTGATGTCTCTTTGTTCGTCTCACTATTCTTCCCGGTGATTCATTCTTTTATATTCAATCAATTTCAATTCTTACGGTGGTTCTTTAAACATTACCCTTCCGTTGTTATCATTTTAATTCACTCGTTCTTTTCACAATTCTACCGGAGGTTCGTTGAATAATTATCCGAGCTTGTGCTAGATCTCTCTTTAATCCTTTCCAACGAGAATAAGTAGTATGCCAAATCCTTTGGTTGTCATCAATTTAAATTGGTGAAGGAGATGCATGACATAATTCTTATTCTTATTCCTTCAAGGTGATTTAATTCTTTTGTCTGGAGCTTGTTCATCATATCATATTCTCGCTTCTAAGTTGTTCATCTTGTTTTCCGGAGCTCCATGTTATTTCAATTATCATTTCAACCTCCATCTAATTCATCGCAGGTCTTGAATCTTATTCTTTTCATCTTCACTTCTCATGCTTTCATTACCGGAGTTTTTCATGGTGGTTCATCATGTTTTAATTCATCCTTGAAGTCTTCATCAAGACTCTTGTTTGAGCTCAAGCTTTCTTCATCATACTTTCCAATTGCAATTCTCTCTACCTTATTCTTTGAGATGGTGGTATGTCATTTTTGACAATTCCTTCATGTTTCATGATTCACGAGTTATCAAGAATGAGATATTTAAACCCATCATTTTCCTTGTTCAGGAGATCTTTCCAACCATTCAATTTATTTGTTGGAGTTATCCTGGGTTATAATTCACCTAAAAGCTTTCCCTAAGGATTGTGGCTAATTGTGGTGCTTATAAATGACCCAAGTTCTTCATTTTTCATTCCGATGAGATAAGTTATCGTCTCCTTGTTGATCTCAATGCAATCAATTTGTTCTGTTAGTGGCTGGTTGTCACCTCTTAATTTTGGGATGTTTTCCATAAGCCCACATCAAGCTTATCCATTTCGTTGTTGATTTTCCATCAACTCCGTTCAGCCCTTCTTTGTAAGGATGTTTTCATATTCATTCATGGGAGAAGTTGTCATTTTTCTTCTCCATTCATTTCTTTCATTGATTATATGCTATTCTTTCATTCCGGAGGCATTGTGATGTTGCTCTCTTTGACCATCATCTCGTTTTTTATTGAGATCATGTTTTTTCCCTTGATTATCATTTAAGCGGAGTGTTATATTCTTCATTCTAGTTCCATCATCTTATCAGTTTTGCCTCTCTTTTTAACCGGAGTGCTGTCTGAATCCTTCTTACCCCTTGTGCCATTCTTTTAATTGTTCCGGAGGCTATGTGTTGTTGATTTCATCAAGTATCATCCCATCTTCTCAAGTTCTTATTAATTCCTTCCATTTTTCAGACGGAGTGCTGTCCAAATTATGTCTTTCTTATTCCTTGGTTATACCATTGCAGTTTCATAGTCTTTTGGTCCGTGAGCTCTTGTTTCATGTCTTTCAACCTATAAGGTTCTTATAATGCTACTTGTTCCTCTTTTCTAACGGAGTTTTTTCATATTCGTTCATCTCCGTTGTATTTTCTTTCAGTTTGTTCAACCTCTCAGGTTCTTTGGTTTCACTCATCTGTCAAAGAAGCAACTTTGTTTTACATCTTCCTCTTCCGTTTTTACCCGGTGATATCTCTAGGATCTCGGGTCGAGATCCTCTGTTAGTGTGGGAGAGTTGTGACGCCCGAGACCGACGTCCCAGAAGATTCCAGAAGATGCCCGAAGTTTCCAGATGTTCCGGGTTGCCCGTGCGTTTCTTTTGTGCTTGTGTTTTTTTTTTGCATTGCATCATGTCATCATGCCATCATGTCATTAATTTTTGCATCTCAACTTAAATAATTCGTGTGGGCCTTCGGTCCATTTAAATCGAGGGAAGGTGACTTCTCTTTATAACATATAAAAGTCTCTCAATATTTAGGGAGCTATATTTATTAATTATTCCATTGCTTCAGAATCACCATAACACACTTGCATAATTTTCCCATGTCTTTTCACTTCGAGTTTCACCTTCAAAATCTTGCCAATAATTCTTTTCCGTTGTTTCGAGGTTCCTCCAAAATTTGAACATTTTTGGACACTTCAATAATCAAGTTTTAGTTCAAAACTATTTGAATTAAATTCAAATATGTTTGGATTATTTTTCCGATCATGCCTTTTCTATTTTTCTCGGACTTTGCTCATTTTATGATGCCCGAGAAAAATACTTCCATGTGTTATCTTTTCCCTAACTGTCCTCTTCATTCTCCTTTTCTCTCTTTTGTTTTTATGTGCTAAAAATCTAATAAAAAGGAAGAGGGCTCAGTCTCCAGGCCTTCTTAGAGCTCAGCCTCCAGCCCATCTATCCTCTAGCCGCAGCCGGCCCAGCTCCTAGGCCCATCTGGCCCGATAGCTGGCCGAACCCTAGCGCTAACTCTCCCCTCGCTCTCCCGCAAGCCGCCGCCAGCCGCTCCCTCTCGCTAACTCTCCCTCCCGATTTTTCCTCGAGCGCCCGACCGAGGCCCGATTTCCCCGATCCCCTTTTCCCTCGGTCTCCCTCTCTCTCGCTCGTTCCCAGCGCCAACTCCCCAGCGCTCACCCCTCACCACCGCTGCGCAGGCCCTTCGCTAGCCGTCGCCGGCCGCCGCGGGGATCCCCTCCTCCCTCCTCGCGCCGAGGATCCCCAGCGCCCAGCGCCCGGATCGCCTCTGCCAGCGCCTCCAGCAGCCCGCGCCATGGTGCCGTCCGCCAGCGGCCAAGTACCGCGACCCGCACCTCCTCCGCGCTGAGCGCCCCGTTCCCCAGCTCCGAACGCTGGCCTCCCCGGCGCCTCCCTCCTCCAGGTCGCCTCCATCCTGCGCCGCGACCGCGCCAAGGCCTCCAGCGATGACCCAAGGCCCCGCATCCGCTCCCTCCGGCCGGCCAGGTGCCGCGCGCCTCGCCGCCGTCGGGCCAGGGCCTCGTAGCCCCGTGCGGCCCCGTTCTCCTCGCCGGCCAGAGCGCCCCGAGGCCTCCCTCCGTTCTCCTTCCGGCCGCGGCCAGGCTTCCCCTTCGCGCGCCAGCAACAGTCCAGGGCCGATCCCCTGTAGCCCCTCGTCCCGCGCTGCTGCTGTGTTTTTTTTTCTTTTCGCCATGTCGCTGCCGCCTTTGCTGCTATTTTGTTGTTGTGGCTGTGGTTGATATCCCAGGATCTCGGAGACGCGTCAAGTACGTCTACGAAAAAAACCGAACGTCTACGAACCGTGATGAGTACCTCTACACGACGACCTCTTGTACCCCTACGGCAAGTACCACGACGTCCGAGCTCATCCGACCGTGAACCAAGACGCGAACGTGAACAACTACTGTCGCCCCTTGTACCACTACGGCTCAAGTTCCTCTCCGATACGACCGCAAGTACCACTACACTAATGAGAACGACTTCTTTCTCTACGAACGTGTACCACTACTTCCACTACTTCCTCGACGCTCTCGCACCGCCCCGTGAACGTTGGTTCCGAAGGTATAACCCGAGACGTGACCCGTGAGATGCTTGTTGTGGTTGTATGAAATGTTTCCCGTGTGTGCTTCGTGCCCGTTCCGACCTTTTGTCATGTTCCTCGGTTGTCTCGTCGCCGACTCGTGGGAACCCGGCAACGGGATCGCCCCACCTTCATCTTGTTTCACTCGCTCTCCGTCATCTTTTGCACCGGACTCTCAACGAGTTATCGGAACCGAGTTGTTGCCTTTGCATCATTTCGGATCGTTGCCGTGGTACCCTTTTTCTTTCCACCACGGGAACAACACTTCATATCTTTTCATGTCAACCTTCTAATAAAAACTTGCATAAACTTGATCATGTCATCCGCATCATGTTAACAACCTAAATGTGTGAATTGTTGTTGCTTTAAATTATTAAACATGCTCATGGGGATTTTCCGGATATGTTGTTGTTATTTTCCGGCCTTATTTAAAATGCCTAAATAGGTAGTTTACTTTTGCTTCACCTCTTGCCATGTTAACCAACATTTAATCTTGTCTTGTAAATAACGAGAGTCAACTAAATAAATAAATGTGGTGTTTCGTCAATATGCAACTCGTTGCATATTGATCTCCACTTAACTTGTAGTATTGTTTGTGCACCTTGCCATGCCATGCATAATTAAACCGGACATGCATCATACTTGTTTGTGCATCGTATGTCATGTTAATGATTGTGTGTTTACCGTGTTGTTTCCTTCTTTCCGGTTGCTTCTCTTGTTAGCTTCGGTTTCGTTCCGGAGTTGTGAGGATTCGCTCGACTGTTGCTCCGTCTACTTCATGGATCCGTTCTTCTTCCTTGTGGAATCCCAGGCAAGATGACCGAACCCCGATAACATTACTATCTTTGCCTATTGCTAGTAGTCTCGATCTATAGTTTTGCCTCGATGCCCATGTTTTCCTGTCAGCCTCCTACTTGTAACCTTTGCCATGTTTAACCACCCTACCTACGCAAACCGTTGCTTGGCTAAGTACGCTTCGCTCAGCCCTTCTTATAGCATTGCTAGTTGCAGGTGAAGATTGAAGATGCTTGCTTCATGTTGAAGTTTGGTTGGGTTATATCACACTATATAAATGCTTAAATGAAATCATCTATATACTGGCAGGGTGGAAGGCTAAGCCTTTTGCTTGGTGTTTTGTTCCACTCATGCCGTTAGGAACCGTATAAACCGGTGTTATGTTCCTTGATTATGCGTTCCTAACACGGTTGGGGTGTATGGGACCCCCTTGATAAACCGCTAAGTGCTAAGTCTTTTCCAGCAAGTCCCAACATTTGGTACTATTTGCCTCATAATAACAACTTAATTAATTAATTAAATTTGCATAGGGGGTCGCGTCCCCGAGGATTCTTAATTCTACATAGCAGGGGGGGCCAGTGCTGATGGTGTTGGTCCCAAACGGGGGTTCTGCGGGAACCACCACGGGGAAACTCGAGGATTGGGTCCTGTAGAATCGCCCATCCGGTCGTGTCCTGAGACTTAGATACGCGCGGCTACTATCAGGGTGTCGACACGCCGGGAGGATTTTCTGGATTAGCCTTACCTTAGTTCGGTTTAACTTGAGCACGGGATTCCGAGAATACTCGGGTCTTCCCACCTATGGAGTTGCGACTCCGCGGATCGTGGGCTTGTAATGGGTCAAGTTGGAACACCCCTGCAGGGTTTGAACTTTCAAAAGCCGTGCCCGCGGTTATGTGGCAGATGGGAGCTTGTTAATATCCGGTTGTAGATAACTTGACACAATGTTCTAATACACTACCAGCGTGTGTACCGTGACTGTCAATTTCCGAATAGGGATTCGGGAGTTGAACACGGTGGGGTTATGTTTGACCGGCTTTAGCTAGGATCACTTCGTGATCATCTTTCGACCGAGGCACTTCTCTTCTCGCTCTCTATTGCGTAAGTTAGTGCTAGTTGCTGCTGCAGACTCTTGTTGTTCCTTCACCTCTCGTTCTTTCTTCAGCCTTGTCCTCACCCAAGGCTTAAATAGTCGTGTTACCCGGGAACGGGATTGCTGAGTCCTCTGTGGCTCACAGTTACTTCACCACACCAGATGCAGGTTCAGCCGAGTTTGATGCAGGAGTTGGATCAGTTCTTCACTGGGAGCTCGATGAAGTTTGGCCGTATGCTTGTGACGTTTCGACGATCAGTAGTGGTTTCTACTAGGATTCGATCCTGACCTGTGGCTTTATGTTGTTTTGGTATCTTTCTTTTGGATCTTCACCCGTAGTCGGGTTGTGATGTTTTGAATGATGTTTGCTTATGTAATGTATTGTGTGAAGTGGCGAGTGTAAGCCAACTATCTCCTTTTGCAATTTAATCCCTCTTTTACATGAGTCGTGCAAAGATACCAAACTTGAGATCATTCTAGGATGGGCTTATACCTTTAAGTCGTGCCTCGACACGTAGGAGGTATAGTCCCATCCTGGGCATTACAGAAATGCACTTCAATCTGACACCATTGAGTCTTCTTCTGTAAAGTTCATTGCCGACGAACTGGTACATACTTGACTGCCTGGTTATCCTCTCTATCTCTTCTGGTTCTTCGGGAAGTTCTCCGGTTTGAAGGAAGCGGACAATTTGCTGTGCCCAGGTTGGAGCTTGAGGCTCCACAACAAGGACTAAAGGCATCAGTGCTGCTGCGGGAACGTCAGCTTCCACGGCAAGAACCTGCGGCTCTGCCGGAGCTGAGCGTTCCCCGGCAAGCCTGCCGGGGCAAGACTTGTCGGGAACGCCTGCTTCAACTGTATGAACCCTAGGGTCCACAGGAGCAGACTGTTCCTAAGTAACTTGGTCGTCGATCTTGGGGACCTTGCCGGCGGTTTCAGGAAGATCCGCCGGCAAGTAGTCACCGGAGACCAACTTTCTTTTCTTGTTCTGCCGAACTGATGGTGTAACGGATGGTTGAGTTAACTTGAGCAGGAAGGTCCCTGGTTCCACAGGTAACTTCATTGCAGCACACTTTGAGAGGCCATCTGCGATATCATTCTGAGCTCTTGGAACGTGCTCCATCTGCAGGCCTTCAAAGTGTTCTTCAAGCTTCCTCACTTCATCGACATAAGCTTCCATCAAAGGGCTCTGGTAGCTCTTATTTACTTGTCGGAGCACCAACTGTGAATCTCCCCGCACAATCAGCTTCTTGATCCCAAGTTCGGCTGCAATTCTGAGGCCGGCAAGCAAACCCTCATACTCAGCAGTATTGTTTGTCGCTTGCTCCTTGGGAAAGTGCATTTGAACAACGTACTTGAGGTGTTCCCCGGTGGGTGCTACGAGTAGCACACCGGCACCGGCGCCTTGCAGCGAGAAGGCACCATCAAAGTACATTATCCATTCCTTGCTTGCTTCCTTGACGGGGATGCTTGTCTCTTGAACTTCTTCGTCTGGTGTTGGCGTCCATTTTGCTATGAATTCTGCCAAAGCTCTGCTCTGTATAGTTGAAGTGCTTTCAAACTTAAGACCAAAGCTTGACAGCTCTAGTGCCCACTCGACGATCCTACCTGTTGCTTCTGGGTTTTGCAATATCCTCTTCAGCGGAAAGCGAGTGACCACTGTTATCTCATGTGCTTGGAAGTAATGGCGCATCTTCCTCGAGGCCAGGAGGAGGCCGAAAAGCAGCTTCTGCACCCCAGAGTATCTTGATCTAGCCCCCTGCAAGAGGGAACTCACAAAATAAACTGGGCGCTGCACCATCTTCTTTCGCGCTTCTCCTTGTTCCTGTGAGACTCGTCCTTGTCGGGGCCAGAGCTTGTCGGGGAAGCCCCCTTCTTGTCGCTGGATGTGTTTGCCGGGGCTGTGGGCTCCTCCTCTGCCTCCCTCTCCGCCACCAACGCAGCACTAACCACTTGATTGGTTGCTGCTAAGTATAGCAGCAACTTCTCTTGCGGCCTAGGTGCGACAAGTATAGGAGTGGAGGACAGGTATCCTTTCAAGTCATGCAGCGCTGCCTCCGCTTCTGGAGTCCATTTCATAGGACCTGCCTTTTTCAAGATTTTGAAAAAAGGCAGGGCGCGTTCTGCAGACTTTGAAATGAACCTGCTGAGGGCAGCCACACAACCAGCAAGTCTCCGTACATCCTTGACGCGCTTTGGGGCTTCGATCTGCTCGATGGCCTTGATCTTGTCGGGATTGGCTTCAATCCCCCTCTGTGACACGAAGAACCCGAGAAGCTTGCCGGAGGGGACTCCGAAGACGCACTTCTCGGGGTTCAGCTTGAGTTGTATCTTGCGCAGATTTGCAAAAGTCTCATCCAGGTCTTGGATCAGGGTATCTTTGTCCTTTCTCTTGACCACTATGTCATCCATGTAGGCTTCTACATTTCTGTGTATCTGTGGCTCAAAAGCAGTGTGGACTACCCTTGCAAATGTTGAGCCCGCATTCTTCAGTCCAAAGGGCATGCGTATGAAACAGTAAGTGCCACATGGAGTAATGAATGCGGTCTTCTCTTCATCTTCCTCAGCCATGAATATCTGATGGTACCCGGAGTACGCGTCAAGAAATAAAAACAACTCACATCCAGCCGTGGAGTCAACGATCTGGTCAATGCGCGGCAAGGGAAATGGATCCTTGGGACAAGCTTTATTCACATCAGTGAAGTCTATACAAAGTCTCCACTTCCCATTAGCCTTGCGCACGACAACTGGATTTGCCAACCATGTGGGATGAAGTACACCTCTAACAAGGCCTGCTGCTTCCAACTTCTTGATCTCCTCGGCAATAAACTCTTGGCGCTCCACCGCTTGCTTCCTGACCTTCTGCTTGACGGGCCGCGCGTGAGGACAAACAACAAGCTTGTGCTCAATTACCTTCCTGGGAACGCCGGGGATGTCAGACGGTTACCATGCAAACACGTCGACATTCGCCCGCAGGAAGGCAACGAGCGCGCTTTCCTATTTGGGGTCGAGCGTAGCACTGATGGTGAAGGTACCACCAGTGCCGTCCTCCTTGGCGGACACCTTCTTGGTTGCGGGTGGAGCTGCCATTCCCTTCTTGCACTTGCCGGTGGAGCTCGATGGTGCGTCCTCGACGGCAGCGCAACACTCCGAAGAGGTGCGCTTGTCGGAGTGGGCCCCAGAGCTCTTGCCGGACTTGGTCTTGGTCTTCCCCCCGGGAGCTTCAGCGGCAAGTGTCTTGCTGTCTGTCACGGCTGCTGCATCCCGGTAGATCTTGTCGGCACAGATAAGCGTGTCCTTCTTGTCGCCGGGGACAGAGATGACGCTTATCGGGCCGGGCATCTTGAGCATATTATATGCATGGTGAGAGGCTGCCATGAACTTGGCGAGCGCAGGACGGCCAAGTATCCCATTGTATGGCAATGGGATATCGGCGACGTCGAAGGTGATCCTCTCAGTCCTGAAGTTTAGCTCTCCGCCAAAGGTCACCGGCAGTGTGATCTTCCCCTTCGGCTTGCTCCTTCCCGGGTTGATCTCTTGGAAAGTTCCGGTTTCTTCGAGCTCGCTGTCGGGGATCTGCAGCTTCCGGATTACAGCAGAGGAGATCAAGTTTAGGCCGGCCCCGCCGTCAACCAACATCTTGGTGACCTTGATGTTGCGGATGGTTGGTGAAACCCACATCGGCAAGCACCCGACCGCAGTGGTGCTGTCAGGGTGGTCCTCAAGGTCGAAGACGATGGGCGTGCTGGACCACTTCAGTAGTTTGCGCGACTCGACGGGTGGCTCAGCTGCATTCACTTCCCGCACCCATTGCTTGAGTTGGCGGTGGGAAGTGTGCAGGGAGGCACCTCCATCGACGCACATAACTTCTATGGCCTTCTGGAACTCCTGCTCGTTGTTGTCTCCGTCATCCATGTCCTCGTCATCGTCTTCGTCTTCATCCTTGTCGCGGCCCCGGGGAGGTCTATCTCCTTGCCGCTGTTTGGCCTTGCCGCGGCGTCCTCCCCGGCCATTGAATGGCCGCTTCTTGCCGGTCTCACTTCCACCTCCCTGGGCCTTCTCCTTGTCGCGTCGCTCGTATTCAGCTTTCTGCTGCTCTACGAGTTATTCGACCCTCTTGCAGTTCTGGAGATCGTGGCCCTTGGTGCGGTGGATCTTGCAGTACTGCTTGTCAGAGCCGTCCTGCTTGTCGGCGGCGGCTACAGTGGTAGGCTCCTTGCCGGAGCCACCAGCCTGAGTTTTCTTGTCGCCGGCCTCCTTGCCGGACTTCTCCACAGCCAGTACTTCCTTGTTCTTCTTCTTCTTGTTGTTCCGCCGCCAGTTTTTCCTTGCCGGGGCGGCATCCTCGCTGTCCGTTCCTCCGGCTCCAGTATCTTCTCCGGGGAGTCTCCTCCCTTCTTCAGCGCGCGCGCACTTGTCAGCCAGAGCGTAAAGCTCGCTGACGTCCCGTATCTTGGTCATCGCCATCTCCTCCCTCATCCGGCGGTTACGCACGTTCTGGTGGAACGCGCTGATAACCGCGGCAGGGTGGACATCTAGGTTGTTGTGCTGAACGCGGCTGAATCTCTGGATGTACTTTCGCAGGGACTCTCCCTCCTTCTGGGCAAGAATGTGGAGATCGCTCTCCTGGCCGTGGGGTTTGTGGCCGCCCGTGAAGGCGCCGACAAACTGGTGGCATAGATCTGCCCAAGAAGAGATGGAGTTCTCCGGCAAGTGCATAAGCCAAGATCTGACGTTTGGCTTAAGCACAAGCGGGAAGTAATTCGCTAGAATCCTCTCATCGCGTCCCCCGGCAGCCTGCACCGCAATGGTGTAGATGCTGAGAAACTCCGAGGGATGGGTCTTGCCGTCGTACTTCTCGGGTACGTCGGGCTTAAAGTTCTTCATGCTGGGCCACTGGACTTGCCGCAGCTCTCGGGTGAAGGCAGGGCAGCCTGCCGCGTACGGCAAGTCGCCTGGTTCACCGGGCGCGTGCATGTCGACAGCGGTCCCAGCGCGCTGATCGGACTGTCGCCGTGCTTCTCTTCGACGCTCTATACGAGTCCGAGCGTCTTCTTGCCGCTATCGTCGAGGACTTGGCGCTGATCGCGGCGAGCTCGCGGATCCGACGACGCCGTGGAGTCGTTGTCGACGTTGATCCGGTGAGCTGGCGATTTTTTCTTCTGCGGCGGGGAGTGCACGGTAGTTGCACCCCCGGCGGTCTTGTCTCCATCGGCCTTCGCTTGGCTGACTTGCCGCGGCCATGATGTTGCCGGCTGCTGCGGCGTGTCGTTGTTGGCGAAGGCGATGAGGCTCTGGATTGTTGCCCTCCAGTCTTCGGCCTTGTCCGCCGCTGGAGGGAAGTCGAGGAGCAGCTGAGCTCTGGCTAGAGCTTCTGCTGGAGAGGAGGGAAGCGGTGGCGAGCGGTGCGAGGAGCGAGACATGCTCGGACTTCTAACAACGTTAGAAGGAGCAGGTTCTCGTCCCGGCGATCGTGCCTTGCTCGTGCCGGCGCGTTGGCCTTGAGCATCCCGCGACCCGCCTGCTTGGCTACGTCCCAGCAAGCGTATGGTACCCTGGGTACCACGTCGCTGCTGGCCCGGCACCTCCTGAGAGGGACGCGGCGCATGCACGGACGCCGAGGCCTTGGAGTTCGCCCGGTCGTTCGTCTTGTCCTTGGACTTGGCGGCGCCGTGAGTGTCCTCACCGGCGTCCACCCTTCCGCCAGCATCTACCCCACAAACCGTTGGTTCTGGTGGTGGTGGGATCGACGCAGACGAGCCTCCGACCTCCAAAGCTTTCTTCTTCGGCGGCATGCTGATGTAGTTGATGAGGTTGTTGAAGCTGGTGAAGTTGGAGAAGGTTGCACCCGCGTGAGCGCCGGATCAGGTTCGCACAACCTCGACGCGCCCCCTACCTGGCGCGCCAAATATGTTGGGGAAACTGATCGCCCACGAACACCTATGGGACCGGAGCCCCTTTTTGGTCCGGCAAGGGAGCGGAGGGAGCACAAAGAGCAGATCGAGGGGCACACGCGAGCAGTTTACCCAGGTTCGGGCCGCACGGATGCGTAAAACCCTACTCCTGCCTTGGTTGTATTGAGTTCTTGGCTCGGGAGCAAGAAGATCTACAGTACTAGCTACACCGAGCGCGGGAGTGATCAAGTTTCTGGAATCGAACCTCCTCTACGTTGTGCATGGGCCTCCTTTTATAGCTCAAAGGGGTCACTGACAGGTGTCAACGTAGAGGAGGGTAGAAGCGTAAAATAGGTGGTAGTTGTAACAGTACATGTACAGTGTATGTACAGTGGTCAATACCTAACCCTGACGGTGGGGGACAAGGGCATTGCATGCCCGTCACCATCACCCCAAAAGCGTCCGCCCGGGCGTCTCCGTTCGCCACGATGGTGGCCTCGTCCCCGCGGCTCGCCACCGTGTACCCCAGGCTGCACAGCCGTCTGCCACGTGCCCCTGGAAGGGCCCCAGGGTGACGCGTGGACATATGAGCTGGAGCGCGGGCACACAGTGAAGGCTTCCCCCGGCAAGCACCTTGCCGGGGTTGCTCGCTTGCCGGGCCCGGAAGCTTGTCGCTTCCCGGGTCCTGCCGGGGCGCGTGATGTGCCACGATATGTCTTCTGAGATGTTGTTTTCTGGTCTTCCTGGCAAGCTCCTCTTGCCAGGGTCTTGTGAAAAATAGAGTGGTCTTGTGCTTGGAGCAGCCTTCCCGGCAAGCTCCTCTTGTCGGGGCCTTGTTCTTCTAACTTGTATACTTTGTTCTTGAATGGCATCAAGGGAACTAGAGCGGGTTTTGGCGGGCACATGGTGAGCCCGACCATGGGACGCTGCTACTGCTCGTGCACAAGTCGGGATACTAAGGTACCCCTACTTTAGTACACCGACAGCAGGGGGGAGGGGAGAACCATGTTTCTGTCTGGGACGCGCTTGTTTTTGGCTTTTTTCAATAGAAGATGGGACGCACTTGTTTGAAATTTGGGGAAAGCACAGACTTTGCCCCCCTCTTAAATTTCGGACCTACTGCGGGTCGGGGGTAGGATGGTAATCCCAAGTATCCCAAATAGTGGGTGGCAGCGATTTCGGCCGCGCGCATGTGTGCTTAGGCGGTCATTGTGTATGAATGTTTTTCGGAGGCGGTTGCGTGGCGTCTAGATGAAGCTACAAACCTACCCCGGTTTAGACCTTTGGACGTCGGGCCGGTAGGTTTCACGGGTTGGAGTTATTAGAAAAGTAATTTCCTTCTACTACCAAACATTGGTCTCACGCGGTTTCAGGCGAGTAGAGGCTCTTTTGGCACTTCGTTCGAAATTTTGAAACACAAGCATTCACGTTTAGAGTACTCTTGAACTTTGTGGATTGACCTAAATAGACAACGTTAAATTTGACCTTGTATGTTTGAAAACCTCATTATATTATCCGCTTCTTTTTGAAATTTTTACACTTGAAAATCCTATAACTACGATTATTTTTGAATGGAGGAGCTAAATTAGAATTTATTTTGTACACGACTACATATGCTATTATGTACAAAATCAGAGCAAAGATTGGTGCCCCCATAATTTAGGTATGATTTACAAATGCAATGATATCAAATTCAAATAATTGAATGGACTTCATGTTGAATTCGATTTTTTAAACCACCTTAGGTTGAATTCAAATGTATGCTAGTTCATAGGTAGCTATTTATAATGTTCATTGTGTAACTTTCGTATGTATAATGTGCTTTACACACACAACATGAACTATACTCACGTTTATATTCGATTGCTAAAGCGATGCATTATCTGGAGTTCAAAATACTAACTATGTGGATCAATTGTTTCGAATAATAACATAGACATGCTCAAATTCGATAGAATCTAGATGTCTGATGGATCAATGACCGTTCCTTACGCGAATTGCAAATATCATGATCCCATCCTAATATTTGGATACAATTTATATCTTTAATCAATGTGTACAGCAGTCTTGTACGTGTAGTTTCACTCACCATCGGTGGTCTCTCACACATGCTCACACTCTCTCCCGAGGTGTCTTTCTCGCACACATGCTCTCGATATAACCCTCCCTCCCTCTCGTAACCATTTTACGACTGTTTTCACTAACCTTTATCACAAGCACTCGCCCTCTCGCAAGCATACACACGCACAATCCCCATCGACCTTTCTATATACATAGACCTGCCTACGTGTCTCATGTACGCACATTATCTTTAGGCATGTCTCTCACTCATTGTCTCACACCTCTCTTCCTAATCGACCAGTATGATTCTAGCAGAGCATTCTATAGGATGCTCCTTAAAGTTAGGTTGGATGAATAGTAATATCAGGGATAAAGGGGTTACCTTGGTCCGAGAACCTAGGGTTACAAATCCTAGCCGGCTATGTCAGTGGACATAGAGTCCTTCACAATTATGCTATCTTTGTCTTGTACGACTAGTAATCCATGGGTCTCCCTAAATGCGTCATGGGCCGACCAATGTGGCGTGGGACGGAACCGAACGTAGGGCCTCACCTCGACCCACCGGACCTCACGTGGTGACACACCCTCTGCCCCCACATCTCATTATCTTCTCACACCCACACATACAAACACAGACACCACACACAAAAAATTTATTCTCATGGTGCCTCTATCCACTCCCCCTTGCATATAAACACTCAAGGGAATCTCTCGCCGTGACGTCATATTCGTCTCTCTCTCTCTCTCTCTCTCTCTCTCTCTCTAGACCACTCTCATTTCCCGTGCTATCTCTCCCACGCCCCCCCTGCTGGCCCCTCTATCCATGCCTCTCTCGAATACATAATACACACACATACATCTCTAGGCCCTGCCAAATGCATAAGCTACACATTCACACATGTTACATCACGTACGCCATTGATCTAAAAAGCCCTCTCTTCACGTTTATTTCGCATACAACATTCCTTTTCAATAAAGTGTGGCCAAAAAAATATTTTAGAATTTCTACATATATACAACATTACAAAGTTATATGGAGGAGTATGAACGCTTGCATTGCATGGTGCCCACAATGATATTTATTCCGCACTGTGAATTTGTATATTTTTATACTATATATAAAGTTAGTCATAATAAAGAGAAACAAAGAGCATCTCTCTCTCCATCGCATACCCCCCTCCCTCTACGCCCCTTTCACGTACGCACACAAACTATCTCCAGGTCCTCTAAAAGTAAGCCCCCAGCACACTCACGCATGTTACATCTTTATCTCACGATATAGACAGTGACGATCATTGTATTTGAAGCGAAAGCACGATACGTACATTGGACTTCAGAATCCACTCATTACGGTCACCATTTATGTTTTGTGGTTATTATACAGTCACCGGCTCACCGTACATCTCTGTATTTGCTCAAGACACGACTGGTTGACCAGTTAAACGCTCCACGTGGCACCTCTAGTGTTGCATCACATTATCTCACTACCATCGCGCCCACCTAAGGGCTTGTATCTACTCTACATCTACACTCTTATAAAATACTAGCAAGATGCTCATGCGTTGCACGGAACATCAAGATGCATTTGTATGAGTAGTTTATCTTGTGGGAGAAAAGGATGAACAAGGGAAGGCCTTATTTGCAAGTGTGGAGAGGGGTGTGGGTATCTTTTTGCAAAATTGCCATAGTTTCCTTCCTATCTATTAGATATAGATCGGACGGCCTATATTGCAGGATGGCAGGCACATGATCATCACCGACTATGCTTTTTATAAGAGTAGGGATAAAATACACTCTTATAAAAAACAGAGTTGGTGATGATGGTGTGCCTGCCATCCTGCAATATAGGCCGTCCGATTTATATCTGACGGATAGGAAAGAAACTATGACAATTTTGCAAAAAGGTACCCACACACTTCTCCACATTTGCAAATAAGGCCTTCCCTCGTTCATCATTTTCTCTCACAAGATAAACTAGTCATACAAATGCATCTTGATGTTACGTGCAACGCACGGGCATCTTGCTAGTAAGAATGAAAACAAATGACAAAAACTATTGGACGGTGGTTCGAAGTCATGACCGCGGGCACATCGCACAAGGTGGCCTTGTATTGGTATGCTGAGCCATCTGTTTTAACACACATGAGCTGGTGTGGTGCTTATACAAACACGCACGCATGCACACGAACTGCATGCACGCAACACTCACATGAACACATGCACCCACGCACGCACGCAACACTCACACGTACACACGCAGCCACGCACGCACGCAACACTCACACGCACACATGCATGCATGCATGCACACACCAGTACACCACACGACCAACACACACTCTCACGCACAAGTGCTCAACCTACACGTGCATGCGCACACATTAGGCCCTCACAAACACATACACAAGCAGGTGATTCCCGCGCACAGGGTGGAGTCTTGTCGCGCCTGCGTAAATTTGTGTTTATCTGACATTTTCCCTATGCGAACTGACAGGTGGGACCCACTAGCAACATGGTGAATTTAACTAGTCCACATGGTGCCACGCAGACTATTTGGCCTGTCAACAGAGTGCAATCCGATGCTGAACCGTGAGCAAGTGACCGTATAATCACCGCAAAACGTATATAGTGACCGTAATCAGCTTATTCTGAAGTTCGGTGAACGTATTACGCTTTTCTTTCTCTAGGCCCTCCAAAACTACATCTCTAAACGTTCTCGCATGTTACATCAAACAACTATGCAATACATCACTACTACTACACTCTAACACAATAAATCATATGTGTTTTTAGTTTTACTAGATATCATATTGCTACTTAATTATTCAGTTTGCATACATTAAAATTGCCTTTGAAATGTATGGCCACTATCATATACCGCGCGGGAAAAATCTCGCCCTTTCCTGTTTAATCGGGTTTGTATCGATGGATCGTGCGAAACAGCAAAACTATAGTATTATATACAGTACAAGTGACAATTCACTGGGCCGTCGTGTCGTGTACTCCTCCGGCGTAAGAGTGGAGCGCTCGCTTTCATAAATCGTCTAGTCCCTTTCGCCGACATGTGGGACATCAAGCTACCGGGTCCACGTGCCATACCGGAATACAATGCAGAGCAGCCGGGGTGAAGCACCCAGTCATGGCGCCAGCGTAGTAATGAGCAATGAGGCGTCAAATCACAAAGTTGCACCTTTCCCGCAGTTAAGTTGGAGGGACAAAGTAATAATGCTAAAAAAAGAAGTTGGAGGGACGAAGCATCCTTCATTGCACTCGTTGCTGAATCCGCTTCTCCCTCATCTTCTTCAAGTTAACCACGTGTTGCTTCTGCCGTTGTTCTGCCTCATGTGGGAAGCGGATCGGCTTGGTGAAGCACTAACATGTGGGACCACATGTTAGCAAACCGCCAGGACAACGTCCTCTAAAATAAGAAACCTCCCCCGCCATCCGTACGGCAAAATCACCTCCTTTTTATTAATCTTGATTCTATTATTTTTTAGATCAATATAATTGAGATTTGTATAGATAGCACACAGGAGCAAAACCAAGTGGTACGGTTAAGGGCATCCACAATGTGTAGCCAAATGTGAAAATAGCTTTTGGCATCGTGGGAACCATTGTGGACAGTGTTGCCAAAGCCAAAAGGATGGAACCGAAGCTCCCTGGTTGATTGATTGAAGAAATAGAAAAATGTAACGTCTCTCCTCTTTCTCCCATGCTTGGACCAATGTACAGTATAGAGGACAGAGTCTACTCACCTATCCCTTCTATCACAAATCACACAACAGTGAGGCATCAAATCACAAAGCACGGATGAAGCAACCATCATTTCACTCTTCGCTGACTCCGCTTCTCCATCGTCTTCTTCGAGAAACCATCTCACCGCACTAAGCTGGACGGATGACGCTATTGTCTACGAGTAGTACTAGTACATTTACGCGTCCTTTGGTTCAACAGACTTCCTGGATGCAAATAAGGCGGTTGTCTCGGCTTGCAGGCAGCACTTGCGAATGACTTACCGTGGTCTCCCTAAGTGGTGTTCTTTGTCGAACGCACTTCGCCAAACCACAACGTTCGAGATATCGTCGACGTCACCGCAATGGGGAAGCAAGTCAAATATAGTTACTACCTCCATTTTTTTTGTACACAAGGCCAGTATATCAAAATTACAATTTGCAAAAGGCCACTAACACTAATCGAGGCAAAATTGATGGGGTTTGCCTCGTACTAGCAACCAAGGACATTAATATCCCCTGCATGCATGCGGAAGTGAGAAGGTTGGTTTGCATGGTGCTGCATTAATCAAGCGATGAGGAGTGAGATGGTTAGCTCTTTGGGCTTCGGAGAAAAAAATACGCATTAATTGGCACGTGAAACGAGGATTTGTATCGATTAATCCCGCGAAGGAAAACCCCGCCTTTCTTTTTTAACACTAGTACTCCTAGTACGTAGTACTACGTACTTATCCTGTTTGGGTCTAGGCCTTGCATTGCCATACTTCGCCACACATTTTTGCCAAGCTTGCCTAAAGTTTTCAAAATGAAAAGGGTGTACACTTGCGCACGGCTGTCGCGGTCGCACCGCACCCTCACATGGTCGCTCCTGCACACCGCGGTCGCGCCGCACCCTCACACATTGTTCAAGAAATCTTCTGATTCAGCGATTTATCATCCAATTTATCGCTACTCTTGGGGTGACCGATAAGATTATGCCTTATCTTCACCATTTATCGTTTGGGCCGATTTATCGCTATGACAAGCGATTTATCGGGAATCTACCGATAAATCGGGCCTATTCATAACACTATGTTTGAAAAAAGTATGTTTATTTGCGTTTTGTGGACCTTGTTATGCAATATGTACTGTTGTCCTATTTTGTTTGTCATTATACAAGGATTCAAAGGCTAGGTATCAAGGTAACACTTCTATCCAATATTGTTTTGGTGTTGAATATAGCATAGTTTAGTGTTGGAAACCTATGCTTTGCAAAAAAATGGCCGATTAATAGTCGACCGATAAAATCGATTAATCGGACGATTTTCGATTAGTCTCTAATTCACAGCTGTCCGAGACGATAACGATAAGCGATATCCTCAACATTGCCCTCGCATGCACAGTCGCTCCTACACGCCGCAACCCCAACCAAGGGAATGCACCCTCACTCACATGTGCTGTCGCATGTGAACAAACCAAACTCAGCCATCCTACCGCTGACACATAATTTTCGTTCATAGAATATGTTTATCCAACCGCATGTTGGGGAGTATCCGTACGGCCCGTGCGATGGTCTGTTGGGGAAGACGAAGAGGTGAGGAAGAAGGGTTAGGAACGTAGGATATTCATCCAACCGCCTGAAATGGTAGACTGACCCAAGTCAGGCGACTTGCATAACAATATATGTTTTTACATAGCAAAAGATCCATAAAAACAACAACATAAAGAAAAACTATCACTGCTCGCGGAACGAGACGGCCTCATCGTCTTTGGCTACCGGCGCGAACCAGCCGTGGTTGCCGACGTGTTACTCCGCACCGTGGTTGTCCTCGGCCTCCAGCTACTCGTTCACGCGGAGTGTGCGGGCGCTCTGCACGGACAAGTGCGCCGCCTGGTTCAAGTCGAGGACGCCCGGTTCCGCGTGCAGGAGGGCCTTGATGGCAGCGGCATCCGCGCGCTCCGCGTCGAGTCGAGCCTCCGTCGCCCGGTTCAAGTCCATGACATCCGGTTCCGCCTGCAGGAAAGCCTCGATGAGAGCGGCATTCGCGCGCTCCGCGTTGAGTTGAGCCTCTGCCGCCCGGTTCAAGTCCAGGACGTCCGGTTCCGCCTGCAGGAGGGCCTCTATGGCAGCGGCATCCGGGCGCTCCGCATTGAGTCGAGCCTCCGCCGCCCGGTTCAAGTCCAGGATGTCCGGTTCCGCCTGCAGGGGGCCTCGATGAGAGCGGCATTCGTGCGCTCCGCGTCGAGTTGAGCCTCTGCTGCCCGGTTCAAGTCCAGGACATCCGGTTCCGCCTGCAGGAGAGCCTCGATGGCAGCGGCATGCGCATGCTCTGCGTCGAGTTGAGCCTCTACCTCCCGGTCCTCCTTTAGTATCACCAGGTTGAACCGCTGGTCCGCCTGCACCATGAGGGACCTGGGCACCGACACGAAGTCGACGTCCATCGTCTCATACCCATCGAGGGCCTTCTGCGCCGTGACCTCCGCCATGAACATTGGATCGGCTTCCTCCTCCTCGTAGCTTGGCTCCAGAGAATTCGGGGATTGGCCCACTGCAAAGCGAGCTTGGGAATGGAGGTCTCTGGCGCCGACCGCCGCCGTGATTACTGCGTGGCGCTCCGGCATCAACATCTTGTAGTACGTGATCTTGCGGTGCAACATGGCTTTCCGGCGAACTAGGGGACGCTTGATGCGGTCTAGGGGATCGAAAGGTGGGGGAAGGGGCTGGATATTAGGTGTGGTTTTAGGGCAGTGGCTGGCATAGGCCGAGCAGCGAAGGTTCTGGTGTGAATAGTGGTTCCGGTGACGACCGGTCAATCGGTTTTAACTGTACATCGCTCTTGTCGCATTCGCGTTGCCGCCCGGCACGCTGGACCCTCCATGTCGCTCACTGAATGGAACACGCTTCGTCTTGCGTTTTCGCTCGCTTGTGGGACCGCAGATGAGAGCAAACCGACGTCCCTCCCCCTCCCTTGCCCGCGTCATTTTATGCGGAGTACATAAAAATAGAGGGAGTATACTATGGATGAGGATCCCCTGACGTGGCCGAACCCATTGAGTAACTGACATGCGGGGCCTAGCAAGCATGGATTCCGCTAGTAAGTGAACAAAAGGGAGGGTAAGGCAGTGATACGTATGTGAAAGGAGCTTCCAATGATATAATTTTCACATTATACATCTCATGTACTATTAATCTTGTCAATAGTCAAATGCGGTTTTGAAAAACGCATTAGAGCATTGTTAATAATATAGCCAGTCGATGGCTATAAGGAACTGCCATGTCATCTATAGCCATCATCTATTATATGCACTCATACAGTAGTGTGGGATATAAGGTTGGCTATTTCCCGCAAAAAAAATATAAGGTTGGCTATTGTATTAGTACTTTTTTCCAACTCCTCTCCATCTCTTTCTTCATATTTATTGTACGTATTTAACTAGGAATGCATATATAGCTAGGATCTTGCATGATACCTCACTCCCCTTACTTTTCACATCTCTCTCCTCCACATAGGCCCTATATAAATGGAAGGAGGGAGTACAACTATGAGCACTTCATACTCTAGTACAGATGTTGTCAGTACTCCACTAGTACTATTGGACAGGGAGGTTAAAAAAAGTTACTATTGGACTGGCTATACGTGGCGAAATCCTAGTAGGAAGAGCATGTGCGAGAACAAGCACATTCACGTGGTTGAAAACAAATTGGAAACCATCTCGAGTACAAATCTAGGAGTATGTACGAATCTAACAATATTGATTGGGCGTTGTTGAATGTTGATACTTTTTTTTATAAAAGTAGAGATACTTTGACTACACATAAAACTTATATGTAAACTAGAAAGGATAGGAGGGAGTATATTGTACGTTCAAAAACGAAACGAACATTGAACCGGTTCAAAATTTTGCATCCGCCTTAGGTATCAAACATGCCCCCACTCGTTCTCTCTCGATTTCAGCTCGGGGCCCGAAGATCGATTGAAAGAGGACTAGGGTGGGTACAATATGTTCGTTTCGCTTATGAACGTACAATATACTCCCTCTGATCCCCATAGACC
>LR738713.1:410859634-410896933 GCA_902687465.1 Secale cereale
CCCCCCCCCCGCGGGTCATTTCTATCATAGAAACAGACCAAACATTTATCTCCTTGCATGACACGCAATTGATCTCTGAACATCAATCGATCTCGTCAACATGTGTCGGGGCATGAACCGAATGGGATGTCAAAACTAAGACGCGAAGCGACACGTAGTGGAGGCAAAGTGAAACTTCAAACGAACCTTTTGTTTGTATGCATGTCAGACAAATTGCAAATAAACATTGGAAATGCAAGCATGGTCTAGGCCCACATGCGAATGATACTTGGCGGAATGTTCAGATGAGGCATGCGGGAGGATGGACTCGACCGAAGGGCGACATGATCGATGGAGAAGAGGGTTGGAGAGGAATGAGAAATAAGCAAACGTCACATGATTATACTTGAACGGCTCAAATAAACAATAAGTTATCTCGCTTGGCCTACATAGTGAAAGGCCTAATGCGCAACGCGGAGCACTGACGCTTGAATATGGCCGGGAAAATAGGGAAACCGACATGTGGGGCACACCTGTCGGGATGACGTAGCGCAAACTAGTCCAATTGAGGAGCTGGCCCACGACCTCCTCGCCACCGGCTACCGTTCATGTGGGTCGTGGGGGCCAACAATGTGGTGTAGCTCCAACACCGCCTCTGGACACGGCGACCGCGGTGAGCGACACGCTCATCGTTGCTAGACACGGTCGGTTTCAGTGTGCCGAGGGTGGCGTTAGTGTTGTGGCACGACCAACAGTATGTTTGGTTTGCACCCAAGGTTGCCCCATCAAAGCATTGGGTAGCCAAAATTTTGGTTAAGGTTTGGGTTTCCCGTGATTTGGCCGACATCGGCAAGAAAAATGAACTAGAGTTGGTTCATGGGCATGCCAAAAAAAATGGCAACCATCCAAACAAAAACCAATCTTTGGGTCATGACCAAAATTTTGGTAAGGTGCACTTTGGCCACAATCCAAACACACCCCAACACCCGGCTCGTCGAGGATGCACGGGGCGCCGGGACAAGTCCGCGGAGTGGTGTAGCGCGACCAACTGCATCCTCAGGACCTGAGACCATGTCGGGTCGTCTTGCTTTTTCAATGGCATGCGTCGATCGCATGTGAGCAAAGGGCAACTCCAACGTTGCCACGATCGCAGCTGACTACCCTGGCACACCAAAAACCCTCGTCCCTCGCGCCGTCGCACGGTGCGTTCCCAGCCGGCGCCAGCTGCCCGCATTCATGTCGTCCGTCCATATGCCGTCGTTAAGAGCCTCGGTGCCCGAGGAACCAACTCCGGTGACTTAATGACGCACCAGGACGCTTGGCCTCACCGAAATGCGCTACTTAAAGCGGCAACGCCCAGCTAACCTCCACACCATAGCGCATCGTCCTCCTACCTGGCACCACATCCGCCATGAACGCAAGCACGAATGCTCTGCGGGAGAGCTTGTCTTTGGGGATGGAGCTCGAGGTCGCCGCACTCGCTCAAGTCGCCGCACAAGCGGTGGCCACGCTGGCGGCCGATGACGGGAGCACCGTCAGCCACGCATCCTACTTGCCATCGTCCAACGTCCGGCACCGCCGAGGTCGAGGACTCCTCCGAGGATGAGTAGGGCATGGGAGGCGGCAGGGTATGGTGTGCCAACTGGTCGGTCCGTCTCCCGTGTTCTACTTTTCCTCGCCGGAGACCGCACCTTCACTTCACGGGTCTTGAACCTCACCCCCGTACATGGAGACCGCAAATGGAGGATGTCGGTCGCCGCCGTAGAATAGGTTTAGGGTCGGGTTTCTTTCATTTTTCTGTCCTATAAAAGTTCGAAATGTTATGAAAATATGTCGTGTTTGCATTAATCTCGGCCGGTGTATATGAACTTTCACAATAACATAGTATATTGTAGGAGTACTAGCAAGATGCATGTGTGTTGCGCGAAAGATCAAGATCTTGTGGGAGAAAAGTATGAATGAGGGAAGGCCTTATCTGCAAATGCACATTCACGCATTTCACATCTACGGGAACCTATGAAAGGGTTAACGTAAATTGCCTCTCTCTCACCTCCCCTGATTTTCATGGTCGTGGGCCCCTCCCTCCCCCCAATCTACAATCAACAGCTCCCACGTTTCACATTATCTTAATTAAGTAACTGGGACTACATAGGTGTAGCATTACTCGTCCTAAAAAAACCCAACTAGGCCAACCTCCCAGCATATCGCGCGGGAAAAAACTCGCCCGCGCCGTTTTAGTCGGGATTAACGGATTACTAGTAGTAGTATCGATGGATCGCGCGAAGCAACAAGTTTTTTTAGGGGGATAAGCACCTAGTTTAAAAGGAAAAAGGCGGTAAACTCACAGCACCCCTATCGCGGTCGCATTGCACCCCACACACTTTCGGTCCTACACACGGCTCACGCAAATGGAAAGCGCTTTGACTTGCCTCTTCACTGACACGTGGGACTGCACTTAGGGAAACCGACCGTGCGCCAAACTCCCCCCGCCCACCGCGCGAAAATCCTCCCCCCACCCAACAATTCTCCCCAAATCCTAGATTCAACCACCCTTCGGCCAACTAGCCAATAATATTCCCCAAACCCCCCTCCCCCCGTCCCCCTCCACTCCATTCACTATGCCAAAGCCGCCCTCCCCACCACGCCGATACGTCGGCACCGCGGTTCGTCGAGGGGACGCGCGGCGATCCTCTCGCTCCCATAGTACGCTCTCGTAGACTGTCGTCCTCTAGCCGCGCCACTGCTGGCGACGTTCTTGTGGCGGCGCACGGCGGTCAGCGCCGCCACCGCTGGCGACGTTCGTGTGGAGACGCATGGTGGTCAGCTTCTCCCACGGTACACGCATTCTAGACTGAGGCCCCGTGAATGTCGGTGTAGCGCTGAATGTTAGCTGATAGACGCTGTTAATCTCACTGTTTGCCGAAGTAGTTTACAGTCAATATGCTGTGCTTAAGAAGCTTCCTTGCCCTGATCTACACTCAATCTGCTTAGCTGAGATGGCATGCCAAGGCTGATTAGTTGCTAAAATATTCTGCCATATATTATTGTGACGTAGATTGCCATGGTCTAGTAGCCAATCTTTTAGGTGAAATAGCTCTACACCGTTTTATACTCGATCTTTGTTGCTGCGATGGACTTTGATAGTTTGATGGATGTGTGCTCGGCCTCATTGACTGCTAAAACAACCTGCCATAATTTAGCACTCAAATGTGTTTACTAAATTAGCTTTACATATATTTCGTTACTTAGATCTGCTCGTCCAAATATCTTGCCATAGCTTTAGACATCGACCTAGGTATTTTCTTCTGGACTTCATAAAAAAGCATATATGTTTTTCCTGTAATATCTAGTAGAAGAACTATTTTTTATGTCTAACAGATGGACAGGACTTGGATAACTTCTGCTCGAAGATTCTCCGCTGCATATGTCGAGGGGGTTGAAAACTTCATGAACTTTATCAGAGCTGAGTACGGTTGTCTGAAATCAGATGTGCTCTGCCTGTGTAGCAGTTGTATGAATTCAGTTACAAGACCCCAGTCAATTGTGCAAAATCATCTACACTTGTATGGGATGTCGGTCACATATACTAGGTGGGTTCATCATGGTGAAGCTGTGAACGTCAATGTTATTGACTACGTGGAAGCAGTTGATCACCATCTTGATCTGCCTGATGCTCAGGTGGAAGAGGAGGAGGAGGTGGTGGCGGAGCCAGTGAGTTTGACCAACATTGAAACAATGCTACGAAATGCTCATGCATTCCGTGAACTTTCACCTGCAGAAGAAAAATGGTGGGCCCGCATGTTGGAACAATGCAATGTGGCTGTCACCCCAGGAAATAAGCTGTCAGTATTCTCAGCTATGGTCACCTTTCTTCAGGTGAAGACATCTGAGCGGATGACCAACAAATCATTCGATGTGATGTTGGCTGCTTTCCGCAAAGCTTTCCCAGATGCGTCTGAGCTGCCACACACCTACAGTAAAATGAAGAATTTCCTTTGTGCAGTTGGAATTGGATATGATATGATCCATGTTTGTAAGAATAATTGTGTTCTGTTCCAGAAGGATTATGCCAACTTAGGTGAATGCCCGAAATGCAAATCATCAAGATGGAAAGATGGCGATGCTGTGAAGAGGATTCCTCATAATGTTCTGAGACATTTTCCAATTACACCAAGGTTGCAGAGGTTGTTTCATGTATTGTGGCATTCTAGGAACCAGGAGTACAGAGATCAGAATGTAATGAGCCATCCATCACATGGTAGTGAGTGGAAAAGCTTCAATCAGAAGCACGAAAAGTTTGCTGCTGACCCGAGAAACATTAGACTTGGCTTAGCTTCAGATGGATTTAACCCATTTGGCCACCAGAGCGCCACATATAGCATGTGGCCAGTGCTTGTTATCCCTTACAACATGCCTCCAAATGTATGCACCAAAGAATCAAACTACATGATGGCCTTGCTCATCCCAGGTCCAAAAATTCCTGGAAAGGATTTTGATTTGTTCATGGAGCCTCTTGTGGAGGAACTTCAACAGCTATGGAGGGTTGTTCTCACTCGAGACTTATATAGCAGCCCACCAGCTGATTTTTTCTGTGTGTTGTTATAATTTGGTGCATCCATGATTATCTGGCTTTGGGCACTATATCAGGGCGAACGACACATGGTTACAATGCATGTGTTCACTGTGACAGGAATCCGATGTCATATGCAATACTTAGTAAGATCTGTTACATTGGACACTGATGTTTCCTTTCCAAGGATAAGTCACATCCTAGAAAATACCAAAGACATGTGTTCAATGCAAAGCATGAAAACCGTGATGCGCCAAAGGGGCTCACCGCCGATGAGTTGCAAGTGGAATTAGAGAAGGTCAGGCATATTACACCAGGAAACCATCCTGATAATGGTAGCGAGAAAAAGAAGCATGGCAGGGAAGAAGAGAGATTATTGTTTACCCGCAGGTCCACTTTGTGGGACTTGGAGTATTGGAAAGATTTGGATCTGCAGCATAATCTTGATGTGATGCACATCAAGAAAAATATATGTGACATCATTATCGGCACACTTCTTAATATTGAAGGCAAGACGAAAGATACCTTAAAATCTAGGATTGATTAGACACACCTGGGTATCAGACAGGATTCGCAGGTGCAAGATGAAGGTAAACCACGGGATATGGCACCAGCTGTGTACGTCTTGGACAAGGTAAAAAGAAAAGAATTATGCGAGGTCATGTCACGTGTGAGATTCCCACATGGATTTGCTACCAACCCTGAAAGGAGAGTCGGTGCAGATGGAAACAAGGTACAAGGGTTGAAAACTCATGATTGCCACGTCCTACTTCAAAGGGTTTTACCTGTTATCCTTAGATGATTGGGCTGCCCTGACTTATACAGAGCAGTTGCAGAGTTGGGACAATTCTTCAGGGGACTCTGCAGTAGAAATATCAGAATAGATGCTTTGGAGCGTCTTAGAGACAAGATACCAACTATCCTATGCGACCTTGAGAAGATATATCCTCCTGCCTTCTTTGATGTGATGGTGCATTTGGTTGTCCATCTACCTGATGAGTCACTACTTAGAGGTCCAGTACAGTATGTGATGTAGGGTGGAACCCTAATCGGCAGATCTTTCACGAAAGGAGGGTCTCCCACGATGAACACGGAGAACACAAGTAAAACACGGAGGAATACATGAGGGAAAACACTCAAATCAACACAAATATGGTCACACAGGTGCTAGATCCACGATACACATCAAGTTACACGATCCATAGTCAACAACGGTGGTACAAAGATAATCTTCTCCCGGAGGAGGTCCTGAATTATCCCTTGGGATCTTCACCATGAAGGAGGTCTTGAATCCGAGGTGGATCTTCTCCGAAGAGGCCGCGGTCTCGTAGGAGAGGAACCACTAAGGTCTATGATGAGCTATCCAAAAGCTGCCTCTAAATGATGGAAGTCAACGAGTATATATTACACGGGGTGGCGCCGTCGGGTCGGACGGACGTCTGGTCGCTCGGGAAGGGCCGGACGTCCGGTAAGTCCCGGATTTCCAGTATTTTCTCCAATTTCGGTTCTGTGACGGGTGTCACAGACGTCCGGGGGCTTCCGGTCGTCTGGGAGTCGCCGGTCGTCCGGTGCCTGGGAGTGACCGGTCGTCCGATGTGGGTCGGACGTCCGGTGCCTATAGCATCGTCAGCCGTACTTCTTCTTGTTCCAAGCACTTGTCGATCTCGCCGTCCTGTCCGATGTGCAGAGCTATCCCGTGGCCTTCATCCAAGTACCTGAGTATGCATAGAGTTTCTGATGAGGGTAGAAGCCATGTCTCATGTGAATCAGGAGGATGTAGAGAAATGAGTGAAGTCACCTCGGTCTCGAGAGCTCTTGCATGGGATCGTGTCATTGGTCCTTTGGGCACTTGGTGAGTCGGCGGTAGGTCCATGGGGATGACCTTGGGATGCTCCGCATCATCTCCCCTCCCTTGGGAAAGATCCAACCTCGGATCGAAATCTTCATCACCATGGTAAGGGGATAGATCCTTGACGTTGAAGGCATCGCTCACATTGTACTTGTCTCGTGGGATGTCGATCTTGTAGGCGTTGTTGTTGTAGCGTGCTAGCACCTTGAAGGGTCCGTCGGCGCGAGGTAGTAGTTTGGACTTGTGCTCGTGTGGGAAACGGTCCTTGCGAAGATGAATCCAAACAAGATCTCCCGGTTGGAACACCATTGGTGCCTTGTTGACGTTGAGCTTGGTGGTGAGACGATGGACTTGTCGCTCGATCATTGTCCTTGTATCTTCATGCACCTTCTTGAGATAGCTCGCTCGTGCACTTGCGTCCATGTTCGTGCGCTCTTGTAGAGGTAGAGGTAGGATGTCCAATGGGGACAATGGGTTGAAGCCGTAAACGACCTCGAAAGGGGACTTGCCGGTAGTCGAATGTCTTGCGCGGTTGTAGGCGTACTCGGCGATGGGCAAGCATTGCTCCCACTCCTTGATGTTCTTCTTGATCAACACGCGAAGAAGTGTCGAAAGTGTGCGATTCGTCACCTCCGTTTGGCCGTCGGTTTGTGGATGATATGCCGAAGAGAAGAGTAGCTTGATGCCGAGTTTGGCGCATAGAGTCTTCCAAAAGTAGCTCAAAAACTTGACGTCCCGATCCGACACAATAGTCTTGGGCACTCCATGTAGACGAATGATTTCCCTACAAAATATAGTTGCCACATGTGAAGCATCGTTGATCTTGTTACAAGGAATGAAGTGAGCCATCTTAGAAAATCTATCCACGACAACAAACATGGAATCTTTGCCATTTTGCGTCCTAGGCAATCCAAGTACAAAGTCCATGCTTATGTCTTCGCATGGATGGTATGGGATAGGAAGTGGCATGTAAAGACCATGAGATTGAGCTTTTGACTTAGCTTTGCGACATGTAGAACATCGATTGGTGAGGCGTGAGACGTCACCTAGCATCTTGGGCCAAAAGTAGTTCTTGGAGAGCGTAGTAAATGTCTTTTCACATCCAAAGTGACCCATGAGTCCTCCTCCATGGGATTCCTGCAAAAGGAGCAAACGAAGCGAAGACTCGGGAATGCAAAGTTTGTTAGCTCTCATAAGATATCCATCCTTTATGTAGTAGCGTTCCCAAGAAGTGTGAGTCAAACACTTAGCATACGGAGTTGCAAAGAAAAGATCATCCTCATATAAATATTTTATGTGCTCAAAGCCAATAACATTCAACTCAATTTTTGTAACAAGCATGCACTTGCGGGATAGTGCACCCGCCACAACATTTTCTTTGCCTTTGATGTATTTGATGACATAGGGAAACGACTCAACGAACTCACTCCATTTAGCATGACACTTGTTCAACTTAGTTTGACCTTTGAGATACTTGAGAGTCTCATGGTCCGTATGAAGAATGAATTCATGAGGTCTAAGATAATGTTCCCAAACACGTAAAACTCTCACCAAGGCATAAAGCTCTTTATCATAGATGGGGTAGTTAAGTTGCGCTCCGGATAGCTTCTCGCTAAAGTATGCAATTGGGCGCTTTTCTTGCATGAGCACGCCACCTATGCCGGTACTGCTAGCGTCACAATGAATCTCAAACGGTTTATCAAAGTTTGGTAGGGCTAGAAGTGGTGCGTGTGTAAGCAAGCTTTTGAGCTCATTGAACGCGGTGTCTTGCGACGGACCCCAAATGAAGGGTGCGTTCTTCTTACTCAAGGCGTGTAGAGGCATAGTAATAGTGCTAAAGTCCTTCACAAAACGTCGGTAGCAACCGGCTAGACCAAGGAAACTACGCACTTGCATGAGATTCGTTGGTTGAGGCCAAGTTTTAATTGCTTCAATTTTAGTTTCATCAACGTGAACACCTTGTGAAGAAACGACAAATCCTAGGAAGACGACCTTGTCAACGCCAAAAGTGCATTTCTCCATGTTAGCATATAAACGCTCTTTCCGAAGGGTTTGTAAAACCATACGGATGTGTGTCACATGGTCCTCAAGCGACTTGCTAAAAACGAGGATGTCATCGAACTAAACCACTACAAAGACGCCTATATAGGGTCGTAGAACAAAATGCATAAGATGCATGAATGAAATGGGTGCTTTCGATAAACCCATTGGCATCACAAGCCACTCGTATAACCCAAACTTGGTTTTGAAAGCCGTTTTCCACTCATCACCCTCTTGAATGCGAATTTGGTAGTAACCACTTTTAAGATCAATTTTCGAAAAGATGGTGGCACCACATAATTCATCAAGCATGTCGTCTAAGCGTGGGATAGGATAATAGTATCTAACGGTGATAGCATTTATAGGGCAACAATCGGAGCACATGCGAAAACTTCCATCTTTCTTAGGCACGAGAATAACCGGAACGGCACAAGGGCTTAAGCTTTCACATACATGACCTTTGTCGATGAGTTGTTGCACTTGCCGTTGTATCTCTTTGGTTTCTTCGGGGTTGACGCGGTAAGGAGCCTTGTTTGGAAGTGGTGCGCCGGGTATGAGGTCGATGCAGTGTTCGATTGCACGAAGTGGAGGTAGACCCAGAGGTAGCTCATCGAGAAAGACGTCCGAGAATTCCTGCAACAATTGAGACAACACTAAAGGTAGAGGTGGTGAAGTGTTAGTAGGTTTGGCTTCCCCTTTACATAAAAGCACAAGGTGAAAGACACTCGATGGGTTCTCACACACTTCTCTCATCTCACTTTTGGTGGAAAATAGCACTAGTTGCTTCTTGTCTCTCATCGTGGAGTCGCTCATATTTGTCTTGTGGCTCTCACTCTCCTTTTGGTGGCTCACTCTCTCACCATTCTCTCCACGATGGTTGGTAGGTAAGTGCTTGTCGGCGGCTACTTGACTTGGGGACATGGGACGTAGCACGAATTCCTTGCCCTTCATCTTGAAGCTATAGTGATTGGTCCATCCATTGTGTGTGACTCCACGATCATATTGCCATGGTCGTCCAAGTAGAAGGTGGCACACGGACATGGGGATCACATCACACTCAAGTGTGTCCTCGTAGGCGCCTATCTTGAAGGAGACTTTCACGGTGTACTCGACTCGAAGAATTCCGGCGTCGTTAAGCCATTGGACCTTGTAGGGATGAGGATGCTTCGTCTTGACCAAATGTAGCTTGTCGCATAGCTCTTCGCTTGCCAAGTTGTGACAACTTCCTGCATCGATGATGACCTTGACGGAGCGTCCATTGATGCCGGCCTTGGTATGGAAGATATGGCATCGTTGGGCGTCATCTTGTTGGTGTTGGAGTGTCAAGACCTTGGAGACAACAAGGTTGGGACTTGAATCATTGTCGAAAAACACTTGATGGTCTTCTTCTTCGTTCACTTGGCGATGCATAGCTACATGTTCAAGGGCTTCCATCTCATCATCGCTCATTGAGTCATAAGATCCGTCATCGTTGATGATCATGGTGCGAACGGTCTTGCACTCAAATGACTTGTGGCCTCGCCTTGGCATTTGAAGCATTTGATGGAACTTGTCTTGGAGTTGTCCTCGGTTGGAGTTGTAGATGATGAAGCTCTTGGCTTGAAGTTGTTGGTAGAAGGTGGATGACTCGATGTAGTCGTATTCTTGTAGTTTGACTTGTCACCGAAGTTTGTAGATGGCTTGGTAGAGATAGGAGGAGTAGCCGAAGTCGTTGAAGCTTGGTTGTAGGAGCCGAAGTTCTTGGAGGTGAACTTGGAGTACTTGTAGTCCTCTTGAACTTGTCGCTCCGCTTTGGTTGCTTGATGTACTAGCTCGAGGAGATTGGTGTATGGTTGAAAGTCCGCAATCTTCTTGATAGGATAGTTGAGTCCATTCAAGAATCTCGCCATTGTTTGCTCTTCATCTTCCGTGATGTTGGCTCTTATCATGGCAATCTCCATCTCCTTGTAGTACTCTTCAACGGACTTGGTACCTTGCTTGAGGAGTTGTAGCTTCTTGAACAAGTCACGGTTGTAGTGTGTTGGCACAAAGCGTGCTCTCATGACTTCCTTCATTTGAGCCCAAGTGGTGATAGGAGGTTCGCCTTTTGCTTCTTTTCTCTCTATGATTTGCTCCCACCATATGAGGACATAGTCTTGGAACTCAAGTGAGGCCATTGCAATCTTCTTCTCTTCATCGAAGTTGTGAAGGCAAAAGATCTTGTCAACCTTCAATGCCCATGAGAGGTAGTCTTGGGGATCAATGCTTCTGGAAAACTTTGGCATGGTGAATTTAAGCTTGCCATAGCGATGCTCTTCATTGTTTCATTTCCTATTGGGAGGGCGTTCTTGATTGGGTCGATTGGCAATCTCATGTTGCTCTTGTCGGAGTAGATGTTCATTGTCATTGTGTACTTGCCGAGCTTGTGGTTCGTGTTGAGGTTGATGCTCTTGTCACGCTTGAGGAGGAACTTCTTCTTGCACTCTTGCATGGTGGCGCCTCTCTTGCATCTCATCGCGAAGGAAATCCTCTTCTTAACGAGTGTGTTGAGTGTGAGCTGCCACATTGCGATGTGAATCACGTAGTGCTCGTTGCGCCTCAAGAGCTTGAGCTTCTCGGCGTTGTTGTGCTTGACGATGAGCCTCAGCATCTTGTTCTTCTTGGTATTAACGCGCTCGCTCTTGTTGTTGTTGGCGTAGTCATTGCCGTTCTTGTGCTTGCTCAAGTGTAGCTTGGTTTTGACTATGTCGACTTTCTTGCTCTTCAAATAGCTCTTGTGAACTCTTGTCATGAAGTGGATTCCGGTTGTCATGTCGAGCTTGACGTGCGGCTTGACGAAGAGTGTTTGATGTAGGGGTACTTGGGCCTTCCGTGGAGTCGGTATGTCGACTTGAGCGGCTTCGTCTTTGAGAAGATGTGGAAGAAGAACGTCGGTTGACTATCAAAGTCTGTAGCTCGTCAAATTGGGTAGACATGTTGGTGTTGATGATGTCGAATTGCTCTCTTGTTCTTGCTTGAAATTGGCGTGCATCGGTGGCGACTTGACCAATGTACTCGCGCATAGCTTGACTTTCTTGATGGAGAGCTCGTTGGACACCGAAGAGATGTAGTTTGGTGACGTAGTTGTTTGGTTCTTGAGGATCATCGAAGGTCGGGTTCGAAGATTTACTTGGCCTATCCATCTTCACCAGCAAGTAGGTGAGTGGGAGAAAGGAGAAGACAATACCAAATGTACCTTAACCGAAGTTGAAAATGGATCAATGATCACTCAATAATGTAACCCGGAAATAGGACTATTGGTACCACTTCGTGTCGATTCTCACACCTACACAAGGAAAGCTTTGAGAGGAGCTTGGTTAGGATGGTGGCATAAGTTCAATGCAATTGTCAAAGTGACTCAAAGATGTTGAAAATGGTTCACAATTTGCTTATGCAACAAGTACATCACTAGCAAAGTAGCACACGGAACACACGCACGGATAGATAAATGTGGTTGTGCAACCAAGGGTGAGCGAAAAATGTGGAATCCACGGAAAATGATCGTGTTGCACAACACTAGAGAGACGCTAACCGATTGCTTAATAGGCGGATACGCAGTTGTGCACGACCTATAAGAGGCAAAACGTAACGACTATCTATCACAAGTATGGTATGAGTGTATGATGTGCCGATGCTTGAGCACAAGATGATGTATTGCTATGTCATATGATCTCTTTTGATGCAAGGCGTATGATGCTATTTTCCTTTTGCTTATAAGCTTTGGTTGGCTCTTTCGCTTAAAATCTTGTGAGCTCTTTCTTTGGGCACTTATGCATGCTTTTCAGATCAAGTTACCTATTGTGTATGCGGATCACTCTTGTGGCACACGGAGATAGGATGATATGGTATGCAATATCTATGACTATCACTAATGTGCACAAGTGTCGTGGCCCGGCAATACTCAAATAGCTAGTCTCAATGGGAAAGCTACGCAAAGATGGTCCATAGGGTGACAATGCAATTGCAAGGTAGAATGAACAAGGTGTCGTCGATGTTACGGTCCTTGCCGAGGGTGAGCGGTGGTGTTGTCGATGTCATTCCGTTCCAAGGTAGCCTAAACATCCAAGGAAACGGTGAAACCACAACTCAAGTATCCAAGGCAAAGGGAGACGAAATATTCAAAAATCATAGCGGTTAAGCGATGGTGGTTGCGGAAGTGGTGGTGGTATGAAAGGGTAGGTGGTAGCGGAAGGTGGAACAAAACTGAAGAAATTCAGCTTCGTCAGGGTTCGTCGGACGTCCGGTGGGACGCCGGTCGTCCGGTCGCCGGACGTCCGGTATGGGTCGGAAATTCGGTAAAAGTTTCTGTAGATGAGGTGCCGGTCGTCCGGTGGTTAATGGACGTCCGGTGCTTCGCCGGGTTCCGGACGTCCAGTAAGACGTCCGTCGTCCGGTAGGTTTGGCCTAGGGTTCTAGGGTCCGTGGACAAATTGGTCAAACTTTCCCAAATTTGAATCCATGGAACAAAGTCAACAAAATATAGCCAAATCAACAGATCACAAAAAAAAATTGGGGCTATTTTTGTGGGGAATTTTCGGAATTGGGAAGAACACAAAAAAAACAAGCTAGAAAACAAAGTGTGGGGCTCCAAATTCGTGATCAACCTATGCTCATGATACCACAATATGATGTAGGGTGGAACCCTAATCGGCAGATCTTTCACGAAAGGAGGGTATCCCACGATGAACACGGAGAACACAAGGAAAACACGGAGGAATACACGAGGTGAAACACTCAAATCAACACAAATATGATCACACAGGTGCTAGATCCACGATACACATCAAGTTACATGATCCATAGTCAACAACGGTGGTACAAAGATAGTCTTCTCCCGGAGGAGGTCTTGAATTATCCCTTGGGATCTTCTCCACGAAGGAGGTCTTGAATCCGAGGTGGATCTTCTCCGAAGAGGCCGCGGTCTCGTAGGAGAGGAACCACTAAGGTCTTTGATGAGCTACCCAAAAGCTGCCTCTAAAGGATGGAAGTCAACGAGTATATATTACACGGGGTGTTGCCGTCGGGTCGGACGCCCGAGGGTTACCGGACGTCCGGTCGCTCGGGAAGGGCCGGACGCCCGGTAAGTCCCGGATTTCTGGTATTTTCTCCGATTTCGGTTCTGTGACGGGTGTCACGGACGTCCGGGGGCTTCCGGTCGTCCGGTCGTCTGGGAGTCGCTGGTCGTCCTGTGAACGCCGATCGTCCGGTGCCTGGGAGTGACCGGTCGTCCGGTGTGGGTCAGATGTCCGGTGCCTATAGCAGCTTCAGCCGTACTTCTTCTTGTTCCAAGCACTTGTCGATCTCGCCGTCTTGTCCGCTGTGCAGAGCTGTCCCGTGGCCTTCATCCAGGTACCTGAGTATGCATAGAGTTTCTGATGAGGGTAGAAGCCATGTCTCATGTGAATCGGGAGGATGTAGAGAAAGGAGTGAAGTCACCTCGGTCTCGAGAGCTCTTGCACGGGCTCGTGTCATTGGTCGTTTGGGCACTTGGTGATTCGACGGTAGGTCCATGGGGATGACCTTGGGATGCTCCGCATCAGTATGGCTGGATGTACCCTATTCAAAGGCGGCTAGGCACTTTCAAGGGCTATGTTAGGAATAGAGCTATACCCGAGGGTTCCATTGCTACAGAAGCGTTGACATTCTGCTCAAAATACATTGAAACAGCTGATCAGCTTAGCAAAGAGGTGGATGAAGACAATCCTGGGCTCAATGTTTTTGATTATTCTGTTCGAGTTACAGGGAAGAGTCGACAAGAAGACAAACCTAAAGATTTGGACAAAATGGTTTGGTATGTGTTGAATAACTGTCCTGAGATACTACCTTATATCAAGTAAGTGCTAAGAACTGCAGCTTATACATCGTAATCTACTAAACTTGCAGGACATTCTTATATATTTAGATGTTTGATGTGATCACTATGTTGTGCAGCATCTACAAAAAGGAGTTACTGCCGCAAAATCCAAGAAACTTTGACAAACTGGTTATGGCAGGATTTGCGGAATGGTTCAAGCGCCATGTAAGGTTTTGAATTGCACTGTCAGTTTTTTTAATATATTGAGTACATAAGATGATCAGCTTGTCTATTTTCTAACCATAGGTTAAGAAGATGCGGGAGGATGGGCAGGCAGTTTATGATGCCCTTTACTCACTAGCGATGGGTCCTGATACTTGGGTAAGACATTATGAATCTTGCGTTCTTGGAGATGTGCGCTACAACACCCTTGCACGAGATGAAGGCAGGAAGACACAAAACAATGCCATCATGAGCACGGATACGTATGACAAAGAGACAACTGAAATGTATGCTAACATAACAGACATTGTTCAGTTGCAGTATATCTCCAGTTTCGAGGATCATCGGTGTGTGGTTCTGTTGTGTTGTCGTTGGTATAACTTGTTTTCCAGGATCACAAAACCCAGAGCTGATGATCATTTCAAATCCATCAATGTCAAGGCGGCGTACCAGACCAACAAGCCTTTTATTTTGGCAAATCAAGCAACACATATATTTTTCTTGGAAGGCACATTTGCACATAGCGATGACTGGAGAGTATTGCAAAGGTTTGAGCAGAGGAATTCATTTAATGACGTTGCACAACAAGATGATGCTTACACTCCTCCTGATGTACAAGATAACACAAATGTTCCTAATATGTTTAAGAACCATCACGTCAATGACACCGGCGAAAAGATTGTTTGTCGTTCTGTGGACATACAAGAGTTGATCAAGAGGAAGCCAACGTTCGAGGACGTTGAGGACGAAGAAGAAGATGACACCATGGGGAATTACGATTCAGACTGATACACATGGCGATGATGTTGACGCTGCTGCTGCGGATGATGATTACATTGATTTTTGTGGTATTTGCCTGTCAGAAGACGTTTTTTTATCTACTATGTGAAATTGTGTTTGCTATGACAACTGAAACCTGATGAACATGTTGTTTAGTATTTTCCTGTGAGAACATCACTTGTTATGTATGTTGATTTTTGTTTGGTGATTGTATGACGACTAAAACATGATGACATTGTTGTTTAGCTGTACTCATATTTGGCTGTGAAACTTGAATTTGATGACATAGTTTGATGTTGGACTGCAATTTGCTCGACGTCTTCGAATGAGAACAAAGCTGACCAGACGAGGCCTCTGCTAATTTATTTATTTATTACCAAAAGGGCCTCTGCTATTTATTTATTTATGAGCAAATGGGGATACCCCCTGGTTTCCTTTCATAGAAATCATTAGATGTTCACAACACTACGCCCAGCCTGCTACACAGGTTTCATTCATTACTAGTTTCAGCAAAGTGCTCATGTCATAGCCACTGAATACATCACGAGTGCCACATACACTTCAAATAAAGAGACAATCATCCTACAGAGCACATCGATTTTGCCCATTATCTTCACAAGCTCTTTCATCTCCTCGTTGTTGTCAAAGGTCGTTCAGCAGTTGTTGATTGGCCATGATCAGAGGAACTGCATCTTTAACCTTCTGCTCTGCATCTTCCTCTTATGTCGTTCCTTCAGTTACTTGTCCAACACCCCAACCTGCTGGTATTGGGATTCCTCGGCTAACCAAATAATCAGCGTAGTTGCACTCCCCCACTTCAGCAACTTCCCGGAAATACAAATCACGCGAATCTTCCCTTTTCTGCACGAATCAAATTGGAAGATCATCAACCAAACTATTAAAAAATCAGCAACTGAAAGCAGTAGAACAACAGTTAAACAAAATTATTACCCCATGATTCGAGCATTTGTAGAAGACTCGGCCAGGGTTGAGGATTGTGGTTGAGACGTGATGGATGACTCTGCGTGATTTGCAGCAGTGGCACCACACCAACAGCAGCGGGTTGTGATGAGCAATCGGCTGCGGTGCGCATGCCGTCGGGGGTGTGATGAGACCCACAGGCAATGGTACGAGTGGCGATTTGGCGCATATTTGGTTGTTGCCTACTGAAGAGCAGGTGAACGAGCAGCCAGCGGACATGGTTGCTGCGGCCAGAGCTTCTGATGCTAGGCAAAGTAAGTAGAGAAGAGGAGAAATGAACGTTGGATATGTCAGTTTCATTACTTGCAGAGTAGCATAGCACCATATATAGTCATAGTCTAGGTTTGGATTCAAACCAGCTATAGGAGCACGTCTCTCTTTTTTCTAAAACTCAGCAACGTCTCTTTACTGGTACACTAGCTTGTTCTGTACACCTTTTCAAGTCTTTGATTCCTCCACTTGACATCTGGGACCCACCGGAAGGGCCTCTGTATTTCGCGAAAAAACGTGCCCCCCGCTGACAGGTCGGACCCACCAGCTATCTTCGAACGCAAGGAAGTGCCTCCTTATTATGCACAAAAAAATGAATACTCCCCCTGCCAGCTGGAACCCAGCATCGTGGGAGGCTGACTTGTGGGCCTACCAAGTTGACGGGGATAGAGGGCTTTGTCAACTTAGTCAATATGAACGATTCTAGCTCCAGTTACCGTACGATGTTCATCCAACGGCAGTAGTGCTTCTTCAACCTCTGGTCTTCTTGCTCCAGCCGCCCAAACCAGCGTCGGTCGTGCCGCGTGCTCCTGCCTCCCGTGGCCGGCTGTGATGCCGCCGAGGCCTCACCGCCCCCTACTACTCCCACCGCTGGCCAGGGCATCCCTCTACTCACCCACACCCCCTGTTATTCTGCAGCGACGACAGCCTCACACCGCAACCGAACCAGTGAACCCTCGTACTCCTCTCCGCATGGGCATCCACTACCGCGTCTTCCCCGGCTCCACGTCGTCCCCTTCCTAGGCCTCGCTGTCGTCCACCGCCTTGGTGCTCTCGGCGCGGCGTGGTCAAAGTGGTCAACGACCGACTTCCATCGATACTGTACGTGGAGAGGTTGATAGCTGGGTCCATGGTCGCAGCTGGGTCCACGGCCACAACCCAGTTTTTTTGTGATTTTCCAAGTAAGTCGCTTTGTCAGGCATGTTGGGCTGCAAATCTTTCAAGACGAGGAGAGCTTCATTCGGCTAGTCGAGAAAATGGCTTATCAGTAATGAGATATGGGATGTACATTTTTAAAACACATCAAACCGGCAATTAGTTTCAAATTTATTTTTTTCATTTCGAGATTTTAAATTGCATTGATTTTTATGCGTGGACAATTTGTTGGATTTTATATTGATATGCATTTATTTTTAAAATCAGTTTGAATGTGACTTGAAATTTCGGGATTAAAAACAGTTCGGACCGCACCGAAATATGCAAAATTTCGTATAATTTTTTAATCGTGGCCACAATATGGGCTGTAATGCTAACAAAAAGAATATGGGCTCCAAAAAAACCTTAAGAATTAGCAAATGGGCTACAAATTATTAGAAATAATGGCAGATGGGTTGTATGATGTTTTCCATAGATTAGAGGCTTTCCTTAAAAAAAAGGTTGACGCACAAGCAGTGACTGTTGGATGTCCATCCAACGGCCGTCGTGCTTCTTCAATCTCTGCTCTTCCTCCTCCAGCCACTCAAACAAGCGCCGGCGGGACTGCCTGCTCCCTCCTCCCCGCGGCCGGCTGTGCTACCGTGTAGGCCTCACCGCCCCACCGTACTCCCATCGCTGGCCTAGCCATCCCTCTACTCACCCACACATGTTGTTATTCTCCGGCGACGACAGACGAACCAGTAAACCCTCGTACAGTCGTACTCCCCTCCGCGTGGGAAACAACTGACGAGTCTTCCTTGCCTCCGTGTCGTTCCCTTCCTAGGCCTCGCCGTCGTCCACCGCCCTGGTGCTCTCGGCACGGCGTGGTCAAGGTGTTCAAGGAACGACTTCCATCGGAAGAGTACTGTACATGGAGAGGCTGACAGCTGGGTCCACTGCAGCCGCAAGGAAGTGCCTCCTTATTACGTGGAAAATAATTATTCCTCCACCTGACAGCAGGGACCCACCGGACGAGCCATCGTATTTGGCAAAAAAAACATTCCCCCCTGACTGTTGGGACCCACCGGACGAGCCATCGTATTTCACAAAAAAAAGCGTTCCCCCCGCTGTCAGCTTGGAACCACCGGAAGTGCCTCCTTATTACGCACAAAAAAATGAATACTCCCCCTGCTAGTTGGGACCCACCTTGGTGGGTGGCTGACTTGCGGGCCTACTAAGTTGACGGGGACGGAGTGCTTTGTCAACTTAGTCAATATGAATGATTCTAGCTCTAGTGACCGTACGATGTCCATCCAACGGCCGTAGTGCTTCTTCAACCACTGGTCTTCTTGCTCCAGCCGCCCAAAGCAGCACCGGTCGTGCCGCATGCTCCTGCCTCCCATGGCCGGTTGTGCAGCCATGGAGGCCTCACCGCCCCCTACTATTCCCACCGCTGGCCAGGCCCTGCGGCGATGGCAGCCTCACACCGCAGTCGAACCAATGAACCCATGTACTCCTGTCCATGCGGGCTTCCACTGCCGCGTCTTCCCCGGCTCCGCGTCGTCCCCTTCCCAGGCCTCGCCGTCATCCACCACCCTGGTGCTCTCGGTGCGGTGTGGTCAATGTGGTCAAGGAATAACTTCCATCGGAAGAGTACTGTACGTGGAGAGGCTGATAGCTGGGTCCACGGCCGCAGCAAGGAAGTGCCTCCTTATTATGCGCAAAATAATTATTCCTCCACCTGACAGCGAGGACCCACCGGACGGGCCATGGTATTTCGCGAAAAAAGTGTTTCCCCCTGACTGCTGGGTCCACCAACTACATCATCGCATGCAAGGAAGTGCGTCCGGGCAAAAAAAACAATTCGCCCCCTGACTGCTGGGACCCAACAGCTACATCTTCGCATGCAAGGAAGTGCCTGACAGTCGGGACCCACCTGGTCGAAGTGTACGTAGAGTTGTCATTCTGGTCGCAAACGTGTATGTACATACTGGTCGATGTAGAGGCGTGCACGTGTCGTAGGAGAGGCGCGCACGTAGCATGTACACGTACGTACAGTGGCCAGGGTGCAAGAAAGTAAATACGGCCACGTGCGTACATACGGGCGGGGTCTCGTATGCCTACTCGTGCATACGTATGGCTAGGGCTTGTGTACATGGCTGGGTCGGAACGGAGAAACAACGTCGTCGTCGTGTTCATGGGGAGCCAACCAGCTGGGTCGGAACGGAATGCGTCGTCGTGTTCATCGGGAGGGCTTGGACAGAACAGCCGATGGAAACGAGGCATGCCGTACCGCAGAACGGAGAAAACGGCCTTGTGTTCGACCGGCCACGTTCAAAACGGGATCCTGTTCATCGGGAAGGGTCTGGCATACCGCAAAACGGAGGAAACGGACCTCCTACGATCGAAACGGGGGTCCTGTTGATCGGGAGGGGTGTGGCGTACCGCAAAACGGAGGAAATAGACTTGTGTTGGAGCGCTACGGTCGAAACGGGGGTCATGTTCATCGGGAGGGGTGTGGCGTACCACAAAACAGGACTCCACGGGATACTGTTCATCTCCACCGTCGACCCCCTCCAGCCTCCACGGGCTACTATTCATCCACCGTCGACCTCCTCCAGCCTCCACCTGCGACTGTTCATCCACGGGCTCCTGTTCATCCAGCCTCCACCGCGCGCTACTCCAACGGCTACTGTTCAACCAGGCCTCTCCACGGGCTCCTGTTAGCTTAGCATTATGATCGTTTAGTTTTATTTCTATTGCTTTCTTAATGACTTATACATGTTCCTCTGACTATGAGATTATGCACCTCCCGAATGCCAGAGGAACACCTTGTGTGCTATCAAATGTCACAACATAACTAGGTGATTATAAAGATGCTCTACAGGTGTCTCCGCAGGTGTTTGTTGAGTTGTCATAGATCGGGAATAGGATTTGTCACTCCGAGTGTCCGAGAGGTATCTCTGGGCCCTCTCGGTAATACACATCATAATAAGCCTTGCAAGCAAATGACTAATGAGTTAGTCACGAGATGATGATTTACAAAACGAGTAAAGATACTTGTCGGTAACGAGATTAAACTAGGTATGAAGATATCGACGATCGAATCTCGGGCAAGTAACATACCGATGACAAAGAGAACAACGAACGTTGTTATGCGGTTTGACCGATAAAGATCTTCATAGAAAATGTAGGAACCGATATGAGCATCCAGGTTCCGCTATTGGTTATTGACCGGAGATGTGTCTCGGTCATGTCTACATAGTTCTCGAACCCGTATGGTCCGCACGCCTAATGTTCGATGACGATTTGTATTATGAGTTATGTGATTTGATGACCGAAGATTGTTCGGAGTCCCGGATGAGATCACGAACAGGACGAGGAGTCTCGAAATGGTTGAGAGGTAAAGATCAATATATTGGAAGGCTATATTCGGACATCGTAATGGTTCCGAGTGATTCGGGTATTTTTCGGAGTACCGGGTAGTTACGGGAATTCGTCCGGGGAAGTATTGGGCCTTAATGGATTTTAGTGGAAAGGAGAGATGGGCCACAAGGGGAGGTAGCTTCCCCCATGGCAAGTCCGAATTGGACTAGGGAGGGGGCGGTGCCCCCTCTTTCCTTCTCCCCTTCCTACTCCTTCCCTCTCTCCATCTCTTGGAAAGGAAGGGGACTCCAACTAGGATTGGGAATCCTAGTTGGACTCCCCCTAGGGCGCGCTCAACCTAGCCGCCGGCCTCCTCCTCTCCCTCCTTTATATACGTGGCCAGGGGCACCCCAAAGCACAACGGACAATCTCTTAGCCGTGTGCGGTGCCCCCTTCCACAGTTACACACCTTGGTCATATTGCTGCAGTGCTTAGGCGAAGCCCTGCGCAGGTAACTTCATCATCACCATCACCACACCGTCGTGCTGACGAAACTCTCCCTCATCCTCAACTAGTTCAAGAGCTTGAGGGACGTCATCGTCCTGAACACGGATGTGCCGTACGTTCGGTACTTGGATCGGTTGGATCGTGAAGATGTTCGACTACATCAACTGCGTTAGTAAACGCTTCCACTTTCGGTCTACGAGGGTACGTGGACACACTCTCCCCACTCGTTTCTATGCTGCTTCTCCTATATAGATCATGTGTGATCGTTGGAAAAATTGTGAAATACTACGTTCCCCAACAGTGGCATCATGAGCCAGGTCTATGCGTAGATGATATGCACGAGTAGAACACAAAGAGTTGTGGGCGATAATAGTCATACTGCTTACCACCAACATCATACTTTGATTCAGCGGTATTGTTGGATGAAGTGGCCCGGATCGACATTACATGACCGCGTTCAGGAGACTTGTTCTACCAACGTGCTTTGCACACAGGTGACTGACGGGTGTCAGTTTCTCCAACTTTAGTTGAATCGAGTGTGACTACGGCCGGTCCTTGATGAAGGTTAAAACAACACACTTGATGAAAAATCGTTGTGGTTTTGATGCGTAGGTAAGAACGGTTCATGCTAGAAGCCCATAGCAGCCACGTAAAACTCGCAACAACAAAGTAGAGGACGTCTAACTTGTTTTTGCGAGGCATGTTGTGATGTAATATGGTCAAGACATGATAAGTTATACGTTATTGTATGAGATGATCATGTATTGTAAATTATCAGCAACCGGCAGGAGCCTTATGGTTGTCTCTTTATTGTATGAATTGCGATCGCTATGTAATTGCTTTACTTTATCACTATGAGTTAGCGATAGTAGTAGAAGCAATAGTTGGCGAGGCGACCACGACGCTATGATGAAGATCATGGTGTCAAGCCGGTGACGATGGAGATCATGACGATGCTTTGGAAATGGAGATCAAAAGCACAAGAGATGATGGCCATATCATGTCACATATTTTGATTGCATGTGATGTTTATCTTATTATGCTTCTTATTTTGCTTAGTACGACAATGGCATTATAAGATGATCCCTTACAAAATTTCAGGGTACAAGTGTTCTCCCTGAGTATGCACCATTGCGGCAGTTTGTTGTGCCGAGACACCATGTGATGATCGGGTCTGATAAGCTCTATGTTCAAATACAACGGGTGTAAGACAGTTTTGCACATGCAGAATAGTCGGGTTAAACTTGATGAGCCTAGCATGTACAGACATGGCCTCGGAACACTAGAGACCGAAATGTCGAGCGTGAATCATATAGTAGATATGATCAACATAAGATGTTCACCATTGAAAACTACTCCATCTCACGTGATGATCGGACATGGTTTAGTTGATTTGGAGCATGTGATCATTTAGATGACTTGAGGGATGTCTATCTAAGTGGGAGTTCTTTAGTAATATGATTAATTGAACTTTAATTTATCATGAACTTAGTCCTGATAGTATTTGCAAATTATGCTGTAGATCAATAGCTGGCGTTGTAGCTCCCCTATGTTTTTATATGTTCCTCTAGAAAACAAAATCGAAAGATGATAGTAGCAATGATGCGGACCGGGTCCATGATCTGAGGGTTATCCTCATTGCTGCACAGAAGAATTATGTCCTTGATGCACCACTAGGTGACAGACCTATTGCAAGAGCTGATGCAGACGTTATGAACGTTTGACAAACTCGGCATGATGACTACTTGATAGTTTAGTGCGCCATGCTTTACGGCTTAGAACCAGGACTTCAAAAATGTTTTGAACTCCACGGAGCATATGAGATGTTCCAAGAGTTGAAATTAGTATTTCAGACTCATGCCCGTGTCGAGAGGTATGAGACCTCTGACAAGTACTTTGCCTACAAGATGGAGGAGAATAGCTCAGCTAGTGAGCATGTGCTCAGAATGTCTTGGTACTACAATCACCTGAATCAAGTGGGAGTTAATCTTCCAGATAAGATAGTGATTGACAGAGTTCTCTAGTCACTATCACCAAGCTACTAGAACTTCGTGATGAACTATAATATGCAAGGGATGACAAAAATGATTCCCGAGCTCTTCGCGATGCTGAAATCAGCGAAGGTAGAAATCAAGAAAGAGCATCAAGTGTTGATGGTTATACAAGACCACTAGTTTCAAGAAAAAGGGCAAGGGAAAGAAAGGGAACTTCAAGAAGAACGGCAAGCAAGTTGCCACTCCGAAGAAGAAGCCCAAAGCTAGACCCAAGCCTGAAACTGAGTGCTTCTGCTGCAAAGGAAATGGTCACTAGAAGCGGAACTACCCCAAATATTTGCTGGAAAAGAAGGATGGCGAAGTGAACAAAGGTATATTTGATATACATGTTATATATGTGTACCTCACTAGTGCTCGTAGTAGCCCCTGGGTATTTGATACTTGTTCGGTTGCTAAAATTAGTAACTCGAAACAGGAGTTGCAGAATAAACAGAGACTAGTTGAGGGTGAGGTGACGATTTGTGTTGGAAGTAGTTCCAATATTGATATGATGATCATCGCACACTCCATGTACTTTCGGGATTAGTGTTAAACCTAAATAAATGTTATTAGGTGTTTGCGTTGAGCATGAACAAGGTTGGATCGTGTTTATTGCAATACGATTATTCATGTAAGTCAGAGAATAATTGTTATACTATTTAGTCAAATAAAACCTTCTATGGGCATACACCCAAGGTGAATGGTTTATTGAATCTCGATCGTAGTAATACACATATTCAAAATATTGAAGCCAAAAACATGCAGAGTTGATAATGATAGTGCAACTTATTTGTGGCACTGCCGTTTAGGTCATATTGGTGTAAAGCGAATGAAGAAACTCAATGCTGATGGGCTTTTGGAATCACTTGATTATGAATCACTTGGTGCTTGCGAACCATGCCTCATGGGAAAGATGACTAAAACTCCGTTCTCTAGAACAATGGAGCGAGCCAACGACTTATTGGAAATAATGCATCCAGATGTATGCGGTCCAACGAGTGTTGAGGCTCGCGGCGGGTATCGTTATGTTCTGACCTTCACAGATGATTTGAGCAGATATGAGTATATCTACTTAATGAAACACAAGTCTGAAACATTTGAAAAGTTCAAGAATTTCAGAGTGAAGTAGAGAATCATCGTAACAAGAAAATAAAGTTTCTACGATCTGATCGCAGAGGCGAATATTTGAGTTACGAGTTTTGTCTTCATTTAAAACAATGTGGAATAGTGTCACATCCCTAGTTCTGGTATGCTTTGGTCTAGTTAGTCTTTTGTTGCATCATGTTTAATTTTCTCTTAAACCTGAAATGGGGGTTTGTTCAAACCCTAGCATCAAAAGAACTTCACTAGGTTCAACTAAAATATTTTTCAGTAAATCCAAATGGCTTTCAAAAATATTCATCATTTATGGAAAATGGTGTAAACAGTAACCAGAGGTGATGCACATTTTTCCATGACATATTTGGGCTCTGAATTAAATCATACTCAATTTGCATTTTGGGCATTTAAATGCTATAAAATATTTTAAATGCTCAAATAATCATAAACTAAAATGTTTACTGTTGGATTTATTCTAAACAGTAGCCATGATTAGTTTCATGATTTTTGGAACTGCCCTGGTATTTTTAATAAATCCCTAAAGTTTACAGAATAATAGAAAACAAGGATTAAAAGAGAGAGAGAGAGAGAGAGAGAGAGAGAGAGAGAGAGCACTTACCTGGCAGCCCATCTGGCCGGCCCAGCCCACCAGGGGCAGGGAGGTCTTCTTCCTCCCGCCAGTCGGACGCACGGCGTGTGCCCGCGGCACGCCGGCCACCTCCTGCTTCTATCACGACGCCTCAGACCTTCTGGTCGTGCCACGAAGACGTCCACGACCTCCTCGTCCCACCTCACCTCCCCGCACTCACTTTCCCCTCGCTCCCCTGCTCCTCCTCGCCATGGCCGAAACCACCACGGTCGCGCCGGTGAGCACCACCGTGACCACCGCCTCCCCCTCGCCCCCTGGAACTGCCCACGAGCTTCGTCTCCACGCGCTGCAGCTCTTCGCCGAGCCGCCCATTTCCAGGAGCCCCTGGAGCGCCGTCGTCAACCTCGTCTTCTTCCTCGGCCACAGGAGATCGCCGCCGGGATTCCGACGCTGGCCGGCCTCCGCCGAGCCTGCTGAGACCTCCGACCGACCCCCTGTGAGCCCCTCCGTCGTTCCCCTCTCTCTCCTTCATCGATCTCGACCCCTAACCACGCCAGTCACCAAGCCCGAGAACCCCTCGCCGTCGGCCATGTCGCCGCCGTCGTTCTAGCCACCGCCGCTCGTGTCCGAGCTCACCACTGTACTCAGTGCACCGCTGCGCGTCGAATTCAGCCACCGGTTGCTCCTGTCCTGCGTTGCAACACCGTGTCTGCCGCAGCCAGAACTCCGGCGCCGCCGCGAGCATGATTCCGACGAGCTTCGGCCACCCCAGCTCCTCCCGCTTGCCCTACCGGATGCGCGCGAGCCCCAGCTACGCCTAGGACCAAACGGCTGTCGATTTGGTCGACCGTAGGCAAATCCCGAGCCCCTCCGCCGTGCTCGCTGTCACCGGCGGTAAGCCGCCGGCCTGTTTGGGTCTTTGACCCGAGGTTTGACCCCCCTGGGTCTATGACATGCGGGCTCCGCACGGCTATTTAACCTAGTTTAGGCTTAAATCTAATTAGCTTAACCTTGGTTAGTATTAACTACGTTTAATTAGTCTAGCTGAGTCGCTGACTAGTGGGCCCAAGCCCCACTGATAGTTTAGTTAGTGTTAGTTTAAAACTAACTAACCCTGTTAGCTAGTTGTGTCACTGACGTGTGGACCCCACACGTCAGGTTTGACCCTGGCCGCCCTGTTGACTTGCTGACGTCACACAGACGTCATGCTGACGCAGTAAGTTTTCTGGAATTTAAAATAAATCTCAAATGATTTATATATTTCAGAAAATAGCCAAAACTTCAAAAATCATAAAAAATAATATATAACTCCAATGAAAATAATTTATATATGAATAATGATCAGAAAAATTCAATATGGCATTTTCATGCATGTTTGAACAAGTTAAACCTGCTGATCAGGTCAAATCGATTAAATGACATTTAAATAATCACATATGGAGTTTGAATATGAACCTTTGGTTCAAACCAACTTCATTTACTATGGTTGCTAGTTACATTAGCTCAATCAACAGCATGTTGCCATGTCATTATCATGCATCATATTGTCGCATTGCATTGATTGTGTTCTCTCTTGTTTGCCGGTGTTTGTCCCCTCTCAGTAGACGTTGTTCCGACGATGTGATCGATGACATTGATGAAGACACAGTGCTATCTTCAGAAGTGCCAGGCAAGCAAAACCCCATTGAGCATTCCGATACAATCCCACTCTCTCGCTCTTGCTCTCTTTACTGCATTAGGACAACAACGCTTCAACTGTTACCTACTGCGGTAGTTGAACCCCTTTCCACTGCATGACCCGTCATTGCACAGTAAATAGTTGAAACCCACTAGCATGAGTAGGAGTTGTTTGAGCCATGTTGTGCCTACTCTTTCATGCTTTCTGGTTATGCCTGCTATTGCTTAGAGTTGTGTCAGGTCTGATTCATCGGGGATGAATTGGAATGCGGTGAACATGTCCTACTGTTGAGAGCTAAGTTTGTGAACATGATTTGGTAAAGGTGGCGATGAGAGGCCATGTAGGAGTACATGGTGGGTTGTCTCATTGCAGCCGTCCTCGGGAACTGAGTTCTATGTTGGTTGATCCATGACCAGTTACTACCATGCATTGGGCCCGAAACCAATGGACCCTCTCGACTTATTAACTGCCCTTGTCCTCTGTCCAGGAGTTGCAACTAGTTTCTGGTGTTTGTAGTTTACTGGAGGTCGTGCGCAGCGCTGACCCTCGGGGTGGGCTGTGACACGGCAGGTACGTGGCCGGGTGTACCGGTCGCCCGTTTGGTGACTCGGGAACCCTGTACACATCGTTTGGGGCCGTGAGCGACACCCCGGCCGGATCTCCCCACGGATGAAACCCAAATAGGTGATAAACCTGGACTAGGGACTTGTGTGGTTAGTCAGGTCGTGGCCGACACCCTCGTTGGGCTTCCGCTTGAAGGTTGCCGAGTACATGTCATGTAAATGGTGGTAAGTGGTGAGAGTGTGTGTGAAGAAGTACACCCCTGCAGGGTTACATATGATCTATTCGAATAGCCGTGTCCGCGGAAATGGACTTCTGGGTTACCTTTACAGTTCATAGACAAGTGAAAGTGGATACTCTAAAACACGCAAGATAAGCGTGAGTGCTATGGATGGCCTTCTCGTAGGGAGACGGGAGCGGATCCATAGTGGTGTATTGATTGGTGAATATGTGGACTCGTGTGCGCCAGCTCAAAAGAGTTACTTGCCGTCGTAGTTCAGGATAGCCACTGAGTCAAAGCTGGCTTGCTGCAGTCAAACTCCACCACCCCTTTGTTGATACTGATGCATATGTAGCTAGTTCTGATGTAAGTCTTGCTGAGTACCTTTGTACTCACGTTTGCTTAATTTATGTTTTTGCAGAGAGACTTCAGTCTCACTAGTGGTTTCGCGTGGACTTCGACGTTTAGCTTGTTACCTCAGCTACGATCTTGTACCCTTGGGAGGGTTTTGTAGATAGTCAGGCTTCTCAGCCTTTTTCATTTGTAATTGTCTGTACTCAGACATGTTATGCTTCCGTTGCCTGTATGCTCTGTATGTTGGGTCATGAGACCCACTGTTTGTAATAAATGCTATGATGGCTCTTATGGGCCTTTATCTATATGAGTTGTTGAGTTATGTTGTGATGCCATGTTGTACAACACATACTTGCATGTTATGCTTACGTGTAATGTGTATTGCTATGTGTGGGATCCGACACCTAGTTGTTTACCCTTGGTAGCCTATCTTATGGGGAAATGTCTCCTAGTGCTTCCACTGAGCCTTGGTAGCTTGCTACTGCTCCGGAACACTTAGGCTGACCGGCATGTGTCCTTCTTCGTTCCTGTGTCTGTCCCTTAGGGGAAATGTCATGCGTTGTTCCTTTAAGTCCTTGTAGCTTGCTACGACTTGAGTTCATACGTTGATGACCGACACGATCGTTGCTGGGTCATGTATGCCTGTCTCTGTAATTTAGTGCCACCTTTGGTTTATAACTAGTCATGTCGGCCCGGGTTCTTTGTCATATGGATGCTAGCGACACTATCATATACGTGTGCCAAAATGCGCAAATGGTCCCGGACCAGGTAAGGTGGCACCCTTGGGGATACCGTGCGTGAGGCCGCAAAGTGATATGACGTGTTACATGCTAGACCTGTGTGACTTAGGATCGGGGTCCTGATAGCTTTGGTATGAGAGCCTGACTGCCTGTAGGATTAGTAAGCCAAACTGGTCGAAGTCGTGTCTAGAAATTCTTTAGTTATATAAGGGAATTGATTGTGGAAGGGAACGTAAGGCTCTTTTTACTCCTTTACCCTATGACCTTCTAATCTGAGTCAACTTCTTCTTTTTACGGGGATTAAGAACTAGGCTTCTCATTCTAATTATCAGGATCACGTTAATTGTGGATTCAACCCTCAGTTCAGTTTCTACTACTTCTGTTTGTTAAACTGTTGGTCTCAGAACCTTGACATTATGATGTTGAGTGGTTATGCTATCTTTGTGCATGAGTCTCAAAAGTATTTTCGAGCATTTACAGCCGTTATGTTGTCCGAGTTATCCCAGGTTTCTAAATGGTCTAATGCATTTGCAAATCCCCTCTTCCTGTTCTCGATGCTCCTTTGGGCCAGATTAACCACACTAGTCGTTGTGTTGAGGTACTCTATTACCTCGACACATATGTTGGAGTTATTATTATGACCCTAGGTGTCTAGAGTATCACCTAGTAATCTAGCCATGTATTGTGTTCCCAGTGTGATCATTCTGGCCATTATCCTCGAAAGCATCCCGTGATGCCATTTAGTTGGTAGGTATTCTATCTCTGGGTCTTGAACCCAAGATTCACTCTACTTACTTCTTGTCAATAGTGTTTGCTAGTTCCTTTAGGATATTAGTAATGTTGTGATAGCCCTCGAGGTTCGTGGTATATCCTTCTTCCAACACCATGAACCATTATAGCAGAAGTTCTTCTGAACCAAAAGCTCACAACCAGAGTGCTCTTGAGTAGTACTCCATTCATATTGTGACTCTGCAAGTCTTACCTTTCTTCATGGGTTATCCGAAAGAAATATGTTGAACTAGTTCGACATACTAATCTATGCACCCACAACTCAGAAAGTTATATGTTCCGTTGAGTTGTCCCTTTCTAGTGGTATTATGATGCTCGTCTATCAGTTGATAGTCAGGAGTAGTTGTGCACTCGTGTTCATCGATGTCTTTTACTCTTGTGGTCCGTCAAGCCATTCTATTCTGGAATGACTAGGAGAAACAAACTCCAGTACCTTATCCATATCCAGGATTGGGTCAAAGAAGCTGTACTTCGCAGATGAAGAATGCTAATCCAGCTTCTAATCTGTTCTATCCTGGAGTATTACCATCCTTATGTCAAGAATGTCATGGGAAATGCACCACCTCCTATGAACTCTTGATACAGTGATACTTTTCACCATCATCATTCATTCCTCGGTCTCCGTGTTGTTGTAACCGGAATACTGACAAGTGAATCGTGATGTGTGTAATCAATACTCCTAGCAACTCTGTTGCTTGGCAGTTAAAGGACGATAATCTCATTCTTAGTGTGCTGGTTACTGGATCATCATTCTAAGATTGTTCGTGTTACCTAGTCCATTTTTCTCTGGTACACTCTTTGATCAATGAGTTAGGATTGTGTCAATCTCTCGCTCTTTTGATCATATCTTCTTGCCCCGAAAAGCAAGATTGATCTCGAGCTTCCTAACATATCGATGGTTCGTGATTTTCCGAATATCTTCTCAGAAGTATTACCAGGTTGATCCCTGACCGATATGTTGAGCTCGTGATCAAGTTGGTTTACATATAAACCACCCCTTCTCCGAGAATCTGTGTCGCATACCCCTGAGCTGGTTGGTCAAGCTAAACAACAACTTGGAGAGTTGGAAGATGGAAGCTTGTCCAATTTAGTTCATCTTAAGGGATATCTTGTATGTGTGTTGAGAAAAGATGATATCTTCATCGATTGATCCTCGTGACCAGTTGTTGGACCTATTGTCTTGCCAAAACTTTGATTTGAGTGTGGGCTATCCTCAAATCAAATCAGAACGAACGATGTTCTTAATGTTGTCTTACTCGTGGTTGATCCCTCGAGCATACACCGTTACATCTATTGGTCTGACCAATGCCATCACCTTGTTCACATAGTTATGGAATTCCATTTTATGGAAGCCTCGATGAATTGTTGTCGAGCCCATCGGCAACATGTTTATTCCCTCCATGATTCTTGTTGAACATTAAAGCTAGTGTTGGAAACTTTGTAAGCATTATCTTCATGTCCCGTTCATGAGGTATATGTTGGATGAGAGAAGAGACATTCCCTAATTCATGTGTAATTGATGTAAGTTGCCACCGTGAGTTCGAGAAAGTTGTTTTGCTTCCTGTGGAATCATCCCAAGTCAGTCATGCATACGTGCGAAGTATTCTGTGGTTTGGAGACTTGCAACCTTCACTCTATATGTATCCCTAGCACACCAAGCCACTGATTGATTTGTTTAAGGAGAAGGAGCTCCTTCTTAAGAGCATGCCTTATGCATGGACGTCCTTATCCGCGATGATGGTTCCAATCTGAACTCGGTAGTATTTTATCATAAGACTACTATGTGGTCATGCTTGTCTGGGACAACGTGTTCATAGGTATGTAGCAGAACTAGCTCATGTTTTGGAGCTTGCTATCGTAATTCACTCCCCGAGAATCTCGCAATGCCGTCTCGTCGATTTGTGTTGCAGACTTTCATTTTTCTTTCTAGACTCGATGAGTCTGGAATATCTTGACACCAACCAGAACTGAATCTCAGGAAGATATGATGGTTGGAGCATTTTCCAAGAACTATAATATTGGTCTCTCGATAACCGGTAAAGTGGATGTTGTGGCCAACACACACCAGCCGGAAGACCTATTGTTGTAGTATCTTGATTGAAGAAGTTGGCCACCTCCCCATAAGGATTTCGTAGGATTTACTCCCTAGTTGTTCCTTATGGATTTTTGTGTTTCCGAAGTCCGACCTTTTGCTTGATGTTCTAGATATCAAACCATATCTAGAATGGGTTGCGCTAGCACATCAAGGAGAACATTAGAAGCGGAGTGCTAAATGTCTCTCGGTCGATCATCCAGATTTTGCCCCTTGACTCCGCTAAGGTGAAATCTGAGAAACTGTTATCTTCCTTTGCATCTGCATCGTCCATCGCTATTCATCATGGTCGTATGTTGTGTTGTCAGCACCCTTGGCACGGTTAATGGTAAAACCTTGATGATGATGGAAATTCTCAAGTTCTTGAGAGCACGCACAAGCACTAGGTGTTATCACTAGCACTAACCGGGATTGCTCTCAGTGTTCTTGGTTATGCTATAACCTCTCAAAGAGTAGATTCACTCTCTACTGTTGGGTTTCTTCCCAGTTACCAGAATCATTCCCATCATTTGCATTTTGGTCCCAGCTTGCACCGCCAATGTGCCATTTACCCAAGGGTTCCATCCATTTCCGATGATAAGAAAAATCATCCCTTGTGTTACCTTCAACAAGGTAGTCCACATCATCCATTCTGGCCCGAGAATGTCGTTCTCCCGAACTCCGTCAAACGATCATTTGTGTTTGCCTTAGGCTGGTATAGGGAATTTCAATGATCTCCACTTAAGGGGATAATTCTACGAGTCACCTTCTCTAAGGTGCCCCGTCTGGTGACATCGATCACCATCTCCTTAGGTGTGGAATTATTGCCACTAAGTGAACCTACATCGTTTGTTTCACTCCATCCCTCTGGATGTGTGTTTCGTGTCTCAGCTCAAGAGATGTTTCAACGTCTCACTCCATGAGTTGATCTTGAGTTGCTCGATCTTTCAGAAGATCAATTTTGTAGAGTTTCTTTCGTCGTCACTGTGTTGGACAAAGACCTCGAAAGCAAGGATGTCAAGATCAACATGATGCAAGAAATCAACATTCCTATGAAGTGCAACCTGGATAGTGAAGATTGTGTTAGTTAGTGTCCCCTCTGATTTCTTACCTCGCGTCTTGAATCTCGGGACGAGATTCTTGTTTAGTGGGGGTGAGTTGTCACATCCCTAGTTCTGGTCTGCTCTGGTCTAGTTAGTCTTTTGTTGCATCATGTTTAATTTTCTCTTAAACCTGAAATGGGGGTGTGTTCAAACCCTAGCATCAAAAGAACTTCACTAGTTTCAACTAAAATATTTTTCAGTAAATCCAAATGGCTTTCAAAAATGTTCATCATTTATGGAAAATGTTGTAAACAGTAACCAGAGGTGATGCACATTTTTCCATGACATATTAGGGCTCTGAATTAAATCATACTCTATTTGCATTTGGGCATTTAAATGCTATAAAATATTTTAAATGCTCAAATAATCATAAACTAAAATGTTTACTGTTGGATTTATACTAAACAGTAGCCATGATTAGTTTCAAGATTTTTGGAACTGCCCTGGTATTTTTAATAAAGCCCTAAAGTCTATAGAATAATAGAAAACAAGGATTAAAAGAGAGAGAGAGCACTTACCTGGCGCTCACCTGGCAGCCCATCTGGCCGGCCTAGCCCACCAGGGGCAGGGAGGTCTTCTTCCTCCCGCCAGTCGGACGCACGGCGTGTGCCCGCGGCACGCCGGCCACCTCCTGCTTCCACCGCGACGCCTCAGACCTTCTGGTCGTGCCACGAAGACGTCCACGACCCCCTCGTCCCACCTCACCTCCCCGCACTCACTTTCCCCTCGCTCCCCTGCTCCTCCTCGCCATGGCCGAAACCACCACGGCCGCGCCGGCGAGCACCACCGTGACCACCGCATCCCCCTCGCCCCCTGGAACTACCCACGAGCTTCGTCTCCACGCGCTGGAGCTCTTCGCCGAGCCGCCCGATACCAGGAGCCCCTAGAGCGCCGTCGTCGACCTTGTCTTCTTCCTCGGCCACAGGAGATCGCCGTCGGGATTCCGACGCTGGCCGGCCTCCGCCGAGCCTGCTGAGACCTCCGACCGACCCCCTGTGAGCCCCTCTGTCGTTCCCCTCTCTCCCCTTTGTCGATCTCGACCCCTAATCACGCCAGTCACCAAGCCCGAGAACTCCTCGCCGCCGGCCATGTCGCCGCCGTCATTCTAGCCACCGCCGCTCGTGTCCGAGCTCACCATTGCACTCAGTGCACCCCTGCGCGTCGAATTCAGCCACCGGTTGCTCCTGCCGTGCGTTGCAACACCGTTTCTGCCGCAGCCAGAACTCCGGCGCCGCCGCGAGCTTCATTCCGACGAGCTTCGGCCACCCCAGCTCCTCCCGCTTGCCCTACCGGATGCGCGCGAGCCCCAGCTACGCGTAGGACCAAACGACGGTCGATTTGGTCGACCGTAGGCAAATCCCGAGCCCCTCCGCCGTGCTCGCTCTTGCCGGCGGTAAGCCGCCGGCCTGTTTGGGTCTTTGACCCGAGGTTTGACCCCCTGGGTCTATGACATGCGGGCCCCGCACGGCTGTTTAACCTAGTTTAGGCTTAAAGCTAATTAGCTTAACCTTGGTTAGTATTAACTACGTTTAATTAGTCTAGCTGAGTCGTTGACTGGTGGGCCCAGGCCCCACTGATAGTTTAGTTAGTGTTAGTTTAAAACTAACTAACCCTGTTAGCTAGTTGTGTCACTGACGTGTGGACCCCACACGTCAGTTTTGACCCTGGCCGCCCTGTTGACTTGCTGACGTCACACAAACGTCATGCTGACGCAGTAAGTTTTCTGGAATTTAAAATAAATCTCAAATGATTTATTTATTTCAGAAAATAGCCAAAACTTCTAAAAATCATAGAAAATAATCTATAACTCCAATGAAAATAATTTATATATGAAAAATGATCAGAAAATTCAAGGAATCTGTTTATGGCATTTCCATGCATGCTTGAACAAGTTAAACCTGCTGATCAGGTCAAATCAATTAAATGGCATTTAAATAATTACATATGGAGTTTGAATTTGAACCTTTGGTTCAAACCAACTTCATTTAATATGGTTTCTAGTTACATTAGCTCAATCAACAGCATGTTGCCATGTCATGATCATGCATCATATTGTCGCATTGCATTGATTGTGTTCTCTCTTGTTTGCTGGTGTTTGTCCCCTCTCAGTAGACGTTGTTCCGACGATGTGATCGATGACACTGATGAAGACATAGTGCTATCTTCAGAACTGCCAGGCAAGCAAAACCCCATTGAGCATTCCGATACAATCCCACTCTCTCGCTCTTGCTCTCTTTACTGCATTAGGACAAAAACGCTTCAACTGTTACCTGCTGCGGTAGTTGAACCCCTTTCCACTGCATGACCCGTCATTGCCAATGTAAATAGTTGAAACCCACTAGCATGAGTAGGAGTTGTTTGAGGCATGTTGTGCCTACTCATTCATGCTTTCTGGTTATGCCTGCTATTGCTTAGAGTTGTGTCAGGTCTGATTCATCGGGGATGAATTGGAATATGGTGAACATGTCCTACTGTTGAGAGCTAAGTTTGTGAACACGATTTGGTAAAGGTGGCGATGAGAGGCCATGTAGGAGTACATGGTGGGTTGTCTCATTGCAGCCGTCCTCAGAAACTGAGTTATGTGTTGGTTGATCCATGACCAGTTACTACCATGCATTGGGCCCGAAACCAATGGACCCTCTCGACTTATTAACTGCCCTTGTCCTCTGTCCAGGAGTTGCAACTAGTTTCTGGTGTTTGTAGTTTACTGGAGGTCGTGCGCAGCGCTGACCCTCGGGGTGGGCTGTGACACGGCAGGTACGTGGCCGGGTGTACCAGTCGCCTGTTTGGTGACTCGGGAACCCTGTACACATCGTTTGGGGTCGTGAGCGACACCCCGGCCGGATCTCCCCACGGATGGAACCCAAATAGGCGATAAATCTGGACTAGGGACTTGTGTGGTTAGTCAGGTCGTGGCCGACACCCTCGTTGGGCTTCCGCTTGAAGGTTGCCGAGTACATGTCATGTAAACGGCGGTAAGTGGTGAGAGCGTGTGTGAAGAAGTACACCCCTGCAGGGTTATATATGATCTATTCGAATAGCCGTGTCCGCGGAAATGGACTTCTGGGTTACCTTTACAGTTCATAGACAAGTGAAAGTGGATACTCTAAAACACGCAAGATAAGCGTGAGTGCTATGGATGACCTTCTCGTAGGGAGACGGGAGCGGATCCATAGTGGTATATTGATTGGTGAATATGTGGACTCGTGTGCGCCAGCTCAAAAGAGTTACTTGCAGTCGTAGTTCAGGATAGCCACTGAGTCAAAGCTGGCTTGCTGCAGTCAAACTCCACCACCCCTTTGTTGATACTGATGCATATGTAGCTAGTTCTGATGTAAGTCTTGTTGAGTACCTTTGTGCTCATGTTTGCTTAATTTATGTTTTTGCAGAGAGACTTCAGTCTCACTAGTGGTTTCGCGTGGACTTCGACGTTTAGCTTGTTACCTCAGCTACGATCTTGTACCCTTGGGAGGGTTTTGTAGATAGTCAGGCTTCTCAGCCTTTTTCATTTGTAGTTGTCTGTACGCACACATGTTATGCTTCCGTTGCCTGTATGCCCTGTATGTTGGGTCATGAGACCCACTGTTTGTAATAAATGCTATGATGGCTCTTCTGGGCCTTTATCTATATGAGTTGTTGAGTCATGTTGTGATGCGATGTTGTACATCACATACTTGCATGTTATGCGTACGTGTAATGTGTATTGCTATGTGTGGAATCCGACACCTAGTTGTTTACCCTTGGTAGCCTATCTTACAGGGAAATGTCTCCTAGTGCTTCCACTGAGCCTCGGTAGCTTGCTACTGCTCCGGAACACTTAGGCTGGCCGGCATGTGTCCTTCTTCGTTCCTGTGTCTGTCCCTTAGGGGAAATGTCACGCATTGTTCCTTTAAGTCCTTGTAGCTTGCTACGACTTGGGTTCATACGTTGATGACTGACACGATCGTTTGTGGGTCATGTACGCATGTCTCTGTAATTTAGTGCCACCTTTGGTTTATAACTAGTCATGTCGGCCCGGGTTCTTTGTCATATGGATGCTAGCGAAACTATCATATACGTGTGCCAAAATGCGCAAACGGTCCCGGGCCAGGTAAGGTGGCACCCGTGGGGATACCGTGCGTGAGGCCGCAAAGTGATATGACGTGTTACAGGCTAGACCTGTGTGACTTAGGATCGGGGTCCTGACAAATAGTTTCGCAAACTCACGCCACCTGAAACACCACAGTGTAATGGTGTGTCCGAACGTCATAACCATACTTTATTAGATATGGTGCGATCTATGATGTCTTTTAACGATTTACCACTATCATTTTTGGGTTATGCATTAGAGACAACTTCATTCACGTTAAATAGGGCACCATCTAAATCCATTGAGAAGACACTGTATGAACTATGGTTTGGCAAGAAACCTAAGTTGTTGTTTCTTAAAGTTTGGGGTTGCGATGCTTATGCGAAAAAGCTTCAGCCTGATAAGCTCGAACCCAAATCGGAGAAATGCGTCTTCATAGGATACCCAAAAGGAACAGTTGGGTACTGATACGTCCAAAACGTATCTATAATTCCTGCTTGCTCCATGCCTCTTTTGAGTGATATTGCTATGATATTTATACACTTCCATACACTTTTGATCATATTTGGACTAACCTATTAACTCAGTGCACCCCAGTGCCAGTTTCTGTTTTCGGCTGTTTTTGTATTTCAGGTTTTCACATTACGAGAACTGCCAGGAAAAATCCAGAAAAAATATATAAAAAATCAGCGTTCCAGGAGCTACCGTGCGGCCAAAGTGCAGCCGGGGGGACCCACAGGGGCTCCAGGCGCCCTGTGGGCGC
>LR738713.1:410897007-410933479 GCA_902687465.1 Secale cereale
CCCCCCGGCCGCGTCGGGGGGGCGCCTGGGACCCCCGAGACACCTCCGATGCCCCCCTTTGGCATATATTTAAAGCGTGTCGAGGAAACCCTGATTCCGGACCCCTTTTCTCCAGACGCGATTCCGATCTCCGCCGCCATCTCCATCAAGCTTCGGGGGACCAGAATTCCTGCGCCGGCACCCTGCCGGGACGGGGAAGTGCCCCCGGATTCATCTCCATGGACGTTGCTTCCTCCCTCCATGATGCGGGAGTAGTTCCTCCTCGGGGCTGAGGTTCTTACCAGTAGCTATGTGGTCAATTCTCTCTCCCATGATGTGATCTTCGTTGTGATCATAGGCTATGTTAATCTAGGGTGATCCCATGATATTTCCCCTTCCTCTATGTATTGGATTGATGTACTCACTTGTCTTTATCTAGTATAATCCCCGAGACCAAGGTGACAGCGATCTATTGGACATGGATTAGAACAATATTTTCATGAGTGATTTCCTCTCTTGTGTGTTGATTCAAGATTGAGAGTCTCTTGGTGCTTGTCTTTGACTATCCTTTAGATATGTTGTGGTGATTGTGGGACTCTCTTTGGATGGCCGCGGTGACATTGGGAAATCCTTAGACTGAGAACTACGAACTTTGAGGTGTGCTTTTGTAGCCCTACATAATTCTCGTCCTCTCTTGACCACGAAGGAATGACCTCCGAGTGTGTCCCCTTTGCATGTTTTATGGGAAATATCATGTGATTCGATTATGTTAATGTTGTTGGGAGTTGCCACTAGTGAAAGTATGAAGCCTAGGCCTTGTTTCCACCATTGCAATACCATTTATGCTCACGTTTACCACTTGTTTGCTTGCTGCACTTTTTATTACAGATTTATATTACTTTGTTTTGCCATCCATATCACTTGCCATTTAACATCTCTTCGCCGAACTAGTGCACCTATACATCTGACAAGTGTATTAGGTGTGTTGGGGACACAAGAGACTTCTTGTATCTTAGTTGCAGGGTTGCTTGAGAGAGACCATCTTCAACCTCTACTTCCCTGAGTTCGATAAACCTTAGGTCATTTACTTGAGGGAAATTTGTTGCTGTCCTACAAACCTCTGCGCTTGGAGGCCCAACATAGTCTACAAGAGTAGAAGCGTGTGTAGACATCAAGCTATTTCTGGTGCCGTTGCCGGGGAGGTGAGCGCTTGAAGGTATATCTTTAGATCTTGCAATTAAATCTTTTGTTTCTTGTTTTTATTTCACTAGTAATGCTTATGGACAACCCTGTTATTGGATCGTTGCTTGTGGGAAGACGCCCCACACCAGTGGTGGTTGCTCCTCCCCCTACTGAAATTGTGCCCTATGAAATACCAGCTGGTATTATCGATCATGTTTTGGCTAATCGTTATGCAGGAGACAGACATCCCGGTGAACACTTGCTATATCTGTCACAACTATGCTCATTATTTAAGCTTGCAGGTGTATCAAGGGAGTTTGTCATGAGGAGATTGTTCGCCGTATCACTTATAGATAAAGCTTCAGATTGGTATAAGCTTCTCGATAACTCGTACTTGCTTGATTGGCAAGAGCTTATGTCTCTCTTTTACTCCAAGTTTTATCATCTTCATGAAGTTCATGAGAATAGGAATTATGTTTATAATTTTTATCCTCATGACGGAGAGAGCATAGCTCAAGCTTGGGGGAGACTGAAAATGTTAATGCTAAAATGTCCTAACCATGGGCTCCCCAAAGATATTATTATTACTAACTTCTATGCGAGGCTCTCTCGACAGGATAAAGATTTGCTCGATGCTTCCTCTACGGGTTCTTTCACAAACAAAAAGATTGATGCTAAATAGGAACTCCTTGAAAGAATTCAACGCAACACTGAAGATTGGGAGATCGACAAAGGTAAAGAGTCAGGTATAATTTATGAGTATAATTGCATTAAGTCCTTTGTTGAAACTACAAGTTTTAATAAGTTTAGTGCTAAGTTTGGGCTTGATTCTCAACTCCTTGTTGATTTCCTCAAATCTTTTGCTTCACATCTTAATATGCCTAAGGAGGATTGGATCAAGTATCATAAACCTTTTAAAGAGACTTGCAAAGAAAATGAAATTGTTCATGATGATTGCAACATGCATGATCCAATTCCTAAAAATGAAGTTTTATATAAGCATGTTAACTTTTGTGGAGTGGATAGACCTTGTGAAAGGCCTATGATTGAAGAAGAGAAGTATTGTAAGCAACATAAGCATGAAAGAACAATCACTTGGGTCAGAGATTTAAATGAAATTGCTAGAGAATTGTGTGACCTTTACCCTTTTACTTGTGAACTTTGCCGTATAGAGGGTCACTTTAATTTTCAATGCATGAACTTTCAGAACATAACTGTTAACCGGTTGTGTGATAACATGATCACCTCTGATCTTTATGATGAGCTTATGTTATTTTTGATGTGTGAAGAGTTATCACAAAAGACATCTTGGCTGGATGATAATGCCATAGGAATAAAAAACACTTTGCAAAATTGCCATCTCTATTGTGTTGTTAATTGCCATGAAAATGATTACATAAGTAAGATTAGAAAGGAGGGAACTTTACCAAAGTATAAAAATGTCTCTTATATTTCTGCTAATAAAAAGGACAGTTCCTCCCAAGTTTCCCCCATTGTTTCTAATGATAAACCAGGATATGTGGAGAAGCTTCATTTCCAACCACTCCCTCCTAAGGTGAAGAAGAAGAAAAAGAAGAGGAGGAGGAAGAGGAGCAAGACGGAAGAAGAATGGGTATCAACCTGGCCTGAGCATATTCCTCCCATCAACTTTTATCCTAACGATTGTAAGTTTAAAGAAGAAGGTGAAGTTTATTGCCTTAATTATCATCTTGATGATACGTCCGTAGGTACTATTGAAGATGATTTTGATTATGATATGCATGTTACTTATTGTGATTGGGAAAATGATGATAATGCTGCTTATGATCTTGAAAGTCTTTTTGGTACCAACTCTGAAAGTGATGATATGGGAAGCTCTAAGCTTGGGGATGATAGGATTGCAAGTCCTTTACCCACTAGTGATGTGATAATTGATAATTCTTTTGCTAGTAAGAATAAAGACAACATGTTTACAAATATAGTTGCTAGCAATGATAATGCTCTTCTCTACCATGATGATGTTATAACTCCAATCTATAGTGATTATAAAGGTACCTATGACATAAGGAGAAATTATCCTTATGAAACTTGTCATAATCATGGAGGGAATTACTCCCTTGTTGAACACCACCCTCCTAATATACAATTAATCTATAGTGTTCAAGTTGTTTATGATAGTCCTACTCCCACTATTACCAATGAGAAAGATTATGCTTATGTGGAGAGTAAGATTACCTTTTTGCATGTGGATCATGGCAACAATGCTTTATGTGATGCTTATATTGTTGAGTTCATCCATGATGCCACTGAAATTTATAATGAGAGAGGGATACTTGGTTCTAAATATCTTAATAATAAGAAGTTTCCTCTCTTTATGGTGAATACTTTGAAGTTATGCTTGTTTTGCCTTCCTATGCTAGTTGCTTCGTGCTTCAATGAATTATTCTATTGCAATATTCCTATGCATAGGAAGCATGTTAGGCTTAAATGTATTTGGCATTTGCTTCTTGATGCCCTCTTTTGTTCTTCAGCTCTTATTCTTACGAGAGCATCATTAAAGTCCTATGCCTAGCTTAAAGGCATAAAAGAAAGCGCTTTTTGGAGGCAGCCCACAATGAATAAAATTTTATTTTGCTTTTGTTGTGTCTTGATGTTGTTACTACAGTAGCATCATCATTGTATCTTTACTTTTCAGCTTTGTGCCAAGTATAGCCTCTGATTGCTAGAAAGTTCAAAAGTTGTGAGGTGATGTCCAGGAAACAGATTCTGTCCTTCGATAGAAAAATTCGTATAAAATCACCAGATCATCTTTTTGGTCTGATTTTTTTCGAAAGCGTGCTCTTTATAATTGTCTTTCGTGCATATGTTTTGAGTTTTTTGATTAGAGTTGCAGAAGTGCCCCGAACAAATCATTTACTACCTGCTGTTCTGTTTTTCACAGATTTTGTCCTGTTTTGCCTTTCCTTCAGTTTGCAAACCAAGAGCTTGCTTTTTCTTTGCAAAAACCTTTTTGCAATCTTGAGAAACAGTAGATCTTCAAGAATATCCTTATTTCCAGCAAGGAACAATTATTTTATTATGGGTACTAACCTCGCTAATCAGATTATGATGAGTTATGTATGAAGGGAGTTTTCAAGTGTGCGAGGGAAGATGATAAAAAGATTCAGGAGTGTCAAGCGCTCAAGCTTGGGGATGCCCCCGTGCACCCCAAGAAATATTCAAGGAGACTCAAGCGTCTAAGCTTGGGGATGCCCCCGTGCATCCCCTTCTCCATCAACATTATCAGTTCGTCTTTCGTTCCGCTATATTTTTATCACTTCATGTGTTATGTGCTATGCTTGGAGCGTCTTGCTTTTAGTTTTCTTTTTAGTTTTTCATAACGAGTCGGAACTCAGCATTCCTTTATGTGGGAGAGAAACACGCTCCACTTCTACCTAGAACATAACATAGATTTTTCATGTCTATCTCTGATGTGTGTGTTCTTTGTCTTTTAATAGCTACTATCATGCTCTGCTCTTAGTATTCATGCTTATCTTTTCGAAGAGCTTTTGTTTAGTTGGTTGCTTGAACTCTCTTTAATTATCATGCTTATCTTATTAAGAGAGTTTGCTTCCGTTGCATTGGTTAATATGTCTATGATAAAGATGCTACGTGCATAATGGCGCTTATTAGTTCAGGTTTTCTTACGGTTAGTCTCAAATAGCTGGGGGATTCCCAATGTGTTATTGGAGTACCAACATGATTCGTTTGCCTATGATGTGGTATGGTTTAGTAATATCTTCCTTCGAGAATTTATTTTGATTGACTTGGCGTATGCTCACGCATATTTAAGACTGTAAAGAAAGTCTGTCAAGCCTTGATGGTCTTTTATTTCTGAGTAGCAATATAACTACCATGCCTGATTCAATGTTGCTTTGTCGCTCTGCATGATTATGACCGTCATTGCTCTCTTAGTTGGTCGCTCCCAGTCTTTTGCTAACCTCCACCTATACTAAGCAGACTAACTTTGCAATATATAGCTCATGGGAAAGTAGCATAAAAACTATTGTGGTAAAGAATATGTTGCCTATGTATTTTATTTCTTATAAGTTGCTTGCTGAGCGGTAACCATGTTTCTGGGGACGCCATCAACTGTTACACTTTTGTTGAATATCATGTGAGTTGCTATGCATGTTCGTCTTGTCTGAAGTAAGGGTGATTTGCCGTGGGTTGAATGAGTATGCATATTGTTAGAGAAGAACATTGGGCCGCCAACCAAAGCCATGTATCATGGTGGAAGTTTTAGCTTGGACATTAATCCTCAATCTCTTATGAGAATATGCTTATGCATTGAAGGGGAGTCCATCATCTAATTTCTATGTTGTCCCGGTATGGATGTCCTCAAGTTGAGATCTATCAAAAACGAGAAATCAAATGCGATTTATCTCCTTGGACCTTTGTACAGGTGGCATAGAGGTACCCCTTTGCGACACTTGGTTGAAACATATGTAATGCAATGATAACCCATGGAAATCCGAGCTAATTAGGACAAGGTGCGAGCACTATTGGTATTCGATGCATGAGGCTTGCAACTTATAGGATGTCTTATGCATGACACATATGAAGTACTACTACCGTTGACAAAATTGCTTCTATGTTTTCAAAATAAAAAGCTCTAGCACATAACCATTCTTTTACTTTTATGTTGAGTCTCCACCTTCTTTTAAAAGCACCAACTACTGAGAGCATGATTGTCATTCTGAGTGTAATGTGCATTGTCCCAAAGTAGCATTGTCTTTTGCATGATTGTGATATCGTTTATTTTGAAATCATTGTATCTAGTCATCACTTAAACCTTGAAGGTGCCCCTGCATTTATGTTTTGCTTCACTAAAGGGGGCAAGCTAGATGTCACTTTATCATATTTGCACATCATGTTCATTGCAAATCTTTTTGATGTTTTAGTTTCATATTGTAAAACTTTCAGTCCTTTGTGATTTTCTCATGAGGCAACTTAATTACTATAGAATCATTGTCTCAGTAAGCTTTTGTCATGTGACTATGAAAAAGTCCTATATGGTTAATAGCATGTCACCACAGAAATTATTCTTGTTATCATTTACCTACTCGAGGACGAGTAGGAATTAAGCTTGGGGATGTTGATACGTCCAAAACGTATCTATAATTTCTGCTTGCTCCATGCCTCTTTTGGGTGATATTGCTATGATATTTATACACTTCCATACACTTTTGATCATATTTGGACTAACCTATTAACTCAGTGCACCCCAGTGCCAGTTTCTGTTTTCGGCTGTTTTTGTATTTCAGGTTTTCACATTATGAGAACTGCCAGGAAAAATCCAGAAAAAATATATAAAAAATCAGCGTTCCAGGAGCTACCGTGCGGCCAAAGTGCAGCCGGGGGGACCCACAGGGGCTCCAGGCGCCCTGTGGGTGCCCCCCCCCTGGGCCGCGCCGGGGGGGCGCCTGGGCCCCCCGAGGCACCTCCGATGCCCCCCTTTGGCATATATTTAAAGCGTGTCGACGAAACCCTGATTCCGGACCCCTTTTCTCCAGACGCGATTCCGATCTCCGCCGCCATCTCCATCAAGCTTCGGGGGACGGTACTACCGCAAAGGGGTTACGGTACTACCGCACTGCCAGCACGGCAATATTTATTTACTGCCGCTGGTAGGGCGGTACTACCGCTTGGCGAGCGGTACTACCGCGCAAGCGGTACTACCGCGATGACCGTGGTACTACTGCACATATCCGAACGGGTGGGGGTTATAAGCAGGCAGAGGGAGTTCGAACTCCCCCATACCCATTCACTCCTAACCCCCACGTCGTCCCTATCTCTGTTGGAAATATGCCCTAGAGGCAATAATAAAAGTATTATTATTATATTTCCTTGTTCATGATAATCGTCTGTTATTTATGCTTGAATTGTATTGTACGGAAACAGCGATACATGTGTGAATATATAGACCACAATGAGTCCCTGGTAAGCCTCTAGTTACCAGCTCATTAATCAACAGATGATCACGGTTTCCTGATCATGGACATGTGATGTCAGTGATAACGGGATCACATCATTAGGAGAATGATGTGATGGACAAGACCCAATCCTGACCATAGCACGAGATCGTATAGTTCGTAATGCATAAGCTTTTCAGTGTCAAGTATTTATTCCTTAGACCATGAGGTTGTACAACTCCCGGATGCCGTAGGAATACTTTGGGTGTGCCAAACGTCACAACGTAACTGGGTGGCTATAAAGGTACGCATCGGGTATCACCGAAAGTGTCTGTTGGGTTGGTACGAACCAAGACTAGGATATTGTCACTCCGTATGACGGAGAGGTACCTCTGGGCCCACTCGGTAATACATCATCATAATGAGCTCTTTGTGACTAAGGAGTTAGTCACGGGATGATGGATTACGGATCGAGTAAAGAGACTTGCCATGACGAGATTGAACAAGGTATCGGGAATACCGACGATCGAATCTCGGGCAAGTACCGTACCGATGGACAAAGGGAATAACTACGGGATTGAGTGAATCCTTGACACGGTGGTTCATCCGATGAAGATCATCAAGGAACACGTGGGAACCAACATGGGTATCTAGATCCTGCTGTTGGTTATTGACCGGAGAGTGGTCTCGGTCATGTCTACGTGTCTCCCGAACCCGTAGGGTCTACACACTTAAGGTTCGGTAACGCTAGGGTCGTAGAGATACATGCACGTGGAAACCCGAAAGTTGTTCGGAGTCCCGGATGAGATCCCGGACATCACGAGGAGTTCCGGAATGGTCCGGAGGTAAATAATGATATATAGGAAGTCCAGTTTCGGCCATCGGGTGATCTCCGGGGGTCACCGGGAGTGTCCCGGGACCACCGGAGGGGCCCCGGGGGTCCACCGGGTGGGGCCACCCATCCCAGTGGGGCCCCTAGGCCGCAAAGGGGAAGTGGCCAGCCCTAATGGGCTGGCGCACCACATGGGCCCTCCACCCCATGCGCCTAGGGTTGAAACCCTAGGAGGGAGGCGGCGCCACTTGCCTTGGGGGGCAAGGACTCCCCCCTGGCCGCCGCCCCACCCTGCAGATGCCATCTGCAGGGCCGGCGCACCCCCCTGGCCCCCTATATATATGTGGGGGGGGAGGGCAGCCGCACCCTTTCCCTGGCGCCTCTCCCCCTCCCGTCACACCTCCGTCTCCTCAACGCAGGGCGCCCGGCGAAGCCCTGCAGGAATCTCCACTGCATCCACCACCACGCCGTTGTGCTGTTGGATCTCTGACGACTTCTCCTCCCCCCCTTGCTGGATCAAGAAGGAGGTGACGTTGCTGTACCGGACGTGTGTTGAACGCGGAGGTGCCGTCCGTTCGGCGCTAGATCGTCGGCGACGAAGAACACGAAGAGTACGACTACTTCATCCACGCTTCTTCGAAAGCTTCCGCACGCGATCTACATAACGGTATGTAGATGCACTCTTATTTGCTCGTTGCTAGATGTCTCCTTAGTTGGATCTCAGTGAAAGCGTAGAAATTTTTTGAATTCTGCTACGTTCCCCAACAGTGGCATCTGAGCTAGGTTTAATGTGTAGCATCTTGCACAAGTAGAACACAAAGTAGTTGTGGGCGTTTGAGTTTGTTCAACTTTCTTGCTGTTACTAGTCAATCTTGATTCGGCGGTATTGTGGGATGAAGCAGCCCGGACCGACTTTACACGTACGCTTACGTGAGACTGGTTCCACCGACAGACATGCACTAGATGCATAAGGTGGCTGGCGGGTGTCTGTCTATCCTACATTAGTCGGATCGGATTCGATGAACAGGGTCCTTATGAAGGGTAAATAGAAATTGACAAATCACGTTGTGGTTTTGGCGTAGGTAAGAAACGTTCTTGCTAGAAAACCTATAGAAGCCACGTAAAAACACTTGCAACAACAATTAGAGGACGTCTAACTTGTTTTTGCAGCATGTGCTATGTGACGTGGTATGGCCAAAACGAAGATGTGATGAATGATATATGTGATGTATGAGATTGATCATGTCCAAAACGTATCTATAATTTCTGCTTGCTCCATGCCTCTTTTGGGTGATATTGTTATGATATTTATACACTTCCATACACTTTTGATCATATTTGGACTAACCTATTAACTCAGTGCACCCCAGTGCCAGTTTCTGTTTTCGGCTGTTTTTGTATTTCAGGTTTTCACATTACGAGAACTGCCAGGAAAAATCCAGAAAAAATATATAAAAAATCAGCGTTCCAGGAGCTACCGTGCGGCCAAAGTGTAGCCGGGGGGGACCCACAAGGGCTCGAGGCGCCCAGTGGGCGCCCCCCCCCCCCCCCGGGCCGCGTCGGGGGGCGCCTGGGCCTCCCGAGGCACCTCCGATGCCCCCCTTTGGCATATATTTAAGGTCCGTCGAGAAAACCCTGATTCCGGACCCCTTTTTTCCAGACGCGATTCCGATCTCCGCCGCCATCGCCATCAAGCTTCGGGGGACCAGAATTCCTGCGTCGGCACCCTGCCGGGACGGGGAAGTGCCCCCGGATTCATCTCCATCGACGTTGCTTCCTCCCTCCATGATGCGGGAGTAGTTCCTCCTCGGGGCTGAGGTTCTTACCAGTAGCTATGTGGTCAATTCTCTCTCCCATGATGTGATCTTCGTTGTGATCATAGGCTATGTTAATCTAGGGTGATCCCATGATATTTCCCCTTCCTCTATGTATTGGATTGATGTACTCACTTGTCTTTATCTAGTATAATCCCCGAGACCAAGGTGACAGCGGTCTATTGGACATGGATTAGAACAATATTTTCATGAGTGATTTCCTCTCTTGTGTGTTGATTGAAGATTGAGAGTCTCTTGGTGCTTGTCTTTGACTATCCTTTAGATATGTTGTGGTGATTGTGGGACTCTCTTTGGATGGCCGCAGTGACATTGGGAAATCCTTAGACTGAGAACTATGAACTTTGAGGTGTGCTTTTGTAGCCCTACATAATTCTCGTCCTCTCTTGACCACGAAGGAATGACCTCCGAGTGTGTCCCCTTTGCATGTTTTATGGGAAATATCATGTGATTCGATTATGTTAATGTTGTTGGGAGTTGCCACTAGTGAAAGTATGAAGCCTAGGCCTTGTTTCCACCATTGCAATACCATTTGTGCTCACGTTTACCACTTGTTTGCTTGCTGCACTTTTTATTACAGATTTATATTACTTTGTTTTGCCATCCATATCACTTGCCATTTAACATCTCTTTGCCGAACTAGTGCACCTATACATCTGACAAGTGTATTAGGTGTGTTGGGGACACAAGAGACTTCTTGTATCTTAGTTGCAGGGTTGCTTGAGAGAGACCATCTTCAACCTCTACTTCCCTGAGTTCGATAAACCTTAGGTCATCTACTTGAGGGAAATTTGTTGATGTCCTACAAACCTCTGCGCTTGGAGGCCCAACATAGTCTACAAGAGTAGAAGCGTGTGTAGACATCAGGTACACCTTCTATCACAGATCCAAAGGCACGATCTTTGTTGCTAAGAATGGATCCTTTCTAGAGAAGGAGTTTTCTCTCGAAAGAAGTGAGTGGGAGGAAAGTAGAACTTGACGAGGTAATTATACCTTCTCCCGAATTGGAAAGTAGTTCATCACAGAAATCAGTTCCAGTGATTCCTACACCGATTAGTGAGGAAGCTAATGATGATGATCATGAAACTTCAGATCAAGTAACTACTGAACCTCGTAGGTCAACCAGAGTGCATTCCGCACCAAAGTGGTACGGTAACCCTGTTCTGTAAGTCATGTTACTAGACCATGACGAACCTATGAAGTATGAGGAAGCGATGATGAGCCCAGATTACGCCAAATGGCTTGAGGCCATGAAATCTGAGATTGGATCCATGTATGAGAACAAAGTGTGGACTTTGGTTGACTTGCCCGATGATCGGCAAGCCATAGAGAATAAATGGATCTTCAAGAGGAAGACAGACGCTGATGGTATTGTCACTATCTACAAAGATCGACTTGTCGCAAAAGTTTTTCGACAAGTTCAAGGAGTTCACTACAATGAAACTTTCTCACCCATAGTGATGATTAAGTCTGTTCGAATCATGTTAGCAATTGTCGCATTTTATGAAATCTGGCAAATGGATGTCAAAACTAAATTCCTTAATGGATTTCTGAAAGAAGAGTCGTATATGATGCAACCAGTAGGTTTTGTCGATCCTAAAGGTGCTAACAAAGTGTGCAAGCTCCAGTGATCCATGTATGGACTAGTGCAAGCATCTCACAGTTGGAATATATGCTTTGATAAGGTGATCAAAGCATATGGTTTTATGCAGACTTACAGTGAAGCCTATATTTACAAGAAAGTGGGTGGGAGCACTACAACATTTCTGAGAAGTATATGTGAATGACATATTGTTGATCGGAAATGATGTAGAATTTTCTGGAAAGCATAAAGGATTGTTTAAAGGGAATTTTTCAATAAAAGACCTTGGTAAAGCTGCTTACATATTGAGCATCAAGATCTATAGAGATAGATCAAAATGCTTGATAAGACTTTCGATAAGTACATGCCTTGATTTTGATGTAGTTCAAAATGGATCAGTCAAAGAAGGAGTTCTTGCCTGAGTTGTAAGGTGTGAAGTTGAGTAAGACTCAAAACCCGACCACGGCAGAAAAATATAGAGAGAATGAAAGTCATTCCCTATGCCTCAGCCATAGGTTCTATAAAGTATACCATGTTGTGTACCAAACCTATTGTGTACCTTGCCATGAGTTTGGCAAGTAGGTACAATAGTGATCTAGGAGTAGATCACCGGATAGCGGTCAAAATTATCCTTAGTAACTGGAGGACTGAGGAAATGTTTCTCGATTATGGAGGTAATAAAGTGTTCATCGTAAAGAGTTATGTTGATGCAAGCTTTGACACTAATCCAGATGAATCTAAGTATTAATCTGGATGCATATTGAAAGTGGGAGCAATTAGCTAGAGTAGCTCCATGCAGAGCATTGTGGACATAGAAATTTGCGAAATACATACAGATCTGAATGTGACAGACCCATTGACTAAACTTCTCTCACAAAGCTAAACATGATCACACCTTAGTACTCTTTGGGTGTTAATCACATGGCGATCTGAACTAGCTTATTGGCTCTAGTAAACCCTTTTGGATGTTGGTCACATGGCGATGTGAACTATGGGTGTTAAATCACATGGTGACGTGAACTAGATTATTAACTCTAGTGCAAGTGGGAGATTGAAGGAAATATGCCCTAGAGGCAATAATAAAGTTGTTATTTATATTTCCTTATATATCATGATAAATGTCTTTTATTCATGCTAGAATTGTATTAACCGGAAACTTGATATATGTGTGAATACATAGACAAAACAAAGTGTCCCTAGTATGCCTCTACTAGACTAGCTCGTTAATCAAAGGTGGTTAAGTTTCCTAACCATAGACATGTGTTGTCATTTGATGAACAGGATCACATCATTAGAAGAATGATGTGATGGACAAGACCTATCCGTTAGCTTAGCAATATGATCGTTTAGTTTTATTTATATTGCTCTCTTCATGACTTATACATGTTCCTCTGACTATGAGATTATGCAACTCCTGAATGCCGGAGGAACACCTTGTGTGCTATCAAACATCACAACGTAACTGGGTGATTATAAAGATGCTCCATAGGTGTCTCCGAATGTGTTTGTTGATTTGGCATAGATCGAGAATAGGATTTGTCACTCCGAGTGTCAGAGAGGTATCTCTGGGCCCTTTCAGTAATACACATCATAATAAGCCTTGCAAGCAAATTACTAATGAGTTAGTCACGAGATGATGTATTACGGAACGAGTAAAGAGACTTGTCGGTAACGATATTGAACTAGGTATGAAGATACCGACGATCGAATCTCGGGCAAGTAACATACCGATGACAAAGGTAACAATGTACGTTGTTATGCGGTTTGAACAATAGAGATCTTCGTAGAATATGTAGGAACCGATATGAGCATCCAGGTTCCGCTATTGGTTATTGACCAGAGATGTGTCTCGGCCATGTCTACATAGTTCTCGAACCCGTAGGGTCAGCACGCTTAACGTTCGATGACGATTTGTATTATGAGTTATGTGATTTGATGACCGAAGATTGTTTGGAGTCCTGGATGAGATCACGGACATGACAAGGAGTCTCGGAATGGTCGAGAGGTAAAGATCGATATATTGGAAGGCTATATTCGGACATCCAAATGGTTCCAAGTGATTCGGGTATTTTTTGGAGTACCGGGGAGTTACAGGAATTCGTCTGGGGAAGTATTGGGCCTTAATGGGCTTTAGTGGAAAGGAGAGAAGGGCCACAAGGGGAGGCAATGCACCCCCCCCCCCCCCATGGCAAGTCCGAATTGGACTAGGGAGGGGGCGGCGCCCCCCTCTTTCCTTCTCCCCTTCCTCCTCCTTCCCTCTCTCCCTCTCTTGGAAAGGAATGGGACTCCAACTAGGATTGGTAATCCTAGTTGGACTCCCCCTAGGGCACGCTCAACCTGGCTGCCGGCCTCCTCCTCTCTCTCCTTTATATACATGGCCAGGGGCACCCCAAAGAACAACAGACAATCTCTTAGCCATGTGTGGTGCCTCCTCAATAGTTACACACCTCAGTCATATCGTTGCAGTGCCTAGGCGAAGCCCTGTGTCGGTAACTTCATCAGCACCGTCACCACGCCGTCGTGTTGCGAAACTCTCCCTCATCCTCAACTGGATCAAGAGCTCGAGGAACGTCATTGTGTTGAACGTGTGCTGAACACGGAGGTGCTGTACGTTCAGTACTTGGATCGGTTGGATCGTGAAGACATTCGACTACATCAACCACGTTACTAAACGCTTCCGCTTTTGGTCTACAAGGGTACGTGGACACACTCTCCCTGCTTGTTGATATGCTTCTCCTACATAAATCTTGCATGATCGTAGGAAAAATGTGAAATACCACGTTCCCCAATAGTTTCTTGTCATATATCTTGACATCACCTAGTTGTTTATCTTGCTTAGCATAAGTTGTTGGTGCACATAGGTGAGCCTAGTTGTTGTAGGTTTTGTGCTTGACAAATTAACCGCTAGGTTTATTCCGCATTTGTTCAAGCCTAAACCGTAATTATTTTAAAGCGCCTATTCACCCCCCCCCCCTCTAGGCGACATCCACGATCTTTCAATTGGTACCAGAGCCTCGTCTCTCTTTATCGGGCTTAACCGCGTAGAGAGTAAGGATGTCTACTAGGGCCTTAGGATTCTCTGACACTCTTAGTTTCGATGGAACAAATTTTGATGTTTGGGTAATTCGCATGCTTAATCTCTTTAGGGTCATGGACCCAAATTTAGAGCGAATTGTAGATATAGGTTTTTCTCCTACAAAGGATCCCCAAAGATTGTCTTTAGAGGATGAAAAAAACTCTTATATCAATGCTCAAGCTTCTAATGTGCTTTTCAATGATTTGAGCAATGTAGTTATATTTCAATTGATGTCGTTCAGGGATGCTCATGAGTTGTGGACAAAGCTTCAAGATAAATATGGTGTGTCCAAGAATTGTGGGAATGATTGTTCTCCCTCCACCTCCGGTCGTGTTGTCTTCTCAACTTCTTCTACTTCGCCTACATGTGGTTTGCCACAAGGTAATGAGATGGTGAGTAGTGTTGGTCATTGCAATGATGATAGTATGATTTTGTGGATGATCCTTCATCACTATATTATTGCAATGCATCTTGTTTGGACTTTAACACTTCGAGCACCCTACATGTTTCACATACTTGTGTTGATAGTCCTTGCATATCATGTAGAAATTGCTTGACCAAAACTCGTGATGATATGCTTCCTATGTCTTGTTGCCATGATAAAAATGCATCTATTTCCTCGAATTGGTGTGCTAACAATGTAGAGGAAACCCAACACCCCATGGAACAAGATGTGGTCTTGAATGGTGCTTCAAGGGATCCTACATCATCATCTATTGCGTTTTGCCTTATGGATAAAGGCTTCAAAGGTATCTACCACTTTGAATCCCAATATATCTTGTGATGATATTGATGATGATAAGAATGATGATGATGTTGATAATGATGAAGATAATGATAATATTGCCTCCTTAAAACTAAGGGGAAATGATTTTTAAAGCTCTTCATAAAAATAAAATTGCTCGTTCCAACTTCATGGAAATTATGTCCATTGCCATTGAGGGCAAGAAATATATAGAGGAGTTGGAATCTCATCTAGAGGAGCATGAGGTCACCATTGAGAAAATGGAAGGTCATGACCGTGATTACGCTAATGAGACCGCTGACCTCTCGCAAGCTCTTGAACATGAACAAACCAGCAAGGAATCTCTTGAGGAGACCTTTGCTCTAGAATTATCTAGAATAAAGGAATCCCATGATAGAGCTCCTGAGGTGGCTAATGATTTCAAAAATAAAATTGCTAACTTGAAGTTGCACATGCTAAACTCCTTGAGGACTTTAAGCACCTAAAAATGGCTCAAGGGTCATAAAGAGTGAGCTCATCGAACTCGCTGAGTCTCATGCTCAACTTAAATCTTCTTATTCAAAAGAGCTTGCCAAGTTTCCTTCTCCTCTTGTTGTTAATGATGATGCTTGTGTTACTAACTCTATTTCTAGTGAAGCATCCATTTTGAAGGAGAATGTTGAGCTAAGGGCTCAACTTGGGTCGCTATCTAGCAATTATGGGAAGTTGGAAGAAAGTCATGTAAAGCTCACAAGCTCTCATGGTGATCTTCTAGTACCCCATAATGTGCTAAAGATAGCTCATGAGGCTATGATCACTAAGGTAACATCTAGCGAGTCTCGTGTGGGTACTAGCACTACTTCTAGTCAAAATTCTATATTGCCATGTGCTAGTCCTTGTAATTCATCTACTCACAATATTGGTACATCCTGTGATGAATTACTTACATTGCCTTGTTGCTCTAACGATGAAGCTTATACTTCCTCTAGTACTTGTGTTGATACTAACCATGTAGAGGAACTCAAAGAGCTCAAGGCCCAAGTCACTTCCTTGAAGATTGACTTGCAAAAGTGTCATGAAGGGAAGTCCACACTCAACAATATCTTGAGTGTGCAAAAATCCCCCGATGACAAAGGTGGACTTGGATTCAACTCCAATAAGAAGAAGAAGTCCAAGAGCAACAAGAAGAAGGGCCAATAACAACTCAAGAATTCGGCCAAGATTATTTGCTTCAAGTGCAAATTTGAAGGGCATCATGTTAGATCTTTCCCATTGAAGAAGAAGGTCATTAGTGACAAGCAACAAGGGAAGAGGCCACAAGTTCAATCTCATGCTCAACCGCAAGTTGAAGAAAGGCCACTTCCCAAGAAGACGCATGGTAATGCTTCTCATTTTGAGAAATCAAGTGAGAAGAAAGTGAAGAGTAGATGTTGCTACTTATGCTGTGAGAAGGGTCACCTTGCTTCTTCATGCACTACTCGTAACTTATCCAACCCAATTATTATTGATGATATATATTCTCTTGGGAAGGATAAGGTTGGTAGTGTGTTTGCAAAGTTTGTTGGTACTCATAGTGGTGTCAAGCAAAGAACCATTTGGGTTGCCAAGCCTATTGTGACTAACCTCTTAGGACCCAACTTGGTTGGGGACCAACAAGTTAATACTTGATCAATAGGTGTTGTTGGAGGGTATTGGAGACTTGGCTACATTATGAAGAATTAAGGGGTCTTCATCATTCATATTGTCTCAAGCCAAGTCATTCAGATTATCAAGTTTCTATCTTATATCCTATGTTCCTCCTTGCGGTAACTCGTACTTAAATTATTTACATTGAAAGTTACTTTCCCTTTAGCATGTTGTGGTTTTGTACCTTGCATGTGCGTGTATATGTTGTGCTTCCAATTTGCTTATCTTGAGAAATCAAGTATGTGTATGTTGGTTTGCACAGCATGTACGTGTGTAGTGGTTTGAGACTTTATGCATCTTGTTTGTATCTTAGTTGGCTCTTGTGAGAGATTAATTGTAATGCCCAGGATGGGACTATACCTCCTACGTGTCGAGGCACGACTTAAAGGTATAAGCCCATCCTAGAATGATCTCAAGTTTGGTATCTTTGCACGACTCATGTAAAAAAGGGATTAAAATGCAAAAGGAGATAGTTGGCTTACACTCGCCACTTCACACAATACATTACATAAGCAATACATCATTCAAAACATCACAACCCGACTACGGGTGAAGATCCAAAAGAAAGGTACCAAAACAACATAAAGCCACAGGTCAGGATCGAATCCTAGTAGAAACCACTACTGAACATTGAAACGTCTCAAGCAAACAGCCACGATCTTCATCGGGCTCCCGGGTGAAGAACTGATCCAACTCCTGCATCAAACTCGGCTGAACCTGCAACTGGTGTGGTGGAGTAACTGTGAGCCACAGAGGACTCAGCAATCCCGTTCCCGGGTAACAAGACTATTTAAGCCTTGGGTGAGGACAAGGCTGAAGAAAGAATAAGAGGTGAAGGAACAACAAGAGTCTGCAGCAGCAACTAGCACTAACTTACGTAAAAGAGAGCGAGAAGAGAAGAGCATCGGTCGAAAGATGATCATGAAGTGATCCTAGCTAAAGCCGGTCAAACATAACCCCACCGTGTTCAACTCCCGAATCCCTATTCGGAAATTGACAGTCACGGTACACACGCTGGTAGTGTATTGAAACATTTGTGTCAAGTTATCTACAATCGGAATTAACAAGCTCCCATCTGCCACATAACCACGGGCACGGCTTTCGAAAGTTCAAACCCTGCAGGGGTGTTCCAACTTGGCCCATCACAAGCCCACGATCCGCGGAGTCGCAACTCCATAGTTGGGAAGACCCGAGTATTCTCGGAATCCCGTGCTCAAGTTAAACCGAACTAAGGTAAGGCTAATCCAGCAAATCCTCCCGGCGTGTCGACACCCTGATAGTAGCCGCGCGTATCTAAGTCTCAGGACACGACCGGATGGGCGATCCCACGGGTTTTTACCAGACCTTGAGTTTCCTCGAGGTGGCCCCGCGTAACCCCCGTTTCGGACCAACACTCATGTGGAGCACTGGCCCGGGGTTGTAGAATTAAAATAAAAGGGATAGCTAGTCCACATGCAAGTTTTATTAGTTTGTTATTAGGCAAATAGTACCAATGTTGGGACTTGCTGGAAAAGACTTAGCACTTAGCGGTTTATCAAGGGGGTCCCATACATCCCAACCATGTTAGGAACGCATAATCAAGGAACATAACACCGGTTTATACGGTTCCTAACGGCATGAGTGGAACAAATCACCAAGCAAAAGGCTTAGCCTTCCACCCTTGCCAGTATATAGATGATTTCATTTAAGCATTTATATAGTGTGATATAACCCAACCAAACTTCAACATGAAGCAAGCATCTTCAATCTTCATCTGCAACTAACAATGCTATAAGAAGGGCTGAGCGAAGCGTACTTAGCCAAGCAACGGTTTGCATATGTAGGGTGGTTAAACATGGCAATTGGTTACAAGTAGGAGGCTGACAAGAAAGACATGGGCATCGAGGCACAACTATAGATCGTGACTTCTAGCAATAGGCAAAGATAGTAATGGTATCAGGGTTCGGTCATCTTGCCTGGGATTCCACAAGGGAGAAGAACGGATCCAAGAAGAAGACGGAGCAACAGTCGAGCGGATCCTCACAACTCCGGAACGAAACCGAAGCTATCAAGAGAAGCAAACCGGAAAGAAGAAACAACACGGTAAACACACACGCATAAACATGGCATACGATGCACATCCAAGTATGATGCATGTCCGGTTTAAATAAGCATGGCATGGCTAGTGCACAAACAAATACTACAAGTTAAGTGGAGATCAATATGCAACGAGTTGCATATTGACGAAACACCACATTAATTATTTAGTTGACTCTCGTTTATTAACAAGACAAGATTAAATGTTTTAACATGGCAAGAGGTGAAGCATAAAGAAACTACACTAGTTAGACATTTTAAATGAGGCCGGAAAATAACAACAACATATCCGGAAAAATCCCCATGAGCAAGTTTAATAATTATAAAGCAACAACAATTAAACATTTTAGTGTTGTTAACATGATGCGGATGACATGATCAAGTTTTATGCAATTATTATTAAAAGGTGACAAGAAGAAGATAAGAAGCATTGTCATCGTGGTGGAAGAAAAAGGATGCCACGGCAACAATCCGAAAATGATGCAACGCAACATCTCGGTTCCGGCAACTCGTTGAGAGTCCGGCGCAAAAGATAGATGGCGTGGGTGAGTCAAACGAGATGAAAGTGGGTTGATCCCGTGGCCGGGTTCCCACGAGTCGGTGACGAGGCAACCGAGGAACATGACAAAAGGTCGGAACGGGCACGAAGCACACACGGGAGACATTTCATACAACACAAGCAAGCATTCACGGGTCACGGGGTCGTCTCGTTATACCTTTGAAGCGTGCGTTATCGGAGGGGTTCGAGTCGTAGATGAAGTAGAGGAAGTAGTTGTTCACGTCGTAGCGGAAGTAGTGGTTCACGGTTCCGAAGAGGAAGTAGACGTTCTCATTTCTTCACCGAAGGTAGTCGTTCTCGTAGCGGTAGTTGTACTCGGGCGACGGTAGTGGTACTCGCGGTCATCGAGCGACGGTAGTTGTACATGATCCGTAGAGGTACTTGTCATCGTCTCGTTCGGTCGTCGTGGTACTTGACAAAAGGTTGTGGTCTCGATATCGTAGTTGTACACGTGGTCGTCGTGGAAGTAGTGGAACTTGGTCGTATTCCGGGCGTCGGTAGTCGTACACGGGGCGTTTTGTAGATGTTCACGGAGCTCGTTCGTAGATGTACTCATGGTCGTCGTGGGAAGTAGTGGAACTTGGTCGTTTTCCCGTAGATGTTCGGGTCATCGGTAGTCGAACTTGACGAAACACTGTAGTTGTACTCGGGCATTGCGGTCTTTGGCGGTAGACGTTCTCTGTTCAGGTTAACAACACAAGCACAAAACAAAAAAAACAAAACTACAGCAGCAACTAGGCGCTCGCGAGCACATCGGGCGCTGCGGGACGAAGTGGAGGCAGGGCCTCGTCGCGGTGGAGAAGAGGAGCACCGCGGTGCTGCTGGTCGTTGGAGATGGAGGCCCGAAGGGAGGGGCGTGGCCTGCTGCTGCCTTGGCGAGGTCGGAGGATGACAGGACGAGGGCGAGGCGCAGCTCCTGGCGCTGGAGCCCTGGACGAGGGGAACGGAGGGAGCAGCTCCGGCCGCGGCTGCGGTGCTGGCCGGCGGGGCGGAAGGGCGCCGGGGGCCACGGCCTCTGGCCGACGCGGGAATCGCGCGGAGGGACGCGAGGGGTGGCGAGGCGCTGGGGTGCGCTCAGGGGAGCGGGCGCCTGCGGAGCCGACGCGGGCTACAGCGCGGGGCCTGCTGGGAAACGGAGGGAGGCGGCCTGGCCAGCCTGGAGAAGGAGTCGCCGGGGCATCCTGGGGCGAGGGGAGCGGCAGGACGGCGGTGGGAGAACACGGCGCGAGGAAATCGGGACTCCTCCCTGGAGATCGAGGCGAGAGGGGGAGATCGAGGGAGAGGGAGAAGTGGGCTCGGGCAGAGGCGAGCGAAGAGGGAGAGAGAGGGAATCGGGACTTGTCGGACTAGAGAGAGAGGGGAGATCGAAGCGAGGGAGAGCCAGGCGCTCGAGGGAAAACTGGCGGCGGGTTCGGGACGAGAGGGAGAGAAGCGAAGGGGTGCGAGCTAGGTAGGGTTTCGGTGGGGTTTGGGCCAGGAGATGGATGTGGGCCGCAGGGAGGCCTTGAGGCCGGCTGGGAAGAAGGGGGAGGAAAGGCCTGGGCCGCGGGAGGCCTGAGAGGCTGGAGGGAAGGAAAAAAAAGGAGGCCTAGAGGCTGGCTGGACCTCCTCTTTTTATTTCCCTTTTTAGTACAGGATAAAAGAGAAGAAAGAAAAAGAGGAGTTAGGGCAAGAATTAGCACACGAGGTCAAAATCCCCGGGCTCACAAAAATGTCAGGAATTAAATAAAAATAGAAGGAGGGTTTTTGGAAGAACCTCGAAACAACGGAAAAGAAAATACAAGGAAGGGTTTTGAAGGTGAAACTAGAATTAAGAGACATGGGGAAAATTATGCAAGTGTGTTTGAGTAATTCCAAAGAATGGAATATTTTAATATAGCTCCCTAAAAATAATGAGAGACTTTTATATGTTATAAAGAGAAGTCACCTTCCCTCGATTTAAATGGACCGAAGGCCCACACGAATTATTTAGGTTGAGATGCAAAAAAATATGACATGATGACATGATGACATGATGCAATGCAAAAATAAATAACACAAGCTCAAAAGAAACACACGGGCAACCCGGAACATCTGGAATCTTCTGGAACGTCGTTCTCGGGCGTCACAACTCTCCCACACTAACAGAGGATCTCGACCCGAGATCCTAGAGATATCACCGGGTAAAACGGAAGAGGAAGAGGTAAAACAAAGTTGCTTCTTTGACAGACGAGTGAAACCACGAACCTGAGAGGTTAAACAAGTTGAAAGAAAGAAAGAATGCAACGGAGATGAACGAAGATGAAAACACTCCGTTAGAAAAGAGGAACAAGGAGCACAAATAGAACCTTGTAGGTTGAAAGACATGAAACAAGAGCTCACGGACGGAAGGAATAAGAAACCGCAACGGTATGGCCAAGGAATAAGAATGACAGAATTTGGGCAGCACTCCGTCTGAAAATGGAAGGAATTGGACAAGAACTAGAGGAGATGGAGTGATACTTGATGAAAACAACAACATATTGCCTCCGAAATAATTGAAAGAATGGCACAAGGTTAAGAAAGATTCAGACAGCACTCCGGTTGAAAAGAGAGGCAAAACTAGGTAAGATGATGGAACTTGAATGAAGAAAACAACACTCCGGTTAAATGATAAGCAAGGGAAAGAACATGATCTTGAAAAGAAAACAAGATGATGGTTTGGAGAGAGCAACATCACAATGCCTCCGGAATGAAAGAATAGAATATAGCTCAATGAAAGAATTGAACAGAGAAGAAAATGACAACTTCTCCCAAAATTAAATTTGAAAGAGCATCTTACGAAGAGGGGTTGAATAGAGTTGTTGGAATTTCAACAACGAGAAGAATAAGCTTGATGTGGGCTTATGGAAAACATCTCAAAATTATGAGGTGACAACCAGCCACTAACTTAAACAATTGATTGGATTGAGATCAACAAGGAGATGAAAAACTTATTTCACCGGAATGATAAATGAAGAACTTGGGTCATTTATGAGCACCATAATAACAGCAATTCTCAAGGAAAGCTTTTAGGTGAAATACAACCCAAAATAACTCCAAGAGATAAAATGAGGAGTTGAAAAGATCTCCTGAACAAAGAAAAAGATGGGTTTAAATATTTCATTCCTGACAACTCGTGAATCATGAAACATGAAGGAATTGTCAAAAATGACATAACACCATCTGAAAAGATAAGGTAGAAAGGATTGCAATTGGAAGCATGATGAAGAATGCTTGAGCTCCCACAATAATCTTGATGAAGCCTTCGAGGATGAATTAAAACATGATGAACCACCATGAAGAACTCCGTTAACAAAAGCATGAGAAGTGAAAGATGAAAAGAATAAGATTCAAGGCCTGCGATGAATTAGATGTAGCTTAAAATGATATAATTGAAATAACTTGGAGCTCCGGAAACAAGATGAAGAATTTAGAACCAAGGATATGATATGATGGAGAAGCTCCAGACAAAAGAATTAAATCACCTTGAAGGAATAAGAATAAGAATTATGTTATGCATCTCCTTCACCAATTTAAATTGATGACAACCAAAGGATTTGGCATACTACTTATTCTCGTTGGAAAGGATTAAAGAGAGATCTAGCACAAAATTGGGTAAATCTTCAACGAACCACCGGTAGGATTATGAAAAGAACAAATGAATTAAAATGATAACAACGGAAGAGTAACTTGAAAGAACCACCGTGAGAATATGGAGACGAACGAAGAGACATCAATGAAGAATATTTGGAGGACGAAGTTGAAAACTGAGAACGAAGAAATATTCTGAAATGATGGCCTTCGGAGGATCACAAAGAAAAGAATTCATGAAGAATCTTGAGAGAACGGGCCAAGATTTACGAGAACACTTCTCCGGTCTACAAAATCTAAGAAGACGATGAGAAATGCCATAAGAATTGCGAGATACTCCGGAATGAATAATTAAAAAGGTTGAACCAACGATGGAAAGAATTTGAAAGCGACCTTGGAGAAGGCATGTGACTGATGTAAATCATTCTTACGTCACACTTCGAAAAGAATTTGAGTATAACTCCGGAATAATAGAAGAGTCAGGTAAGATCCTGGAAAAAGACCTGTGGGTTAGGGCCCACTCAAAAGAAATCACCGTTGGAAAAGATTGCTTAAGAGATATAGCACCGGTTGAATTAAATGGCTTGAGTAAGATGACAATGCTCAAAATAGTTTGAACGGATTAAGAATGGAATTATGAATCTTCAGCACTCCGGATATGAATAAGAGAGGAGAATGATTAATTGGTGCACCGGAATAAGAAAGCATTGTGAAAAGAGGAAAAAGGATAAGATCAACACCGAAATCTTGAATTACATCCACCGGCAGAATTTGAGAACAAAAGAATGATGAACTTGAAGCTCTTGAGCATCTTCACGAGAATTCACCGGATAAGAACATAGAAGGAAAAGAATGAAGAAATATCACATGAATAAAAAGGATACTTCATCTGAGAATTTCTTGCTCTGAGAAGAAAAAGGGTGGGAGGGTGGGGAAAACAAGGACAACTTGAGATGACTTAAACAGACAGAACGTCAAATTTCTCAACGGCGTTCGTATGGAATAACTTGAAAAGAAGGCACACCGGTTGAAAAAGAATTAGCATAAAGATCTTGATGATCAAGAAGAAATAGCACTCCCATAGAAATATGAGAACACCGATAAGGAAAAGGTATGGAATCAACATTTGACATCGAAGCAACTCGAATACCAGAATCAAAACAAGAACAAGGATAGATATGTAGCATGATCTTCACAATATCATCCGAACAAAGAATTGAACGAATGAATTCCGCAGGTACATCAGCTGGACGAGAAGCCACTTGGAAGAAGAAAAAGATAAATAAAAAGGAACAAGGATCAGATAGAACAAATACAAGATAGAAGCTTCGTTCGACATCTTCGTGCTGAAAGCTCATGGAACGTGTTACAAAAGGGTTTTGTCATCCCCGGATCAGCATAGCCAAGGACCCTTTAAGATGCAACTCCCGATCAGAACAAGTCCATAAAACCACTTCACTCAATGTAGAACCCCAAACTTCATATCGAGCATCCGTTGGAAGAATGCCTAGAACTACTAGATGAACCCACCTATAGATTTCCGAAAGTTTCCAGTTATGCAATCAGGTGTTGGGGATACACGGGAAGCACCGCGTAATCAACTCTAAACCTACATCCAGGTGTATCCATCCTTCAACACATAACCAGTCTTTCTCGGAAACTGTTTACCTCGGACCTTCGAAAAGCATCCACTATAACAAGCTATGGCAATACTCTCAAACTACCTCCCCAGTACTGGGTGATGTCGGGGTTATCTTGCCACTGGCCGTATAGGAGAGATTTTCTATGTCGGCCGTCTTAAGTATTTAGTACTGTCGCGATATGCTTGTTACAATGATACCCCGAAGCTCAACTCCTCGGGAACAGGAGGCATCGAGAACAATATCCTTGTCACAAGAACATCGAAACAATCCCAGAATACTCGCGGGATCCTAAAAAAAATTTGGTGCAATTTTGGAAGTAGAAGAGGCAATAGTAATCGTCAGGAGTCCTCACCAGAATGAAAAGGGATGAGAAGCAAACAGAAATCCTACTCTCCGATATAAATATAGGACTCAAAAAGTTTTTCAGTGTGTGCCTAGACTCAACCGTCAACGATTCGATCAATCAGTGGGGGCTTCTAGGTCGGAGAAGGCTCTGAATACCAACTTGTAATGCCCAGGATGGGACTATACCTCCTACGTGTCGAGGCACGACTTAAAGGTATAAGCCTATCCTAGAATGATCTCAAGTTTGGTATCTTTGCACGACTCATGTAAAAGAGGGATTAAAATGCAAAAGGAGATAGTTGGCTTACACTCGCCACTTCACACAATACATTACATAAGCAATACATCATTCAAAACATCACAACCCGACTACGGGTGAAGATCCAAAAGAAAGGTACCAAAACAACATAAAGCCACATGTCAGGATCGAATCCTAGTAGAAACCACTACTGAACATTGAAACGTCTCAAGCAAACAGCCACGATCTTCATCGGGCTCCCGGGTGAAGAACTGATCCAACTCCTGCATCAAACTCGGCTGAACCTGCAACTGGTGTGGTGGAGTAACTGTGAGCCACAGAGGACTCAGCAATCCCGTTCCCGGGTAACAAGACTATTTAAGCCTTGGGTGAGGACAAGGCTAAAGAAAGAATAAGAGGTGAAGGAACAACAAGAGTCTGCAGCAGCAACTAGCACTAACTTACGTAAAAGAGAGCGAGAAGAGAAGAGCATCGGTCGAAAGATGATCATGAAGTGATCCTAGCTAAAGCCAGTCAAACATAACCCCACCGTGTTCAACTCCCGAATCCCTATTCGGAAATTGACAGTCACGGTACACACGCTGGTAGTGTATTGAAACATTTGTGTCAAGTTATCTACAACTGGAATTAACAAGCTCCCATCTGCCACATAACCGCGGGCACGGCTTTCGAAAGTTCAAACCCTGCAGGGGTGTTCCAACTTGGCCCATCACAAGCCCACGATCCGCGGAGTCGCAACTCCATAGTTGGGAAGACCCGAGTATTCTCGGAATCCCGTGCTCAAGTTAAACCGAACTAAGGTAAGGCTAATCCAGCAAATCCTCCCGGCGTGTCGACACCCTGATAGTAGCCGCGCGTATCTAAGTCTCAGGACACGACCGGATGGGCGATCCCACGGGTTTTTACCAGACCTTGAGTTTCCTCGAGGTGGCCCCGCGTAACCCCCGTTTCGGACCAACACTCATGTGGAGCACTGGCCCGGGGTTGTAGAATTAAAATAAAAGGGATAGCTAGTCCACATGCAAGTTTTATTAGTTTGTTATTAGGCAAATAGTACCAATGTTGGGACTTGCTGGAAAAGACTTAGCACTTAGCGGTTTATCAAGGGGGTCCCATACACCCCAACCGTGTTAGGAACGCATAATCAAGGAACATAACACCGGTTTATACGGTTCCTAACGGCATGAGTGGAACAAATCACCAAGCAAAAGGCTTAGCCTTCCACCCTTGCCAGTATATAGATGATTTCATTTAAGCATTTATATAGTGTGATATAACCCAACCAAACTTCAACATGAAGCAAGCATCTTCAATCTTCACCTGCAACTAACAATGCTATAAGAAGGGCTGAGCGAAGTGTACTTAGCCAAGCAACGGTTTGCATAGGTAGGGTGGTTAAACATGGCAATTGGTTACAAGTAGGAGGCTGACAAGAAAGACATGGGCATCGAGGCACAACTATAGATCGTGACTTCTAGCAATAGGCAAAGATAGTAATGGTATCCGGGTTCGGTCATCTTGCCTGGGATTCCACAAGGGAGAAGAACGGATCCAAGAAGAAGACGGAGCAACAGTCGAGCGGATCCTCACAACTCCGGAACGAAACCGAAGCTATCAAGAGAAGCAAACCGGAAAGAAGAAACAACACGGTAAACACACATGCATAAACATGGCATACGATGCACATCCAAGTATGATGCATGTCCGGTTTAAATAAGCATGGCATGGCTAGTGCACAAACAAATACTACAAGTTAAGTGGAGATCAATATGCAACGAGTTGCATATTGACGAAACACCACATTAATTATTTAGTTGACTCTCGTTTATTAACAAGACAAGATTAAATGTTTTAACATGGCAAGAGGTGAAGCATAAAGAAACTACACTAGTTAGACATTTTAAATGAGGCCGGAAAATAACAACAACATATCCGGAAAAATCCCCATGAGCAAGTTTAATAATTATAAAGCAACAACAATTAAACATTTTAGTGTTGTTAACATGATGCGGATGACATGATCAAGTTTTATGCAATTATTATTAAAAGGTGACAAGAAGAAGATAAGAAGCATTGTCATCGTGGTGGAAGAAAAAGGATGCCACGGCAACAATCCAAAAATGATGCAACGCAACATCTCGGTTCCGGCAACTCATTGAGAGTCCGGCGCAAAAGATAGATGGTGTGGGTGAGTCAAATGAGATGAAAGTGGGTTGATCCCATTGCCGGGTTCCCACGAGTCGGTGACGAGGCAACCGAGGAACATGACAAAAGGTCGGAACGGGCACGAAGCACACACGGGAGACATTTCATACAACACAAGCAAGCATTCACGGGTCACGGGGTCGTCTCGTTATACCTTTGAAGCGTGCGTTATCGGAGGGGTTCGAGTCGTAGATGAAGTAGAGGAAGTAGTTGTTCACGTCGTAGCGGAAGTAGTGGTTCACGGTTCCGAAGAGGAAGTAGACGTTCTCATTTCTTCACCGAAGGTAGTCGTTCTCGTAGCGGTAGTTGTACTCGGGCGACGGTAGTGGTACTCGCGGTCATCGAGCGACGGTAGTTGTACATGATCCGTAGAGGTACTTGTCATCGTCTCGTTCGGTCGTCGTGGTACTTGACAAAAGGTTGTGGTCTCGATATCGTAGTTGTACACGTGGTCGTCGTGGAAGTAGTGGAACTTGGTCATTTTCCGGGCGTCGGTAGTCGTACACGGGGTGTTTTGTAGATGTTCACGGAGCTCGTTCGTAGATGTACTCATGGTCGTCGTGGGAAGTAGTGGAACTTGGTCGTTTTCCCGTAGATGTTCGGGTCGTCGGTAGTCGAACTTGACGAAACACTGTAGTTGTACTCGGGCATTGCGGTCTTTGGCGGTAGACGTTCTCTGTTCAGGTTAACAACACAAGCACAAAACAAAAAAAACAAAACTACAGCAGCAACTAGGCGTTCGCGAGCACATCGGGCGCTGCGGGACGAAGTGGAGGCAGGGCCTCGTCGCGGTGGAGAAGAGGAGCACCGCGGTGCTGCTGGTCGTTGGAGATGGAGGCCCGAAGGGAGGGGCGTGGCCTGCTGCTGCCTTGGCGAGGTCGGAGGATGACGGGACGAGGGCGAGGCGCAGCTCCTGGCGCTGGAGCCCTGGACGAGGGGAACGGAGGGAGCAGCTCCGGCCGCGGCTGCGGTGCTGGCCGGCGGGGCGGAAGGGCGCCGGGGGCCACGGCCTCTGGCCGACGCGGGAATCGTGCGGAGGGACGCGAGGGGTGGCGAGGCGCTGGGGTGTGCTCGGGGGAGCGGGCGCCTGCGGAGCCGACGCGGGCTACAGCGCGGGGCCTGCTGGGAAACGGAGGGAGGCGGCCTGGCCAGCCTGGAGAAGGAGTCGCCGGGGCATCCTGGGGCGAGGGGAGCGGCAGGACGGCGGTGGGAGAACACGGCGCGAGGAAATCGGGACTCCTCCCTGGAGATCGAGGCGAGAGGGGGAGATCGAGGGAGAGGGAGAAGTGGGCTCGGGCAGAGGCGAGCGAAGAGGGAGAGAGAGGGAATCGGGACTTGTCGGACTAGAGAGAGAGGGGAGATCGAAGCGAGGGAGAGCCAGGCGCTCGAGGGAAAACTGGCGGCGGGGTCGGGACGAGAGGGAGAGAAGCGAAGGGGTGCGAGCTAGGTAGGGTTTCGGTGGGGTTTGGGCCAGGAGATGGATGTGGGCCGCAGGGAGGCCTTGAGGCCGGCTGGGAAGAAGGGGGAGGAAAGGCCTGGGCCGCGGGAGGCCTGAGAGGCTGGAGGGAAGGAAAAAAAAGGAGGCCTAGAGGCTGGCTGGACCTCCTCTTTTTATTTCCCTTTTTAGCAGAGGATAAAAGAGAAGAAAGAAAAAGAGGAGTTAGGGCAAGAATTAGCACACGAGGTCAAAATCCCCGGGCTCACAAAAATGTCAGGAATTAAATAAAAATAGAAGGAGGGTTTTTGGAAGAACCTCGAAACAACGGAAAAGAAAATACAAGGAAGGGTTTTGAAGGTGAAACTAGAATTAAGAGACATGGGGAAAATTATGCAAGTGTGTTTGAGTAATTCCAAAGAATGGAATATTTAATATAGCTCCTAAAAATAATGAGAGACTTTTATATGTTATAAAGAGAAGTCACCTTCCCTCGATTTAAATGGACCGAAGGCCCACATGAATTATTTAGGTTGAGATGAAAAAAAATATGACATGATGACATGATGACATGATGCAATGCAAAAATAAATAACACAAGCTCAAAAGAAACACACGGGCAACCCGGAACATCTGGAATCTTCTGGAACATCGGTCTCGGGCGTCACATTAATGGAACATCCCATTTTGGGGGAGTGATGTGCTTTGTGCACCTCACAATTCTATAAATTTGTGTACATGAGGAATATCATCTAGTTTTGATATTACAAGATTATCTAGTCACTATGTGGTATATCTTCTCGTGAGAAATTCAAATTCTAAATTGTCCATTAATTATCTCTTGTAGGTTCCTTTTAGTGCCTCTTGTTTAAGTTTTCTTTGGTATCACATTATGGGGGAGTAATGTGCTATGTGCATATTACTAGCCTAGAAAATGTGTACATTTGAGATATTGTCACCTAGAGTTGATATTGTAAATTATATTGTTCCTAGGTGACATGTTAGCTCTACAAGTTGCATTTTGCTTGTGTTTGGTTTGAAGATGATGTTTGATATCATTGCTATCTATCACCGGGAATTATTTCCAAATACCTCTTGTCTTTGACAATTGGTAATCTTTTATGTGGTGAAAATTATTGATCATCTTTACATTGTCTTTTGGTTTTATTTGTCTTATCTCTTGCCAAGATTGTGTCAACTCCCATTGCCTTTCGTGCCACTTGTGGATCTTGTTGTTTTATTGATTTTGTCGATTGTTTCATAGATATAGTGAAAGTGGTGATCCCACCTTGTGCATTTTGTATTCAAATGCAAATTCTCTTTAATGCACAACTCTTGGGGGAGCTATCCTATTTTTCGAACGAAGACTCGTCTTGTGATCCATATCAAGTGTGTGTTGATGGAAGGCGAGCCGTTTCTTTTTTGTACTTTGTGCCATCATGAAACTTTGTAGATGGGTTGGTTTGTTTCGAACCATCCTCTCCCTTGGGAGTTCGATATCTTTCCTTTTGAGTGTATCTTTGGATATCTCATTCCTTGATGTATCTTTCCAAGTGATGATTTCTCCATTTGGTATCCTATTTTGACTTGGCATTTCCTTTTCATTTGGTCTCGGTCCTCGAAAGTCTTGAGCATGCATAGTTACTTCATATATTTTCCGTGGCATGTTTCCTTTCTTTGACCCAATATATAGGGGAAACTCCACCTAGTCTCAATTTGGATGAGATGTGCATGAAATTCATTTTCATATATATATGCACATATGTTTGTGGAGTTTGTCTTATGTATGGGTGTTTCTAACTCTTTGGTCCCAATGAGTTTGGCTACCATTTTATTTGTGTGGTTGTTCTAGGAACAATTGGAGATGCATTGGATGCTCGGCTCACTCGCAAGGAAGGTGTTGTCACCATGTGCTTATTGAAGTCAAGCTAGGAAGATCCATGAACTATTTTCTACCTTCAATTGGTATCTACTACATCCTTCCAATGTTATCTCGGTAAAAAGTATCATCATCTACCTCATGCACACATTTCTTGCATCAACCTTGCATAGGTTGTATCATGGCATGTAATTCATTCTTTCTTGTGATACTTGTTTCCTTTGTCAAAGCATCCCAACAATGATCTCTTGTTGCTAGTTGTGATGTCTTTGACGTTTGTGTGATTGGAATTCATTCATATACGATAAGACCATATGTAGCCATGTGTTGTGCTTTCAAACGAATATCTTATTGGTATATTTATGACTTCCTTGTGGATATCCTATTCCTTCCTTTTTGTAACTATTTCGTGTGTGCATCCTTCTTTGTGGATTGATATCATCATGATCTTCTTATACCTAGAATCTTATCACTTAAGATAAGTTGCATATCTAGTTGATATCCCTTCCTTTCACGTCCACCTTTTCCTTATTGCATTATTTCTTTGGTGGCTCCGTGAAGGTGTGTGTCTTGAGTTCCTATCTTATATCGTTGCATCTTGATGCACTCTTTTGTGGTGAAGTTCATTTTCCTCATGCTTGTCTTAACAAGGCTTTTGCCATTTAATTGGTATCCCTCGTCTTGATAAGGCTCTCATTTTCTATCTTCACCATGGGTTGTCACAAGCTTGGTTGTTATTTCTCTTTTTAGTGAGCTTGTAAATCCATTTGCTAGTTGTGTTTGTGGGAAGGACATGTCATGCACCTTGTATCTCAACTATTAAAGACTATGTTGATGCTTAATGCTCATCCTTATATTAGTCTTCTCAAGTGCTTTGACATGACTCACTGTGGGGACCCCGACTCATAAGTCGTGATCACCGAATGCACGTGTACAGTGATCCCAGAGATCAATGCTCACTGAACACACAGAAGCTGAATAACAAGAGTCTTACATCCTTACATACCGTGATACACAAGTAGGACCATAATGGTCAAGCCCTGAGTATATCATCGCAGCGGAAAATCTTCAATGACAACATGGACCCATGCCATCTGCCTTAACCCTACAGGCATTCTGACTGGGAAGCGTCCTAGCTCGCATGCTCGTCACCAAGAAATCTTCATCATAACCTGTTCTCTCCTGCCTGGCCAATAAAATAACCAGTGGCAAGCCAATGAGTACATTGAATGTACTCGCAAGCAACCCAAGTGTGATAACAGAATAATTATGCAAGGCTCTTCTGCTAGGTTGGCAGTTTTGCGGAAAGCTAGTTTTTCATATGCAATTATGATCAACATATAACAAGGGCATGCATGTGTCTGTAACAAGTATCAGGAGGTCACAGACATCAATATCGAGAAAGAGTTGTAATCAGCACATGCACAAGCTCATTGTGACTTCCTCACAATCACATCATCAATATCTTTGAATCGTGTTGTTTCCCAGAAACTTATGGACATAGTCTAAGTAGCACCACCCAACTGTCCTTGACCGTGGACACGGCTATTCGAATAGTTTGACACTCTGCAGAGGTTGCACACTTTACCCACAAGATCCGGGGAACTTCCGTGTCATCCACGACCCGCGATACCTCAAGTACCCGGGGTAAGCACCCGATCACTATCTTTCCCTAGACGACACTAACATAGAGTCCGCTCGATTGGTAGCAGCCCCGTGCCAAACATTTCTCATCTCAAGGTTTGTGGAGACTCGCTCCGTATTCATCACATATCACAAGCACGGGGTACCAACGGTGTGTCCGGTGCCCTGTGAAAACAGTCATGGCCGCCTATCCAAGCACGACCCCGTCCCGAGAGTGACCTCATGTCACCCCCGTCTAGGGATGGCAATGGGTAGGGTATGGGCGGGTACGACACTTTTCTACCCAAACCCATACCCAAATCTTTTTTCTATACCCACCCACTTCACTACCCATGGGCGCAAATTGGTACCCATGCCCATACCCATCGGGTATCCTATACCCAATGGGTATCCGGTGGGTACAATATATATCATTGACATGACAAAAGTAAGATGAGAAAAGTTCTAAATTCAGGTACCCATCCGATGGGTACAATATATAGGCTTGGTTGGGGATGTATCGACGGGGATTCAATAACCCGGCTCTGTTGGGGAATGTAGTATTTTCAAAATTTTCCTACGATCACGCAAGATCTATCTACTAGATGCATAGCAACGAGGGGAAGAGTGTGTCTAGGTATCCTCATAGACCGGGAGCGGAAGCGTCAAGTGACGCGGTTGATGTAGTCGAACTTCTTCGCGATCCAACCGATCAAGCACCGAACGTACGGCACCTCCGCGTTCAGCACACGTTCAGCTTGATGACGTCCCACGAGCTCTTGATCCAGTTGAGCTTCACGGGAGAGTTTCGTCAGCACGACGGCATGGTGACGGATATGATGTATCTACCGGCGTAGGGCTTCGCCTAAGCACTGCAACGGTATAATCGAGGTGTGTTTCTGTGGAGGGGGGCACCGCACACGGTTGGGAGAGATCAACTGATGAAATTGTGTGTCTTAGGGTGCCCCCCTGCCCCCGTATATAAATGAGCAAGGGGAGGGGCCGCCCAGCCCTTCTATGGCGCGCCAGGAGGCAATCCTACTAGGAATAGGATTGCAATCCTATTCCTAGTAGGAGTCCACCAAGAAGGAAGAGGGGGAAAGGAAGGAGAGGGAGAGGTGGCGCCCCCCAATCCTAGTCCAACTAGGATTCCCTGGTGGGGCGCCGGCCAGCCTCTATGGGCTGCCTCTCTTCTTTCCTCAAGGCCCACTATGGACCATCCCCCTTCGTGGGGGGTTCCAGTAACCCCCTCCGACAATCCGGTTAAATCCGAAACTTTTCCGGAACACTTCCGGTGTCCGAATATAGTCGTCCAATAAATCAATCTTGATGTCTCGGACATTCCGAGACTCCTCGTCATGTCCGTGATCTCATCCGGGACTCCGAACTACCTTCGGTACATCAAAACTCATAAACTCATAATACCGATCATCATCAAACGTTAAGCGTGCGGACCCTACGGGTTCGAGAACTATGTAGACATGACCGAGACTCATCTCTGGTCAATAACCAATAGCAAAACCTGGATGCTCATATTGGTTCCTACATATTCTACGAAGATCTTTATCGGTCAAACCACATAACAACATACATTGTTCCTTTTGTCATCGGTATGTTACTTGCCCGAGATTCGATCGTCGGTATCTCTATACCTAGTTCAATCTCGTTACTGGCAAATCTCTTTACTCATTCCATAATACATCATCTCGTGACTAACTCATTAGTCTTTTGCTTGCAAGGCTTATTATGATGTGCATTACCGAGAGGGCCCAGAGATACCTCTCCGACACTCGGAGTGACAAATCCTAGTCTTGATCTATGCCAACACCACGAACACTTTCGGAGACACCTGTAGAGCATCTTTATGATCACCCAGTTACGTTGTGATGTTTGATAGCACACAAGGTGTTCCTACGGTATTCGGGAGTTGCATAATCTCATAGTCATAGGAACATGTATAAGTCATGAAGAAAGCAATAGCCGTAAAACTAAACGATCATAGTGCTAAGCTAACGGATGGGTCTAGTCCATCACATCATTCTCCTAATGATGTGATCCCGTTGATCAAATGACAACTCATGTCTATGGCTAGGAAACATAGCCATCTTTGATGAGCTAGTCTAGTAGAGGCATACTAGGGACATGCTGTTTTGTCTATGTATTCGCACATGTATCAAGTTTCCGGTTAATACAATTCTAGCATGAATAAAAGACATTTATCATGATATAAGGAAATACAAATAACATCTTTATTATTGCCTCTAGGGCATATTTCCTTTAGGCTCTTGATTGCTTCATATTCCAAGGTCAAGGAAAATCAGAGAAGATAACTACCGTAGGTATACGAGGGGTCTGGGGCGATGGCCAGCTATGGGCCTATGGTCCGTGGGCTAGTTAAGAACTCAAGATAATTATTTATCCTCATATTATAGGGTTTAATTTATTTATTAATTTTCTAGGTATCCATTGGGTTACCCATGGATATAATTTCATACCCATATCCTACCCAAGCATTTTGCGGGTATGGATACCCATACCCATGGGTATGAAGTGGTAGAAAGTCTCACCCATGCCCACTATTTTCGGGTAGGGTACCCGCGGGTACCCATACCCATGGGCAAAACTGCCATCCCTACCCCCGTCACTAGTAATGCGGGCACCATGCTAGTATCGACCTAGGTAATCAATAATGCCCTTTCCCATATAAGGGTAGAGTGGTTGCACATGTTTGGTTGGGACGGTAGTCACACATAAATCTAATCCATCTCTGTAAACAACACTTTCGTCAAGCCTCAGCACACTACTTCTTCACAAAGTAGTGCCCTAGCTCCTCATCAACTCCCAGGGGCATTAATGGCACCCACTGGGTCATTTGCAAGTATGTCAGACCACACTTGTTTCACTCAATTCATAACCCCGACCCATTTGCGTAGCCAACTACTATAGAATACATCTATCAATTCCCACCCACATAACCCTCATAGGAAGGTAGGGTCATGTTTGATGCAAGTTTCAACAGTAAAGTAACAGGGGTAGCAACCAAAGTGGTTTCCACCTCAACATGATTCCGATGCATTGAATAATAAGGTGCTATGAGACATGCATAAAAAGGTTTCTTGAACATGGTCAAAGGGCTGCTTGCCTTATTCTTCTGAGTCTTCAAACCTTCTGGTCCATCTCCGAGTACTTCGTTTATTTCGTCAACTAACGATGGAAACAATCATGATAAGCAACACAATCAAAGCAACAATAAAAGTGCTCTAAAAATAGGAGTTGGACTTTTCTAGGATACCTCTGGTCATATTAGAAATGACCAAGGTGGTTTCATAGGTATTGGATCAATGGGTGATTTGGAACATTCCAATATGATGGAACCAAAGGGTTTATGGATTTGGAAGAAGTATACAGAAATATTTCCTTGAATGATGAGCAAAGGTACCCATCATCAAGTCATGATTTTAGAAGCATTTAGGAGTTGGTTTCACTGGATTTGGATTTGAAATGAATTTCCTAGGATTTTGCAAAGCTGATAAATATGAAGAAATGGCTCAATATTTGGTGGGGTACAGAAACTATTATTAAAAATGCTCCAAAACTAAGTTTGGACATGACAAGCATCTAGGAACTTGAATCGCTGCATTTGGATCAAGATTGAGCTCTCTGTGATTTTATAAAGTTCATCACACAAATGAAATAAAGGCATTTGATAAATATTTGTGTAGGGAAAGTTTCTGGAATAATGTGCATGTTGCACCATGTGATAGAGCATGATTTATGGAGCCATAGGAAATTTGAATCATGCAATTTGGAGTTCATTTGAATTATCTAGGCATTTTTGAAGTTGACAGAATAAAGAAAAAGAAAAGGATTAAGGGTTCAACCTTATACAGTGCGCAGGGCGAGGGATAGCTCGCGAGACGCCGAAGGCGTCATCTCCGGATGGCGTTTTTGCCTGGGAAACACGGTTCCCGCCCGGCCCGTCTCCACTTAAAGCATGGGCCCTGCTGGCCGGGTCGCTGCCAGGTAGCCCC
>LR738713.1:410933577-410958541 GCA_902687465.1 Secale cereale
CCCCCCCGCAGGGTCTTCTTCCTCCTCCCGCTCCCGCAACAGAGGGGAGGGGAGGCTCGGGCCGTGCGACGCCGGCGCCCGTCCCCGGCGGCACAGGCCACCTCTGGCCAGGGCGCGGCCACCAGAGGGGTCCCCGGGGAGCGGCGCATCCAGGAGGTCCCTTGGGGCGGCAGGGGAGGGGCCGGAGCACCTCCTGCACCTGACCATGGCGGCGGCCTCGTCGGTTGATGGTGGAGCGGGCACCACGGGGCACCAGAGCAGGAGATAGAGAGTGGGGGAGCTCCGCGGTCTGCTGCGGTTCTCCTGGTGGCCAAGGAAGAGGGGGAGAGGCTCTGGTTCATCAGTGCCGGGATGAGGCCGACGGCGACCATGGTGGCCATGGCGAGGGAAAGAGAGCACTAGGGGAAGAGGGGGCATGTCTAGGAGATGCACGGGAGAGAGGAGGGTCCAGAAGAGGCGAAGGCCGCTCGGGGAAAGGCTTTAAATAGGCGCAGCCACGGTGCACCGTGAGCGACGTCCATGGACGCGCTCGGGCGTGCTCGTGGAGAGAGGAGGAGGACCGGGGAGGATAAGGCCGACCGTCCTGCAGGTCGTGGACGTCGAGGGCACCTCGGGAGACACGGTCGCTCTGCCCAAGGCCGCCTGGAAGCCTCGGGAGGGCCGAGCTACAGTGCCTCGGTGCACTGTAGCGTGCTCCAGAGCGCGCCTTTGGCCGGCATGCTCATGTCTTTGCTTTCCAGGCCATGTCCCCCAGTGTCCAGTAGTGCTAGGGAGTAGTAAACAATGGGGAGGCAGTCTTGGATGCTCTAGTGAGCCACTGAAACGAGGAGGGAGGTGAGGAAGAAGGTGAAAACTGCTGTCCAGCAGTAAAAATTGGGGTTTTACCCCCTCCAATGATTGAGCTGAGGGCATAGAGAAGTTACTGGGGGTAGAGGATGATCAGGGGAAGGTGTTGTAGAAATTTGGGGTAAAGGGAAATAGTAAAAGAGGTTCAAACACTGGTTTTGGTAAATGACCAGAAGGTGTTTGATCAGGTTTTGGGGAGGCAAATGACCTCCACTTGACATGGGACTTAACAGGATCAAATGTCACATATAATTAGGCCCCTACACCAAATTTGAGCTCATTTGGGCAAAGTGGCCAATGTAACTTTGGTGAACCCTAGAAATCAACAAAAATGGTTTCACCATGTTTGAGTTAAGCAAATCATCTCCCCTTGATGCACCACTTGGTGTAGCATCATCATTTGGGGTTATGATCATGCCCACGAAGTTTGAGGCTCCAGATAAAAAGTTGACAATGTAAAGTTGTTCAAATTTGAATTTGAACAGAAGTGGTTTTGGGGTGATCTGATCAAGTTGCTCTATTCCAAATCCTGGGCCATTTGGTCTAGATGCCTTATTAGGCCATTCTAGCATGTGCACCAAATTTGAGAGCATTTGGACAAGTTTGGCAATGTAGAGTTGCTCAAACTTCAAATATGGACAGAATGGTTTTGAGGGGATTAGAGGATGTTTCCTTGATCTTCAAGGCATGAGTCTTTGCAAGATCATCAAATATGTCATATATGACATGATAGAATTTCCCTGGAATTTTTCGAGAATATTTCCTTTGTAAATATTTCAAAAGCTTGAAATATCCAGAAAGGGTTTTGGAAGGATTTGCCCAATATTTTGAACATGACCATGTGCTGAAACTCTTATATATGGACAATATATGTCCTATGAGTCTCCCTGAATTTTGGCAAATATTTTTGAAATGATTAAATAATTTTTCCCTATTAAAGACCATTTCTGGCCTTAAGAAAAAGCTTTTAAATAAAATATACAAATAACTTTTAAAATTATACTTTTGTGGTTTCTGGGAGTCTTATATCTAATAGGATTCAAATAAACTTTTTGAAAGATTTTTCACACCCTAAATAAGGTACTTGCAGTGCAAACCTCAATTCAGGGGCTTTTGGATAACTAATTTTAGAAAATACCATTTGGCCAAAATATTTTTATAAGAAAATTCTATACTGGTCTATACACATGGCATGATCATTGGGAAAAGGTTTTGGGTCAAGGAGATGAAGTATAAGAATTGGAGGATTTATTTGATTATTAGAGCACTAGCAAACAGCAGACAAAAGTCAAATCAAGCAAAGTCAAAAATACTCAAAAGTTTTTGCAAATCCACATTTTTAACATGAAAATTAGCTTAAGCAATGTGACATGAAAATCAGGGTGTGACACTCACACACATCTTTTTGGTTGAGCCTATTTTTAAATTGCCTCTTTTATGTGTTGCTCAACCATTTGTTTCTGCAAGTGCTAGGCTTTGCTTCCTACATGCTCACTTGCTCTTGTTGTGAGTTTCTATTAATTTTGGGGGAGCGATGATCCTATTTTGTGCCCGTTGTATTCAAATACAAATATTCTTATTTGTGCACAAATCAAGGGGAGTTTCTCTAGTTTCTTTAGAACACTCATTTGCTCATATCATAATATCTTATTCATGTGGCTCGTAGGAGCATTGGTCTAGTTAGTTCAATTGGTATCTTTTGATAGCTTGTTTCAATTGATATTTTTTGATTGCTTGATTGCTTGTTTCTCTCTTTGTTGTGTCTTTGTGGCATATCATTCTTTAGCAATCTTTGAGCCTCAATATATTTTGTCTTCCTCCAAGTATTCACCTTTGGATATGTGTAGTCCGTTCCACTCTCTTATTGAGAAATACACATTTTATGGAGGAACGCAATTTATATTGGCCTTCTTTGCTTTTCGCCCATTTTGGCAATCGATGCCAATGGGGGAGAAGTTTCAGAGAGTTTTGTGGAAAGGTTTAGAGAGTCATCTCTTCTTGCTTTGGTTTCGTTCCTAAGCATTTGCATCTCTTACACATGCATTATTGGTTGTTGCATTGCACGGTGATGCATAATTCCTTATATAAACTCTCTTGAAAGTGATTGTCATCAATTAACAAAATGGGGGAGATTGAAAGAACATGCGGTGCCCCCATGTTTGATTTTGGTAATTAATGACAATCTCTATGGACTAATGGTTGCCTTAAGTTATATTTGAAGGGTTTGTCCATAGGCTTTTCTTGGAGTCCATTGGTCGGTTTCAAGGAGAGTTTGTCATGACCAAGGTGCTATTAAGGAATTATCCAAAGATTGGTCATGTGAGTGTTGAGCTTATTGCAAGCATGTCTTCAAGAAGAAGAGTTATGATCATTCATGTTTGCCTTCAAGACATCATCCAAATGAAGAAAGTTTGAAAGATTCAAGGTTGATCAAGACTAAGTCAAAGAGTTAATCAAGTTGATCAACACACAAAGCATAGAAGATGTATTGAGAGGGATTGAGTAATCCCATGGTATGGTAAGCATTGTCAATTATGCTTTGTGTACTAACCCATGGTCTTCGTGAGAATCAAGTGCTTGAAGCTTGCCGTCCATTGTGGTGACAATAGACTTGTGAAGATATGCCGAAGAGTGGCTCACCCATAGTGGAGTATGGGGGAGCAATCTACTAGTCTTACCGAGCCAGCGCAATCAAGAAAGGTAGTCCAACTTGAGGAAGTCAAGATCGTCTAGCTCAAGTGAAATTTGTGCAAGGCGCCCTTGATAGGTTTTCTAGTTTATCGGTCTCATGGTGGTAGTTTGGAGACCGGGTTATAGGATCGATTATCGTACTATCAAGGGGGGCTCTTGGTGAGTAGCTTGATCGTATCGTTCAAAGAGAGCTCGAACCATTGCATCCTTGCATCATCTTTATTGGTTCTTGTTTGGTTCTTATCCTTGTGAGATTTGGAGCTTATGGTCATTTTCATGACAAGCTCAAGTTCGCCGAAAACAGAGTTCACATGCATCTTCTATGATGTTTTTGATGTTGGGGTTTTTGCCGGTTCTCTTTGTGAGTCTTAGAGCTTATGGTCATCTTGATGACAAGCTCGAGTTCATCGAAAACGGAGTTCACATGCATCTTCTATGATGTTTTCGATGTTGGAGGTTATGTCGGTTCTTCTCTGATGGAGTGTTTTGATGCTACATGTCTTCCTCTATCCAACAAGCTTGAGTTTGCTCAATTCGGAGCTCATATGCAGAAGTTATGGTAGTTCTGGTTTTATTGTATCCTTCTATTGTCTTTAGCTGCGATATGAAGGCAGCCAAGTGCTAAAGCATCTGTGGCGTGTGGTAGTACTGCTCAAGGGAGCAGTAGTACCGCAAGGGCCAGTGGTAGTACCGCTCCTTGTGAGCGGTAGTACCGCTGCCTCCAGCCATGACATTGATGCATGCGGAAGTACGCGCGGATGTAATTTTTTACATCTGCCCTTACGCGGTAGTACCACGCCTTCGGTCAGGTACTACCATGCCGGACTTTTGCACTGTTCTAACCTCAGTGGAAGTAGGCGCGGATGTAATTTATTACTTCCGTGCATTTCCAGTACTAGTTGATGCCTGCCTTACGGTAGTATCGTAAGGGCGCGCGGTAGTACTACTCCGGCGGTTCTACGGCTCGTTGCCCTGTGCAACATGCCCTCATCTTACGCGGTAGTACGACAACCCTGTGCGGTAGTATCGCGGCCATGTGCGGTAGTACCGCGTCGCTGATACGTCCATTTTGCATCATGCTTATATGTTGATATTTATTGCATTATGGGTTGTTCTTACATGTTTTGTCACAATACTTATGCCTTTTCTCTCTTATTTTAGAAGGTTTACATGAAGAGGGAGAATGCCGGCAGCTGGAATTTTGGGCTGGAAAAGGAGTAAACTCTGGAACCTATTCTGCACAACTCCAAAAGCCCTGAAACTCAACAGAACGTTGTTTCAGAAAATATAAAAAATATCTGGCGAAAGAAGTCCATGAGGGGGGCCACCGGCTGCCCAGGAGGGTGGGGGGCGCGCCCCCTTCCTAGGGCGCGCCTCCCTGCCTCGTGGGCCAGCCGGAAGGCCCCCGGTTCCCATCTTCTCCTATATGAGGTGTTTTGACCAGGGAAAAATCATAAGGAGGCTTCCGGGACCAGACGCCGCCGTCTCGAGGCGGAACCGAGGCGGAAAGCAATCTAGGGCTCCGGCAGAGCTGTTCTGTCAGGGATACTTCCCTCCGGGAGGGGGAAATCATCACCGCCGTCATCACGAACAACTCTCCCATCTTGGGGAGGGCTATCTTCATCAACATCTTCACCAACACCATCTCCTCTCAAACCCTAGTTCATCTCTTGTATCCAATCTTTGTACCCAAACTTCAGATTGGTACCTGTGGGTTGCTAGTAGTGTTGATTACTCTTTGTAGTTGATGCTAGTTGGTTTATTTGGTGGACGATTATATGTTCAGATCCATTATGCATATTAATACCCCTCTGACCATGAACAATATTATGTCTTGTGAGTAGTTACTTTGGTTCCTGAGGACATGGGAGAAGTCTTGCTATTAGTAGTCATGTGAATTTTGTCTTCGTTCGATATTTTGATGAGATGTATCTTGTCTCTCCTCTAGTAGTGTCATGTGAACGTCGACTATAGGACACTTCACCATTATTTGGGCCTAGAGGAAGGCATTGGGAAGTAATAAGTAGATGATGGGTTGCTAGAGTGACAGAAGCTTAAACCCTAGTTTATGCGTGGCTTCGTAAGGGGCTGATTTGGATCCATATGTTTCAGGCTATGGTTAGGTTTACCTTAATACTTCTTTTGTAGTTGTGGATGCTTGCATTAGAGGTTAATCATAAGTGGGAGGCTTGTCCAAGTAAGGGCAGCACCCAAGCACCGGTCCACCCACATACCAAATTATCAAAGTACCGAACGTGAATCAGATGATCGTGATGAAAACTAGCTTGACGATAATTCCCATGTGTCCTCGGGAGCGCTTTCCTTTATATAAGAGTTTGTCCATGATTGTCCTTTGCTACAAAAAGGATTGGGCCACCTTGCTGAACCTTACTTACTTTTACCTTTTGTCACTTGCTACCAGTTATCTTATCACAAAACTATATGTTACTTATAATTTTATGCTTGCAGAAAATACCTTACTGAAAACTGCCTATTATTTCCTTCTGCTCCTCGTTGGGTTCGACACTCTTACTTATCAAAAGGACTACGATAGATCCCCTACACTTGTGGGTCATCAAGACTCTTTTCTGGCGCCGTTGCTGGGGAGTTGTCACACCCTACATTTTGTAACATGTCATTTGCATCAATAAAGCATGAAAATTTGGACCAGCAATTTTTTTTGCCATCATTTGGCTTTTATTTGGAATTAAGTTTTTCTCTCTCTGTTTTTCAAGTGCTCCTTAAAGTCAACTACTCCCTCTTGTAGATTTCATTTCCTTACCCAAAACATCTGCCCAATGATCATACCAAGTGTTTATAGCAGTATAGTATTTTCTTATAAAATTAATTTGGTCAAAAAGTATTTCCAAAAAATAGTTTTCCAAAGACCCCTGAATTGAGGTTTGCACTGCAAGTGCTTGATTTAGGGTGAGAAAAATATTTCAAAGAGTGTATTTGAAACCTAGTAGATATAGGACTCCCATAAACCACAAAAGTATAATTTTAAAAGTTATTTTCCTGTTTTATTTAAAGGCTTTTTCTTAAGGCCAGAAATGGTCTTTAATAGGGAAAAATTATTTAACTATTTCAAAAATATTTGCCAAAATTCAGGGAGACTCATAGGACATATATTGTCCATATATAAGAGTTTCAACACTTGATCATGTTCAAAATATTGGACAAATCCCTCAGAAACCCTTTCTAGATATTTCAAGCATTTGAAATATTTACAAAGGAAATATTCTCTAAAAATTCCAGGGAAATTCTATCATGTCATATATGACATATTTAATGATCTTGCCAAGCCCCATGCCTTGGGAAGCAAGAAAACATCATCAAAACCCCTCAAAACAATTATGTCCATATTTGAAGTTTGAGCAACTTTACATTGCCAAACTTGTCCAAATGCTCTCAAACTTGGTACACATGCTAGACTGGTCTAATAATGCATCTAGACCAAATGGCACAAGCTTTGGAGAAGGGTAACTTGATCAGAGTACCCCAAAACCATTTCTGTTCAAATTCAAATTTGAACAACTTTACATTACCAACTTTTTACTTGGGGCTTCAAACTTTGTGGGCATGATCACAACCCCAAATGATGACACTACACCAAGTGGTGCATCAAGGAGGGATGATTAGCTTGACTCAAACATGGTGAAACCATTTCTGTTGATTTCTAGGGTTCACCAAAGTTACATTGGCAAGTTTCTTCAAATAAGCCCAAAGTTGGTAAAACACCCTGTTTCCATATGACATTTAATCATGTTAAGTGTCATGGCTAGTGGAGATCATTTGATTGCTCAAAACCACATCAAACACCTTCTGGTGATTTTCCAAAGTTACCATTTTCACATCTTCCCTTGTTCTCCTTGAGCCCAACTTTTTACCACAGCTTCCCTAGGTTCCCTTGCGCCTCTAGTAACTTCCCCATGGCCAGAGCTCAATAATTGAGGGGTGAAAACCCCATTTTACTCTGCTGGACAGCCCAATTTTCACTCTCCCTCAACCTCTCTCCTCTTCCATTGTGTAACCAGGGCATCCAAGGCCACAGCACACTTGTTTACTCCTCACCTGACCCCCCCAGACAAGGTGGTCGCGTCCAGCAAGCCAAAGGCATGCCCTGGCATGCAATACGCGTGCTCCAAAGCGCGCTATAGTGCACACCCGCACTGTAGCCTCCTCCAATCAGCAGCCCCCGACCACCTCGAGCCTCCCCCTCGCGCCACTCGATGCGCCTCGACGTCCGCAACGCGCCCCGGCGCTGTCCCCCTCCTCCTTCTCCCTCATGTGGCTGCCCTCGCACGCGCGCCGGCCGCCCGCAAGCTCCAATCTCCGGCCTCGCACACGCGCGGCTCTGGATGCTTCCCTCGCTCTCTCTCTTCCGCTCCCCGGCCCTGGACCACATCTAGCAACACCACAGACACCACCCCAGCTCCTCCCGAGCCCTGTGGCAACGGGCAGAAGCTCGCCGGCGCACAGGTCCACGGCACCTCGCCGTTCGCCTATAAAAGGACCCCCCGCGCTCCTCCTCTCCTCACCAACCGCTCTCTCACCCACCTAATATCCCCCTACGCCACTCACTCCACTCTAGACAGGCCCAAGCTCGAGATCGAGCTCGAGCTCCACCGCGGCGGCTCGCCGTCGTCCGCTCGGTACAGGCCCTCCCCGCCACTCCTCTCGCTCGATCTAGCACCACGAAGCCCCACTGATCCTTTTCCCCCTCTTTTCCCTCTCTGCAGCTGCCGGAAACGGCCGGAACCACCACCACCCGAAGCTCCTCCGCCGCGTGACCTCACCGCCGGCGAACCAGGCCACTCCAGCGACCAACTCCACCTCCACCAGATCGGCGACACCACGCTGACTCCGTCCCTGCCCTTAGCTCGCCCTGTCGTGCCCCGAATCGTCGTCGGTGAGCTCGCCGGCCCTCTGCCGGAGGGTTAGGGATGACAGGCGGGCCCCACCTATCAGCCTCCCCTCGCCCTCGCCTCTCTCTCCTCTCACTGACGCCGAGCCCCGCCCGTCAGATTTGAAACCTGGCGCGCGCGCAGGCGCCCGTGCGCTGGGCTGGTTCCCCCTTTGGGCTTGTGCACTGTGGCCGTTCTGGCCTAGTTGCACAGCAACCCTTTTTCTTTTTCTTTTCTGTTAAGATTTCAAATAATTCCACAGGATTAAATATTTATCCAAATGAATTAATTCCAGTTCCTAAAAACTTATAAAAATCCAACCTATTTAATGATGTCACTTTCACCCATATCCATGGACCTTTTCTGTTCTGTTCAAATTTAAATCTATATTTGAACACTAAAACCTCTGCTCAAAAATTCATGTACCCCATTCTGTCACTCCAAATCTCAAACTAAGAATTTTTGCCATCTTAGTTTTCCCTCTAGTATTTGATAAAAATAAGTTGACATTTTTCTAAGCACTTTGGTTTTTCTATTTTTATTATGGTCTTATTTTCCCGTTGTTTATTGCAACGATTAGATACCGTATTTGACGAGGTTGCTGAAGAAGAAGGAGGGGAAGGATTTGAAGACCTTGAAGACCAAGCCAATCCAGGAAAGCAGCCCTTTGACCATGATACCCTTGTGTTCCTCAGAACCCTTTTATTTCCGAATGCATGATGATAAGAGTGACGGTGGTGAACTAGTTGAAAGCCACCACATGATGCATACCCTGCTCATGATCTTTACCATGTGCTTAGATGCAATGATAAATGATTAGTTGTGATGCTTAGTGATGCATATGAGCCATGAATCCTTCGTGGTTGCATTCTTTTCGAAAACCCCATCGGGTGCCCCTAATGCCCGAGGGTGATGTTGAGTTAGGTCATCACTTGAGGAAGAAGTGGTGTGCCAAGAAAGATCTCGTGTGTGGGTGAAATGATGGATTAGATTTAGGTGTGATTACCGTCCCAACCAAACATGTGCACCCACTTTACCCCTTATGGGACGGGGCATTATTGATTACTTAGGCTCATACTAGCATGGTGCCCACATCACTAGTGACGGGGGAGACTTGAGGTCACTCCCGGGACGGGGTCGTGCTTGGATAGGCGACCATGACTGTTTTTACAGGGCACCGGACACACCGTTGGTCCCTTCGTGTACGCGTGACATTGAAATAGGGTAAGTCCCATGATCTATTGTTTATACTCGAGGGCCGTGCACCAACGAGTGGACCCTATGTTAGTGTCGTCTAGGGAAAGGTAATGACCGGGTGCTTCCCCCGAGTACTTGAGGTACTGCGGGATCGTGGGTGACACGAAAGCTTCCCGGATCTTGTGGGTAAAGTGCAACCTCTGCAGAGTGTAAAACTATTCGAATAGCCGTGTCCACGATCATGGACAGTTGGGAGGTGCTACTTAAACTATGTCCAGAATTTTACAATCTCGGTGAAAGTATGTGTGTGTGTTGAGTCAAGGTGGTGACTTGACTCGTTGATAAAGAATTGAACTCTATTCATGTTGATATCTGTAACCTGTCTTTGAGGTTACCCAAATTCATTGATGCATGTTACATGATGGTAGAATAACTTATCTAGCTTGCAGCTGGGTTGCTTATTGTTATTTTTGCATTGTTACCTTGAACCAAATCATGGGTTGCTTGCGAGTACATTCAAAGTACTCATTGGCTTGCCAGTGGTTATTTAATTGGCCAGGCATGGAGGAGCAGGAATTTGAAGAAGAATTCTATGGAGACGAACATGCGAACTAGGACGCTTTCCCAGTCAGAATGCCTGTAGCGATAAGGCAGATGGCATGGGTTCTACCTATCTACGAACACTCCCGCTATTCGAGTTTATTTGCTATTCAGCCCTTGAGGCTTTATCTATGTAAGACTTGGCCATAATGGTCATAATTTGTGTAAGACGGTATGTATGGATGTAAGACTCTTGTTATTCAGCTTCTGTGTGTTCAGTGAGCATTGATCTCTGGGATCACTGTACACGTGCATTCGATGATCTCGACTTTTAAGTCGGGGTCCCCACAGAGCTGGTATCAGAGCCATCCTGACTGTAGGAAGCCTTAGTTAGCATGGGCGTTAGTTAGATGAGACCCTTTTCAAAAACCTTCTGAACCTCTCTTCTTTTCTAAACCTTACCAAACCTGAGATATCATCGGCTTATTAACCTCTCCTATTCAACCTTCGTAGATGGCCGCTGTACCTGAAGAGCACCTGACCACTGGGTTCCCCTTGCTTCTCGAGGATAGCCTCCAGGAGTGCCAGTTCCACCGAGCACCCATCCGCACCTACCATGAGCATTGGCTTAATGACACTGAGGTGGAGTACCATGTGGAAGTGATCATGAAGGCAAACGATCCTCCCATAAGTTGGTTCTTCGAGGGACCCCAGATGGCAACACTACCCCTCGCTGTCGAGGCTGCTGCACTCAAGGCACTAACCTGTCTCCGCGAGCTTCTTCCGGAGATGGCAGCCAAGATGACAACCCGCTTCTTGCCTTACCGGAAGGAAGGTGAAGACGAAAGCAGCGCGCAAGACCCTCCACTGAAGGAAGGACTTCCACTTCGATTCCAGACCTACTTCAGCCTATGTGCCGACAGCTTGGCACAAGATTTGGCCTCGGAATCGATGAAGCTCCGAGAAGAACTTCACAAGACCAAGGCACTTCTTCGTCGAGCACAAGAGAAGACAGATAGGATCAAGAAGGAAGGTGCACCTCCCGGACAGTCCGCTATCACGTACCGAGGCGGAAGGCCCTCAGGAGATGTATCTTCCAAGGATGAAGAACCACCCCGGCGACGCCGTATGACGGCAAGGGAATATTGCAAGCTTTTCCCTGCACCACCGACAAAACACCGCCGTATCCAACTCCTCCACTCCCCCACACCCTCAAGTGATAAGGGGGCCTAGACAGATGAAGACAAGGGGGAAGACCCAGAAGAGCCAGAATACGCGACCGAGCATTCCGCCGCTTAGTCATTATTCGCAACTCGGATATGCCAGTTTGTGACCTCTACGGTAGGATAGGTCGTGTAACCCCTATGCGAAGCTGAGTCCTTGTATGGTTCATATGAAGCCATCTAGTATTTGCTTTTGTTGTTTTTGGATGTACGTCGTATTTTCCCTTCGGGAATATGTAAACGACGGCATCACCCATTTGGATTTTAATGAATGTGTTTGGCCCTTTCGGCCCTTGCATGAAATGATTAGTGTCACACCCACCCCCTTACTAGGCACCCATCTTTATTGCTTTCCCTCTTCCAAATCATGAGACCTTTTACCGCTCCAACAGGATGCCTGTCGTAACTCATACTGGTACCTCTACCCAGCAGCCTGAAGCCGGAGCATCCGCCCAATCAGAGGCCGGCCAAGACCAAACCCACGACCAAGCTCCACCACCACCTCCTCCGAACATGGACATGGCTCAGCTTCTCCAAGCTTTCCAAGAGGAATGCCAAGCCAACACCGCAGCCCTTCAGATGATTGTTCAAGCTGTCACCAACAACCGCCAGCCGGCGGGGAATGGCAATGGACGTTCCACGTTGGCAGAGTTCAAGAAGCATGCACCGCCAACTTTCATCGAGACTGCTGAACCCCTGGATGCAGACGAATGGGTCCGCACCATTGAGGACTTGCTGGAACTAGTCGGATGCACCGAAGACCGCGAGAAGGTGGCTTATGCTGCCCACTGCCTCGGGGGGACTGCTAGAGCTTGGTGGGATGGATTCAAGGTCATGCATGCTGGGCAAGACATCACTTGGGACAAATTCAAGGCAGAATTCCGCAAGGCCCATATTCCTTCCGGAATCATGGCTATCAAAAAGCATGAGTTTCGAGCCCTGAAGCAAGGAAGTGGCGCTGTCAAGGAGTACATGCAGAAGTTCAGTGTTCTGTCAAGGTATGCCCCTGAAGATGTCAGCACTGATGCTGCAAAAAGGGAGCGCTTCATGGAAGGCCTCAATCAGACTCTGCAGTACTCGCTTGTCGTGTGCGACTGCCCAACCTTCCCTGACCTAGTGAACAAAGCACTCATGCTTGAAGACAAGCGGCGTGCTTTGGAAGACACTCGCAAGCGCAAGATGGTCAGCAAGGGAAGTTCCAGCAACCAGAAGCCTCGCCCGTGGTAGCTAGCCCCAGTCAAGCCAACCTACCAGCACCCAAGAGCTCCTGCACCTCGCACCAACTATCAGCCTCAGCAGTATGCCAACCCAAGGCCAGCATTCAACCCCAATAACGGTGGTGGCAACAAGATCAATAATCCAAACCAAGTCACTTGCTTTGGATGTGGTCAGTCAGGACACATCTCAAGAGTGTGCCCCAACAAGAAGCCTGATGCCCCGTGCCCCAATGTGCAGAACCCAGGAGAAGGCCGCGGGATGCCACCAAGGAACCAAGCTCCTCGCAACCCGCCAAACCATGGGAAGGGGCGTGTGAATCACGTCACTTCTGAAGAAGCCCAGGAAGACCCGGACGTCGTGCTGGGTATGTTCCTTGTCAACTCAGCACCTGCAACTGTCTTGTTTGATTCTGGAGCCACGCACTCATTTGTCACTCAAAGATTTGCATTAAAAAGTGGCATGACCCCTACACCCTTGAATAACCCCATGGTGGTACAAACCCCCGGAGCAGAGATGAGAGCCAAGATAGGCTGTAAGGGAGTCAGTATTACCATTAACGGGGTAGATTTCCTAGCAGACCTTATCGTCCTGAGATCACAAGGCTTGGATGTGATCCTAAGCATGAATTGGCTCAGCAAGCACCAAGGCTTATTAGACTGTGCCAATTGGACTGTCACTGTGACCAATGACCAAGGAGTCGAAGTTAAGTTTGCTTCCAACTCCTCTTCTGCTCAAACCGCTCAAGTCAACTATCTGTCTGAAGTTGGACTGGAGCAAGTACCGGTAGTCTGCGAGTATCCCGATGTCTTTCCGGATGAGCTACCGGGAATGCCCCTGACCATGACATTGAGTTCATCATCGAGCTTGTGCCCGGGGCAGGACCCATCTATAAGAAGCCTTATAGAATGGGGACGGATGAATTAGCCGAGTTGAAGAAGCAACTGGAAGAGCAGCTGAGGAAGGGATTTATCCGCCCAAGTGCCTCCCCTTAGGGATCACCTGTTCTGTTTGTGGCAAAAAGGGACGGTACCATCCGCTTATGCATTAACTATCGTTCCCTCAATGAGGTTACAATCAAGAACAAGTATCCACTTCCAAGATTGAAGATCTGTTTGATCAACTCAGCGGAGCCAAGGTGTTCTCCAAGATCGACCTCAGATCTGGGTACTACCAGCTGAAGATCAGACCCCAAGATATTCCGAAGACGGCATTTGTAACCAGATATGGCATGTATGAGTGCACGGTCATGTCCTTTGGATTAACCAATGACGCGGCTTACTTCATGTATCTCATGAATAAGGTCTTCATGGAATATTTGGACAAGTTTGTTGTTGTCTTCATCGATGAAATTCTTGTCTTCTCGAAGACGGAGGAAGAGCACGAGCAACATCTGAGGATGGTCCTAGACAAGCTTCGAGAGCACCAACTATACGCCAAATTCAGCAAGTGTGAGTTTTGGCTGCATAAAGTTGGATTCTTAGGTCATGTCTTGACCGAAGAAGGATTGTCAGTTGATCCCGCAAAGATCGAAGTTGTGACCCAATGGCAATCTCCAACGACTGTCAAGGAAGTCAGAAGCTTCCTCGGACTTGCGGGATATTACCGCAAATTCGTGGAAGGATTCTCTAGCATTTCCCGGCCAATGACTCAGCTCCTGAAGAAGGACAAGAAGTTCGAATGGACGCAAAAATGCGAAGAAAGCTTCCAAGAGCTCAAGAAGAGATTGACCACCGCCCCAGTTCTGGCAACACCTGATATTCACAAGGAGTTCGTGATATATTGTGATGCCTCTCGAACCGGTTTGGAAAGCGTTCTGATGCAAGAAGGCCAAGTCATAGCTTACCTCTCAAGGCAGCTACGACCTCACGAAGAGAACTAAGCTACTCACGATCTTGAGTTAGCAGAAGTGGTTCATGCCTTGAAGACACGGCGACATTACCTCCTAGGGAAACGATGTGAGATATACACAGACCACAAAAGTCTGAAGTACATTTTCACCCAGAAGGAATTGAGGAACTAATCAAAGATTATGACCTCAGTGTTCAATATCACCCCGGGAAGGCTAACGTGGTAGCCGATGCCTTAAGCATATAGGCTTGCTCCCTGAATGCCATAATTCAAAAAAGGCAGCCAACCCTGTTTGAAGAGCTGGAACAATTCAGTTTGGAATTGGTCACCCCTGGATTTCTAGACCATCTGGAAGTCAAACCAACCCTGATGGACGAAGTCAAGAAGGCACAAGGTGGGCACGCAAGCATTGAAGGCATCAAGAAGAAGATGAAGCTAGGAAAGGCCCCAGGATTCTCCGAGGAGGAGCACGGGATTGTTTGGTACAAAGGCCACATCTGCGTACCAAACAAGATGGAGCTGAAGAACCTGATCCTGCAAGAAGCCCACGACACTCCATATTCCATCCACCCCGGAGGAACCAAGACGTACCAAGACTTGAAGGAAAGATTCTGGTGGCACGGGATGAAAAGAGAGATTGCAACCTATGTTGCAAAGTGTGATGTGGGCCAAAGGGTCAAGGCTGAATATCAGCGACCCGCTGGATTGCTCCAACCACTCAAGGTTCCTAAGTGGAAGTGGGATAAAGTCGGAATGGACTTCATCACTGGATTGCCAAGGTCGAATAAAGGACATGAATCCATCTGGGTCATAGTCGACCATTTGACCAAGGTAGCCCATTTCATTCCTGTCAAGACTACTTATGATGGCAACCAGCTGGCAGCTCTCTACATCGACAGAATTGTAAGCCTTCATGGTGTTCCCAAGGAGATTGTGTCAGATCGAGGAACCCAGTTCACCTCAAGGTTCTGGAAGAAGTTCCAAGAAGCCTTGGGAACCAAGTTGTCTTTCAGCACGGCTTTCCACCCGCAGACCGGAGGTCAGACAGAGCGAGAAAATCAAATTCTCGAAGACATGCTCCGAGCCTGTGTCTTGGCATATGGAGCCAAGTGGGAAGATTGCCTCCCTTTTGCCGAGTTCTCCTATAACAACAGTTACCAGTCGAGCCTTCAAATGGCACCATTTGAGGTGCTGTACGGACGCAAGTGTCACACACCCCTCAACTGGTCACAGACCGGAGAAGGACTAGTTTTTGGACCGGATATTCTCCGCGAAGCAGAAGAGCAAGTCCAACTAGTCAGAGAACGTTTGAAGACAGCCAAGTCAAGGCAGAAGAGCTATGCTGACACTCATCGCCGAGATATGAGTTTCCATGTCGGAGACCATGTGTACCTGCGAGTAACTCCTCTGAAGGGGACCAAGTGTTTCCACGTTAAGGGGAAGCTCGCACCAAGGTTCATTGGACCATTTGAGATCACTGCACGACGAGGAGAAGTGGCTTACCAGTTGGAACTACCACCTGAGCTATCCGATGTGCACAACGTATTCCATGTGTCACAACTCCGGAAGTATCTCCAAGTTTCGAACAAGCCTGATCTCTAAAAGGATGTTGATCACCAAGCCATTGATCTTCAGCCTGATTTGACCTACCGCGAGAAGCCCATTCGCATTCTGGATGAAGCAGAATGACGGACGCGAAGCTGCACCATTAAGTACTTCAAGGTCCAGTGGAGCAACCACACGGAAGCAGAAGCAACCAGGGAACGTGAAGACTATCTTAGATCCGAGTATCCCGATCTCTTTTAAGACCTAGTTTAGGAATCTCGAGGACGAGATTCTTGTAAGGGGGGTAGGTCTGTCACACCCTGCATTTTGTAACATGTCATTTGCATCAATAAAGCATGAAAATTTGGACCAACAAATTTTTTTGGCATCATTTGGCTTTTATTTGGAATTAAGTTTTTCTCTGTGTGTTTTTCAAGTGCTCCTTAAAGTCAACTACTCCCTCTTGTAGATTTCATCTCCTTACCCAAAACTTTTGCCCAATAATCATACCAAGTGTTTATAGCCGTATAGTATTTTCTTATAAAATTATTTTGGCCAAAAAGTATTTCCAAAAATTAGTTTTCCAAAGACCCCTGAATTGAGGTTTGCACTGCAAGTGCTTGATTTAGGGTGAGAAAAATATTTCAAAGAGTGTATTTAAAACCTAGTAGATATAGGACTCCCATAAACCACAAAAGTATAATTTTAAAAGTTATTTTCCTATTTTATTTAAAGACTTTTTCTTAAGGCCAGAAATGGTCTTTATTAGGGAAAAATTATTTAACTATTTCAAAAATATTTGCCAAAATTCAGGGAGACTCATAGGACATATATTGTCCATATATAAGAGTTTCAACACTTGGTCATGTTCAAAATATTGGACAAATCCCTCAGAAACCCTTTCTAGATATTTCAAGCTTTTGAAATATTTACAAAGGAAATATTCTCTAAAAATTCCAGGGAAATTCTATCATGTCATATATGACATATTTAATGATCTTGCCAAGCCCCATGCCTTGGGAAGCCAGAAAACATCATCAAACCCCCTCAAAACCATTCTGTCCATATTTGAAGTTTGAGCAACTTTACATTGCCAAACTTGTCCAAATGCTCTCAAACTTGGTACACATGCTAGAATGGTCTAATAATGCATCTAGACCAAATGGCACAAGCTTTGGAGAAGGGTAACTTGATCAGAGTACCCCAAAACCATTTATGTTCAAATTCAAATTTGAACAACTTTACATTACCAACTTTTTACTTGGGGCTTCAAACATTGTGGGCATGATCACAACCCCAAATTATGACACTACACCAAGTGGTGCATCAAGGAGGGATGATTAGCTTGACTCAAACATGGTGAAACCATTTCTGTTGATTTCTAGGGTTCACCAAAGTTACATTGGCAAGTTTCTTCAAATAAGCCCAAAGTTGGTGAAACACCCTATTTCCATATGCCATTTAATCATGTTAAGTGTCATGGCTAGTGGAGATCATTTGATTGCTCAAAACCATATCAAACACCTTCTGGTGATTTTCCAAAGTTACCATTTTCACCTCTTCCCTTGTTCTCCTTGAGCGCAACTTTTTACCACAGCTTCCCTAGGTTCCCTTGCGCCTCCAGTAACTTCCCCATGGCCAGAGCTCAATAATTGAGGGGTGAAAACCCCATTTTACTCTGCTGGACAGCCCAATTTTCACTCTCCCTCAACCTTTCTCCTCTTCCATTGGGTAACCAGGGCATCCAAGGCCACAACACACTTGTTTACTCCTCACCTGACCCGGCAGACAAGGTGGCCGCGTCCAGCAAGCCAAAGGCATGCCCTGGCATGCAATAGGCGTGCTCCAGAGCGCACTACAGTGCACACCCGCATTGTAGCCTCCTCTAATCAGCAGCCCCCGACCACCTCGAGCCTCCCCCTCGCGCCACTCGATGCCCCTTGACGTCCGCAACGTGCCCCGGCGCTGTCCCCCTCCTTCTTCTTCCTCCTGTGGCTGCCCTCGCACGCGCGCCGGCGGCCCGCAAGCTCTAATCTCCGGCCTCGCACGCGTGCTGCTCTGGATGCTTCCCCCGCTCTCTCTCTCTTCCTCTCCCCGGCCCTGGACCGCATCCAGCAACACCACAAACACCACCCTAGCTCCTCCCGAGTCTTGTGGCAACGGGCAGAAGCTCGCCGGCGCACAGGTCCACAGCACCTCGCCGTTCGCCTATAAAAGGATCCCCCGCGCTCCTCCTCTCCTCACCAACTGCTCTCTCACCCACCTAATCTTCCCCCTACGCCACTCACTCCACTCCAGACAGGCCCGAGCTCGAGATCGAGCTCGAGCTCCGCCGCGGCGGCTCGCCGTCGTCCGCTCGGTACAGGCCCTCCCCGCCGCTCCTCTCGCTCGATCTAGCACCACGAAGCCCCACTAATCCTTTTCCCCATCTTTTCCCTCTCTGCAGCTGCCGGAAACGGCTGGAACCACCACCACCCGAAGCTCCTCCGCCGCGTGACCTCACCGCCGGCAAACCAGGCCACTCCAGCGACCAACTCCACCTCCACCAGATCGGCGACACCATGCTGACTCCGTCCCTGCCCTTAGCTCGCCCTGCGGTGCCCCAAATCGTCGCCGATGAGCTCGCCGGCCCTCTGCCGGAGGGTTAGGGATGACAGGCGGGCCCCGCCTGTCAGCCTCCCCTCGCCCTCGCCTCTCTCTCCCCTCACTAACGCCGGGCCCCGCCCATCAGGTTTGAAACCTGGCGCGCGCGCAGGCGGCCGTGCGCTGGGCTGGTCCCCCCTTTGGGCCTGTGCACTGTGGCCGTTCTGGCCCAGTTGCACAGCAACCCTTTTTCTTTTTCTCTTCTGTTAAGATTTCAAATAATTCCATAGGATTAAATATTTATCCAAATGAATTAATTCCAGTTCCTAAAAACTTATAAAAATCCAACCTATTTAATGATGTCACTTTCACCCATATCCATGGACCTTTTCTATTCTGTTCAAATTTAAATCTATATTTGAACACTAAAACCTCTGTTCAAAAATTCATGTACCCCATTCTGTCACTCGAAATCTCAAACTAAGAATTTTTTCCATCTTAGTTTTCCCTCTAGTATTTGATAAAAATAAGTTGACATTTTTCTGAGCACTTTGGTTTTTCTGTTTTCATTATGGTCTTATTTTCCCGTTGTTTATTGCGACGATTAGATACCGTATTTGACGAGGTTGCTGAAGAAGGAGGGGAAGGATTTGAAGACCTTGAAGACCAAGCCAATCCAGGAAAGCAGCCCTTTGACCATGATACCCTTGTGTTCCTCGGAACCCTTTTATTTCCAAATGCATGATGATAAGAGTGGCGGTGGTCAACTAGTTGAAAGCCACCACATGATGCATACCCTGCTCATGATCTTTACCATGTGCTTAGATGCAATGATAAATGATTAGTTGTGATGCTTAGTGATGGATATGATCCATGAATCCTTCGTGGTTGCATTCTTTTCGAAAACCCCATCGGGTGCCCCTAATGCCCGAGGGTGATGTTGAGTTAGGTCATCACTTGAGGAAGAAGTGGTGTGCCAAGAAAGATCTCGTGTGTGGGTGAAATGATGGATTAGATTTAGGTGTGATTACCGTCCCAACCAAACATGTGCAACCACTCTACCCCTTATGGGACGGGGCATTATTGATTACTTAGGCTCATACTAGCATGGTGCCCACATCACTAGTGACGGGGGAGACTTGAGGTCACTCCCGGGACGGGGTCGTGCTTGCATAGGCGACCATGACTGTTTTTACAGGACACCGGACACACCGTTGGTCCCTTCGTGTACGCGTGACATTGAAATAGGGCAAATCCCATGATCTATTGTTTGTACTCGAGGGCTATGCACCAACGAGTGGACCCTATGTTAGTGTCGTCTAGGGAAAGGTAATGACCGGGTGCTTCCCCCGAGTACTTGAGGTACTGCGGGATCGTGGGTGACACGAAAGCTTCCCGGATCTTGTGGGTAAAGTGCGCAACCTCTGCAGAGTGTAAACTATTCGAATAGCCATGTCCACGGTCATGGACAGTTGGGAGGTGCTACTTAAACTATGTCCAGAATTTTACAATCTCGGTGAAAGTATGTGTGTGTGTTGAGTCAAGGTGGTGACTTGACTCGTTGATAAAGAATTGAACTCTGTCCATGTTGATATCTGTAACCGGTCTTTGAGGTTACCCAAATTCATTGATGCATGTTACATGATGGTAGAATAACTTTGCTAGCTTGCAACTGGGTTGCTTATTGTTATTTTTGCATTGTTACCTTGAACCAAATCATGGGTTGCTTGCGAGTACATTCAAAGTACTCATTGGCTTGCCACTGGTTATTTAATTGGCCAGGCATGGAGGAGCAGGAATTTGAAGAAGAATTCTATGGAGACGAAGATGCGAACTAGGACACTTTCCCAGTCAGAATGCTTGTAGGGATAAGGCAGATGGCATGGGTTCTACCTATCTACGAAGACTCCCGCTATTCGACGGTATGTATGGATGTAAGACTCTTGTTATTCAGCTTCTGTGTGTTCAGTGAGCATTGATCTCTGGGATCACTATACACGGGCATTCGGTGATCTCGACTTTTAAGTCGGGGTCCCCACAGGAGTGAAGCGCCTTTGGTAAGGAAAAAATTATATAGTGTGCTGAAATTTATTGTCACTTGTTACTATGGCTCAAAATCCTTTGAGGGGCTTGTTCGGGGTATCTTCACCCCGACTAGAAGAGCGAAGAGTTGCTCCTCAACCTACTGCACCTATTGAAAATGTTTGCTTTGAGATTCCTTCGGGTATGATAGAGAAACTGCTTGAAAATCCCTTTAAAGGAGACGGAACGCTGCATCCCGATTTACATCTAATCTATGTGGATGAAGTTTGTGGATTATTTAAGCTTGCAGGTATGCCCGAGGATGTTATCAAGAAGAAGGTCTTCCCTTTATCTTTGCAGGGAGATGCATTGACATGGTTTAGGCTATGCAATGATATGGGATCATGGAACTATAATCGTCTGAAGTTGGAATTTCATCAGAAGTTCTACCCTATGCACCAGGTTCATCGTGATTGTAATTATATTTATAATTTCTGGCCTCGCAAAGGAGAAAGCATCGATCAAGCTTGGGGGAGGCTTAAGTTAATGTTATATTCATGCCCTAACCATGAGCTCTCACGAGAAATGATTATTCAAAAAATTTATGCTCGGCTTTCTCTTAACAATCGCTCCATGCTCGATACTTCTTGTTCTGGCTCTTATATGATGAAGACTATTGGATTCAAATGGGATTTATTGGAAAGAATTAAACTCAACTCTGAAGATTGGGATCTCGAGGAAGGTAAGGAGTCAGGTATGACCCCTAAGTTTGATTGTGTTAAAGCTTTTATGGATACCGATGTTTTCCGTGAGTCTAGCACTAAATATGGACTTGACTCTGAGATAGTAGCTTCTTTCTGTGAATCTTTTGCTACTCAGGTTGATCTCCCCAAGGAGAAGTGGTTCAAATACCATCCCCCCTATTGAAGTAAAAGTAGTTGAACCTAGTAAAGTTGAAGAAAAGACTATCACTTATAATGTTGATCCTGTTATACCTACCACTTATATTGAGAAACCACCTTTCCCCATTAGGATAAAGGATCATGCTCAAGCTTCAACTGTAGTTCGTAAGAGTAATACTAGGACACCTACACCCTCTGAGCAAATTAAAGTTGAACCTAGCGTTGCTATGGTTAAAGATCTCTTGGTAGAAGATTTAGATGGACATGTTATTTACCTCCGAGAAGAGTCTGCTAGAATAGCCAAACCCAATGCTAGGAATAGACATAAACCGGTTGTAGGCTTGCATGTTATCTCTGTTAAGATAGGAGATCATTACTATCATGGTTTATGTGACATAGGTGCTAGTGTGAGTATAATCCCTTTTGATTTGTATAACGAAATTATGCATGATATTGCACCTGTTGAGTTAGAAGGGATAGATGTTACTATTAAGCTTGCTAATAGAGACACTATTTCACCAGTTGGGATTGTTAGAGATATTGAAGTCTTGTGTGGGAAGGTTAAATACCCTGCTGATTTTCTTGTTCTTAGTTCCCCACAAGATGAATTATGTCCCATTATATTTGGTAGACCCTTCTTGAATACTGTTAATGCCAAGATAGACTGCGTGAAAGATATTGTCACTGTGGGATTAGGGGATATGACTCATGATTTTAACTTTGCTAAATTCTGTAGACAACCCCTTGAAAAGGCACCACCCAGTAAGGATGAAATTATTGGTCTTGCTTCTATTGTCGTGCCACCTAATGATCCTTTAGAACAATACTTGCTAGACCACGAAAATGATATGCATATGAATGAGAGAAGGGAAATAGATGAAATATTCCTTACACAGGGACCCGTATTGAAAAACAACGTTCCTATTGAAATCCTAGGGGATCCTCCTCCACCCAAGGGTGATCCCCTGTTTGAACTTAAACCTTTACCTGATAATCTTAAGTATGGTTATCTTGATGAAAAGAAGATGTATCCTGTTATTATTAGTGCTAACCTTTCAAAGCAGGAAGAAGAAAAATTATTGAAAACTCTGAAGAAGCATCGTGCTGCTATTGGATATACTCTGGATGATCTTAAAGGCATTAGTCCCACTATATGCCAACACAAGATAAAATTGGAAGAAAATGCTAAACCAGTTATTGATCATCAGCGACGACTAAATCCTAAGATGAAAGAAGTGGTAAGAAATGAAATACTAAAGCTTCTAGAGGCAGGTATTATCTATCCAGTTGCTGATAGCCAGTGGGTAAGTCATGTCCATTGCATTCCTAAGAAAGGAGGTATGATTGTCATTCCTAATGATAAAGATGAATTGATCCCGCAAAGAATAGTTACAGGTTATAGGATGGTAATTGATTTCCGTAAGTTAAATAAAGCTACTAAGAAAGATCATTACCCCTTGCCATTTATTGATCAAATGCTAGAAAAGTTATCCAAACATACTCATTTCTGCTTTCTAGATGGTTATTCTGGTTTCTCTCAAATACCAGTGTCAAAAGGGGATCAAGAAAAGACCACTTTTACTTGTCCTTTTGGTACCTTTGCTTATAGACGTATGCCTTTTGGTTTATGTAATGCACCTGGTACCTTTCAAAGATGCATGATGGTTATATTCTCCGATTTTTGTGAAAAGATTGTTGAGGTTTTCATGGATGATTTCTCCATTTACGGAACTTCTTTTGATGATTGCTTAAGCAACCTTGATCGAGTTTTGCAGAGATGTGAAGACACTAATCTTGTCTTGAATTGGGAGATGTGCCACTTTATGGTTAATGAAGGCATTGTCTTGGCACATAAAATTTCTGAAAGAGGTATTGAAGTTGACAAAGCTAAAGTTGATGCTATTAAAAAGATGCCATGCCCAAAGGACATCAAAGGTATATGAAGTTTCCTTGGTCATGCCGGGTTTTATAGGAGGTTCATAAAGGACTTCTCCAAAATCTCTAGGCCTCTGACTAATCTCTTACAAAAAGATATTCCTTTTGTGTCGGTGTATTGGGAACGACACCTATGGGATCACAAGAATCCCTACTACAGTTGCGGGGCACGGGGTTGAGAGAAGAGCGGATCAAACAGATAGCACATGGTTCGTTTACCCAGGTTCGGGTCGCGAGGATGCGTAAAACCCTACTCCTGCTTTGGTGGACTGTATTTCTCTGTTCTTCAGCTAGCTATGGGGCATGAGGAGCTCCCAAAAAGCCCAATCCTCCTCCTGGTCGCCTCAGGCCTCCTTTTATAGGGAAAAGGGGTTGCCACAGTGGCACACAGGAGGTGGAAAGGGTACAGTGATGCAAGGTTATCCCTCGCATTACATGACAAGGCGCATTTAATGCGTCTTGCTTAGGTGTCCTTGCTTTATCGGGGACGGGGGAGATATCCATCTTGTCCATCGCCACTCCTTCTTGTGTCGACACGCGCCCTGGCCAGTGATGCCTGAGATGCCATGTTGGCAGGCAGGCAGCTGAGGTGGCGCAATGGTGGGTCTTCACGAAGATCTGCATGTTGCCACGCAGGTGCCTGCCTAGCTGGATGGGTCGACAGCTGCATAAGGCGGTGGGAGTTTAGTCGGCGTGGGCCCGATGGTGGCCCTGCGGATGCCCTCGGTAAGGGCCTTGCCGGGGCCCCGGCAAGGGTCTTGCCGTGGCGCCTGCTGCCATCCCCGGCAAGGTGCTTGCCGGAGGTCTTGTGGTCTTCCTTGGCTAGGATCCCGCCAAGGGTCGCCGTCTTCTTAGTGCGTGTCTGATCTTGAATGTCTTCACAAAGATCTGCATGCCACCACGGGGATGTCTCCCAAATCCTTGACCCATGGGTGCAGTGGACTCAAGGGTGATTTGCTCCGCAGGCGTGGGGCGAGTTGTCGCGGCAAGGGTCTTGCCGGGGCAGCTAGAGCCGGCCCCCGACAAGGATCTTGCCGGGGCCGCTAAAACTGGTTCCCAGCAAGGATCTTGCCGGGGGAACCCGCTTCGTCCCATTTCTCTTTGTGGTCTTGTTCTTGGTGTTGCTCCAGTTCCATCGAGCTTCGATCTCACCCTGGCTCACCTCCCTTACCTTGCTTGGTGTGGTGGTGCCCGTGGCTCAGACTGCCCGTGCACAGTCATAGGGGTACAAAAAGCGTACCCCCCCCCCTTTTTGTACACCGACAGGAGCCCCCGGGCCTGGGCCACACGTAAGCGCGACGCGTTGTTGGGCTAGGCCCAGAACGGTGCGCGGGCAAGCGGGGCGGTTTTTACCGTGGTAAGATTTTTCGCGCGCTGCGCCTCCCACGATCCGCGCACATGACGCGGTGTGGAGGGGTGTGCGTGACGTGGGCGGCATGCGCGGGGCGGTTCTCGCAGGCATGCGTCACATCGCAGTTAATGTGAAAGGAGGTGGCCCGCGTTCCCC
>LR738713.1:410958590-411032582 GCA_902687465.1 Secale cereale
CCCCCCATAAGAAGGAATAACTGCGGGTGCGCTGCTCACTTCCTCCGCTTTCCTCGCGCCTCTTCCAATCTCAGAGCCGCCGTTTCCTTTCTTCCTTCCTTCCTAAGCTTCCGCCTCCGCATGCCGTCGTTGCTTCACCATCCCCCTCCCTTTGTCCTCCAACTTTCTTAGCCGCCATGGCGTCCAAATCCGCCAAGGGCAAGGGGGTGACCAAGGGCGCCGGGTCTGTGGAGCTGCCGGAGAACGCGCTGTTGGGGGACCGGACGAAGTCCGCCTTCTTCTTCCCCTCGACGGTTGACGTCCACGAGCTCTGGGCCTCCTTCAAGCCTTTGGGGGGTGAAGACGGGGGGAGAGAATTTGGGACATTCGGCGACGCGCGTCATTCCTGCCGCTTGCGCCGAACCTGGCCCAAATCGGTATCCCTTCTTCGTCGACTATCTTTCTTGCGGGTTATGTCCCCCTTTCTCCGATTTCTTCTGCGACATCATGGATACCTTCGGCTTCCGCCTCTTGGATTTTACTCCGAATGCGGTGGCGTGCATGGCTTTCTTTGCGCACCTTTGTGAAGGCTTCGTCGGGGTGCAGCCCAACACGGCGCTCTTCCACCATTATTTCTCCCCTCGGATCTAGCCGGGAGGTGTCGTCTCTGGATGCATCACCTGGATCCCAAGATCCAAGGGGGCGTACCCGGACGGTGTCGTGAAGGAGAGGTGGGATGAATGGCGTGGCCGGTGGTGCTGGATTGAAGGCGAAGACCCGCCAAAATTCTGCAAAGTCTGCCGAGTGCCGCCGGTCCGTGGCAGTGATTGGAGCGATGTCGACATCGCCGACGGGAGGCTCACTGTTGCCACCACCAGGATTCTCCGGCTCAACCAGGTCGGACTCACCCTTGAGATGATCGGGGCGGACTTCATTCACCGTCGGATCACCCCGTTGCACAACAAGGGGAACCCAGCCTGGCTCTTTAAGAATCCGGCTGACGTTATGCGACTCCGCCCTGGCCTCGACCACAACTTCACGGTGATGGCACATGCCCATTTCTGCCAGCGGCTCTTCCAGCTTGATGTGGGTCGTGACGGCGAGATCGAACGGATCGGCAAGGCCGCGAGGGCTGCCGTAAAGGCCGGCAAGGCCATCAAGGGGCCGTTCTTCAAGTTGCCAGCGGGGGTGGTCCAGTTGTGCAACAATTCGCGTCGGTCCAAGATCATCGCTATGATGCCGGACTGCAACGCACACGGCCCTGTCCCGAGCTGGAAGGAGCCGGCGGACGCGGATGTGCAGCAATTCTTCGACTCTCTGGTTGAGGTGTATGTCAATGCTGACGCCGAGCGGTGGCTTGTCATGGACACCACCCAGGCAGAGCTGGACTACATCGCCACTAGGGCGAGGGAGGTGCAGCTGGCCATGGAGGCCGGCAGTGCCGGGGGTGTGGAGGACAAGGCCGCAACGGCTGCAGAGGAGGAGGAGCTCGCTCGGTGGCCGGCGGCCACCGGGGAGGCTAGCAGCGCCGGCACTGGAGCTCCGCTCGTTGAGGACGCGGCCGACGAGTCGTCGTCGGAGGAGGACGTGGCGGCGGGTTCGACGCCAGCCAGGGGAAGAGGGCGAGTCATGCGGCGGGCTAGTTCCGGCGAGCCGGTCCGGCCCGGCAGGGCTGCGCGGCCTCAATTGACCCTGGAGGGGTCCGGGCGTCACACGAGGGCCACGGCAGTGAAGAGGCTGACGAAGGCCGCTGAGAAGAAGAAGGCGACAGCCCCTTCTCCATCTGGGCACGCACAAACTCCGCCTTCTTCGCCTCCTCCGGCAGACGTCGACTTGGATGTTGACGCGGAGCTCCCTTTTGATCTCGGGCCTCTCAGCCCGAAGAGAAAAAGGAAAGTGGTGGAAGAGGAGAAGATGGATGACGAGTAAGTACTCCGTTCCTTACTGCCATTTCCATTCCCCTGAATTGAGCCACTCATCTTGATCTGTTTTTGCTTTTGCAGGGATGAAGAGACGTTGGCCCAGAGGGTGAAGAGGGCGAAGGCCTCGGCGAGCAGTCAGCTCTCGGCTGGGGCTTCAGAGACACCACTGGTGATGTTGAGCAGCCCGGACAGCAGCCCCCAGCACAGCCCCCAGCGTAAGTTCGTCACCCTCCTCTTACTCGACATGTGATAGGTGTTCGACGCTATGGTGCTGACCTTGTCGGGTTTGTAGGAAGGGAGCGGCAGTAGGAGGAGCCGCAGAAGGCCACCTCCAACACACCACCCCCATCGACTACGCCACCGCGAGGGGCGTCCCCGGCAAGGGCACCAAGCACGGAGCCCACACCCATGGAGGAAGAGGGGAACTTGGGCGCTGGTGACTCTGCCATGGCGCCAAATACTGGCGGCGAGGGGACTTCTGCTTCACAGCCCGGCACCGGTGAGTCGCCTGTCCTCCGTCTCTGTTTTTCCCTTATTCTTTTTCTTGGCTTCATTGCTCCCATTACTGCCCAGGCCCTCCTTCAACAGATATGGAGGACGTGGATACTGTCATTGGGAACATTGCTGAGGAGGCCGCGGCGGAGGCTGACAGGATTGCCGCCGAGGAGGCCGCCTAGGGCGCTGCCGAGGACACCTCTGCGGGGGCCGCCAAGGCGAATGGCGAGGCTTCTGCTGAGGGCGCCAGCGGTGGGCCTGCCGGGAAGGCCGGCAAGGCCACAGCCGAGGAAGAGGTGGTTGATGATCAGCCTCCTTCCTCCACAACCTCGGGCCCCGGCAGGTATCTGAAGGTGGGCGACGATCTTTTCGTCCATCTTCCAGGGGCGTCAAGTTCTCGAGCGCCCGCCGGAGGGGAAGTCTTCGACGGCGAGGTGCTCGCCGCCACCGGGCTCGAGGTGGTGGATGAATCGGGCGTCGGTGGCGATGGTTCTCTAGAAGAGCAGCTTTTCCGTGCCATGGGGGCCAATTTCTGAAAGCTCCATGTGCTCTACCGCGCCCGTCTGGACAAGGTTAAGTCCAGGATGGCAGCGGTGGACAAGGCAGAGGTGGACTTCAAGGCGCGTGTTGCTGAGGCGTAGACCTGGTTTCACCAGACTCGCGAGGAGCAGAGGGCCTTTCAGGGGGAATTGGCCAAGCGCGATGTAGAGCTCACCATGAAGATGTCTAACATCGAGAAGGCCCAGGAAGAGGCAGCGAATTTGGCTGCCGCGGCTGAGGCCGCCCGGAACCAGCATCAAGCCGCATTGGACTCCCAAGAAGAATACCTCTCCGCGCGTGAGGCGGAGCTTCCTGCAACGCTCCGCAGCAAGGATGAGGAGCTCGAGGCCCTTGTCGTGCGGCGGACTCGCGAGCTGGAGCAGAGGCACAAAGAGGCACTCGATGCCCAGGCTCTAGCCCATGCCGGCAAGGTGAAGGAGCTGGAGGTAGAGCAGGATGAGCTGAAGGAACAGGCCCTCAAGCTGTCCGACGAGAAGAACACGCTCAACTACGCCTTGGCAGAGGCGCAAGGAGCGGTTATCAGCAGGGCTGGGGAGCTCTCCGAGGCGCAAAGCTCCATCAGAGATCTCAAGCTGAGGCTGGAGAATCTCGAGAAGATGTTGTCGGAGAGCTCGGCTCGGGAGGAGACCTTGACCAGGAGCCTGGAGGAGGAGAAGCAGCTGCGGGCGAACGAGGCCGCCTCCCACCAGGAATACGTGGCGGGCGAGAATAGATGGATCAGCCGGCTGGAGGACGTCGCCGGCAGGGTCACCTCGCAGTTGGCCACCATGGGGATGCCAAATGTGAGGTATGCCCCTGAGTGGAGCGGTTCGTCAACGCCAAGCTGACCCAGCTCTTCGAGGGCATCCTTGGAGCCTTGGCTGATCTTCACTCCAACAGAGCGGCCACGCTGGCCGGGGAGGCCCGGCGACTTTGCCGGGGGGTCATGACCAAGGTCCTCACCAAGATGACATACTGGAATCCCGATCTTGACTTCGAAGCCGCGATGGATAGCTTGCCGGAGGGTACTGACCTCACGGTGCTCAAGGAGCGCATCAAGCCCGTCATCAGCTGCATCGACGAAATCAAGAGGGTGGAAGGCCAGCGCCGGGATTAGGCATCCCGTTCTCCTTCGCCGCTGCGGGTTCATGACTAAGACAAGTTTTATCTTTAGTTAGAACCACAGCAATGATATGATGTAACATAACTTTAAAGTACTTTTGGGATTATGCATGCTATTTCCCTGTTTGTTGCCTCTTTGTATGTCCACCCTACGCTAGCTAGGTAGGCTTGCCGGCGCGGAAACCCAGGGCGGCGTCTTGGGGACGAGTCCCCATTAGCCTGCCGGGCGAGCGTGCCGCCGGGTGAGCCACCTTACCGCCCTTAACGCAGCCGCTCGAACTGTCAAGTTTGACTCGAGTCAGAGTCGAGAGCCTTGCCAATTGCGGAAGGCCACCCTACCGTTTCCAACGCAGCCGTTTGAACCGTTGAGCGGACTCGAAACAGAACAAAGGCATTGCCGATCGGGAAGGGCCCCATTTGCGTGCAGGTTTCTTTTTGTACAAAGAACGACAGCTCCGAGGATAATAACTTTATATAATAGAATGGAAATATCTAGGGTTCAATGTAACTTAGCTTCTATTTGTAGCCGCTCTAGTGCTGATCTTCCGGCCTCCTTCCTTCTCAAAGAGCCACGAAGACGAAGGAGCGCTGGGCTAACTGCTAGAGCCGATTCTCACAACTGCGCTCCCCTACCTTGCGCGCCAAAGATGTCCGTGTATTGGGAATGACACCTATGGGATGACAAGAATCCCTACTACGGTTGCGGGGCGCGGGGTTGAGAGAAGAGCGGATCAAACAGATAGCACACAGTTCGTTTACCCAGGTTCGGGCCGCGAGGATGCGTAAAACCCTACTCCTTCTTTGGTGGACTGTATGTCTGTGTTCTTCAGCTAGCTATGGGGCATGAGGAGCTCCCAAAAAGCCCAATCCTCCTCCTGGTCGCCTGGGCCTCCTTTTATAGGGAAAAGGGGTTGCCACAGTGGCACACAGGAGGTGGAAAGGGTACAGTGATGCGAGGTTATCCCTCGCATTACATGACAAGGCGCATTTAATGCGTCTTGCTTAGGTGTCCTTGCTTTATCGGGGACGGGGGAGATATCCATCTTGTCTGTCGCCGCTGCTTCTTGTGTTGACACACGCCCTGGCCAGCGATGCCTGAGATGCCATGTAGGCAGGTAGGCAGCTGAGGTGGCGCAATGGTGGGTCTTCACGAAGATCTACATGTCGCCACGCAGGTGCCTGTCCAGCTGGTTGGGTCGGCAGCTGCATAAGGCGGTGGGAGTTTAGTCGGCGTGGGCCTGATAGTGGCCCTGCGGATGCCCTCGGCAAGGGCCTTGCCGGGGCCCCGGCAAGGGTCTTGCCGTGGCGCCTGCTGCCATCCCCGTTAAGGTGCTTGGCGGAGGTCTTGTGGTCTTCCTTGGCTGGGATCCCGCCAAGGGTCATCGTCTTCTTAGTGCGTGTCTGATCTTGAATGTCTTCACAAAGATCTGCATGCCACCACGGGGATGTCTCCCGAATCCTTGCCCCATGGGGGCAGTGGACTCAAGGGTGATTTGCTCCGCAGGCGTGGGGCGAGTTGCCGCGACAAGGGTCTTGCCGGGGCAGCTAAAGCCGGCCCCCGACAAGGATCTTGCTGGGGCCGCTAAAACTGGTTCCCGTCAAGGATATTGCCGGGGGAACCCGCTTCGTCCCTTTTCTCTTTGTGGTCTTGTTCTTGGTGTTGCTCCAGTTCCATCGAGCTTCGATCTCACCCTGGCTCACCTCCCTTGCCTTGCTTGGTGTGGTGGTGCATGTGGCTCAGACTGCCCGTGCACAGTCATAGGGGTACAAAAAGCGTACCCCCCTTTTTGTACACCGACATTTTGTCTTTGATGATGATTGTCTAGAAGCATTTGAAATACTTAAGAAAGCATTGATCTCTGCACCTATTGTCCAGCCTCCTGACTGGAATTTACCCTTTGAGATTATGTGCGATGCTAGTGATTATGATGTAGGAGATGTTTTAGGGCAAAGAGTTGATAAGAAATTGAATGTTATCCAATATGCCAGTAAAACTCTACATAGTGCCCAGAGAAATTATGCTACTACTGAGAAAGAATTTTTAGCAGTTGTATTTACTTGTGATAAGTTTAGACCCTATATTGTTGATTCTAAAGTAACTATTCACACTGATCATGCTGCTATCAAATACCTTATGGAAAAGAAAGATACTAAACCTAGACTTATTAGATGGGTTCTGTCGTGGAATTGGCACGGCAGATGTCCGGTTTAGAGGACTTAGGTGTGAGGCCATCGCGCGGGTTAGCTTGAAGAGGTTAAAAGCACACAAATGACACCGAGGGTTTATACTAGTTCGGCCCCTTCTATGAAGGTAAAAGCCTACGTCTAGTTTGGTTTGATATTTCTTGGGCGTCGATGAACAGGGAGCGGGTTGCTTGCCTGTGTCTTGACGGGTTGTTACTTGTCCTTGAACCGTCGCCGGGTCGTCCCTTTATATAGGAGGCGACGCCCGGTCCGATTTACAGAGTCCCGAGGCCGGCTAATAATCGTGTTCGCCTCGGTCTCTACTCTTTCTATCTTATACCTCAAGTTACATGATATGACGGTTCATAAACCGTAAGCTTTACATATGGGCCCTAAGCCTCTATGGGCCGTAACCTCTGATTCATACTCTACTGGGCTTATGATAATACAACTATGTTAGCATAATCCGGATCTTCCTGGCCGATTTATACCTGCTAGTAATATCCCTGACAGGTTCTCTTGCTGTAAGAATTTGACTTGCATATTATTGATAGAAAAGGAGCTGAGAACCCCGTTGCAGACAACTTGTCTAGGTTAGAAAATATACTTGCTGACCCACAACCTATTGATGATAGCTTTCCTGATGAACAAGTAGTTGTCATAAATACTTCTCGTACTGCTCCATGGTATGCTGATTATGCTAATTATATTGTTGCTAAGTTTATACCCCCTAGCTTCACATACCAGCAAAAGAAAAAGTTCTTCTATGATTTGAGACATTACTTCTGGGATGACCCACATCTTTATAAAGAAGGAGTAGATGGTATTATTAGATGTTGTGTACCTGAGCATGAACAGGAACAGATCCTATGCAAGTGCCTCTCCGAAGCTTATGGAGGACACCATGCGGGAGATAGAACTGCACACAAGGTATTGCAATCCGGTTTTTATTGGCCTACTCTCTTCAAGGATGCCCGTAAGTTTGTCTTATCTTGTGATGAATGTCAAAGAATTGGTAATATTAGTAGACGTCAAGAAATTCCTATGAACTATTCACTTGTTATTGAACCATTTGATGTTTGGGGCTTTGATTATATGGGACCTTTTCCTACCTCTAATGGGTACACACATATTTTAGTTGCTGTTGATTACATTACTAAGTGGGTAGAAGCTATTCCAACTAGTAGCGCTGATCATAACACCTCTATTAAGATGCTTAAAGAAGTTATATTTCCAAGGTTTGGAGTCCCTAGATATCTAATGACTGATGGTGGTTCACACTTTATTCATGATGCTTTCCGTAAAATGCTTGCAAAGTATGATGTCAACCATAGAGTTGCATCCCCATATCACCCACAGACTAGTGGTCAAGTAGAACTAAGTAACAGGGAGTTGAAATTAATCTTGCAAAAGACAGTTAATAGGTCTAGGAAGAATTGGTCCAAGAAACTAGATGATGCATTATGGGCCTATAGAACTGCATACAAAAATCCTATGGGTATGTCTCCATATAAGATGGTGTATGGAAAAGCTTGTCACTTACCTCTTGAGCTAGAACATAAGGCATATTGGGCTATTAAAGAGCTCAATTATGATTTCAAACTTGCTGGTGAGAAGAGGTTATTTGATATTAGCTGTCTCGACAAATGGAGAACCCAGGCCTATGAGAATGCCAAACTGTTTAAAGAAAAGGTTAAAAGATGGCATGACAAAAGGATACAAAAGCGTGAGTTTAACGTAGGTGATTATGTCTTGCTATTCAACTCTCGTTTCAGATTTTTTGTAGGAAAACTTCTCTCCAAGTGGGAAGGACCTTACGTTATCGAGGAGGTCTATCGTTCCGGTGCCATAAAGATCAACAACTTCGAAGGCACAAATCCAAAGGTGGTGAATGGTCAAAGAATTAAACATTATATCTCAGGTAATCCTATAAATGTTGAAACCAATATTATGGAAACCGTAACCCGGAGGAATACATAAGGGACACTTTCCAGAACGATTCAGCCTCCGAAAAGGAAGAGGTATGTGATACGGTAAGTAAACCGACTCCAAAATAGTTTTAAAGGCAATTTTTCTCCGTTTTGGAATATTTAGAAAAATAGAAAAATAAGGAGCAGCTCGGAGGAGACACGAGGCGTCCATGAGGGTGGAGGGCGCGCCCCCCTTCCTAGGGCACGCCCCCTGCCTCGTGGGCACCCCGTGTGTCCCCCGGACTCCGTTTTCTTGTGGGTTACTCCTTTTTGTCTGTAAAAATTCATTGTATATACTCCCGAAGGTTTTGACCTCTGTATCATGCAAAAATCCTCTGTTTTCGTTTCGAGCTGTTGTTTTTGATAGATCTAGATCATCATGACATCCTCCAACACCCCCAAGGACAAGTTCTTCGAGAAGGTCATCAACCCCTACCTTGCGGAGGTGCTGCACCACCCTAAAACCATGGAGTTGCATGAGGGGGTGCTGCACATTCGTGATGTTGAGGGTCCGAGGAGGACCGGAAGCATGGAGACAAGACTCGAAGCAATGGAGCAGCAAGTTTTCAAGTGCCAAGGTATGGTGGAAAGAGGACTCAACGCCAACAACCTCAAGCTGGACTCAAGGATCTTTGGGGAAGCTATCTCCAATCTTCAAGAGAAGATCGAACACCTCCAAGCCCAGATCTATGACCTGCAAAACCAAAACTGTGAGTATGAATATAGATTCAAGAAGATGAGTTTGGCTGCAGATTTGACTATCCCAGAGGCTCGATCATCCTTCTACGATGGTGAACCCATGCCTTGGAAGGTGGACAACAAGCCTACATCATCAACAACTCCATCATCACCACCCCTAAAGAAGGAGGCATAATCATATGGGTATGGGCACTACCCTTGGCAACTGCCAAGCTTGGGGGAGTGACCCCGGTATCGTATCACCATCACTCCTATCTTTACCATTTTACTTAGTTCGATCCTTTTGGTAGTATCTTGATCTATTAGAATAAAGTTAGCATGATCTTGTTGTGAGCTTTTGCCTTGTGAGCTTTACCCTTTGTAATCGAGTCCGTGAGTTATAATAAAGATTAGTGTTGAGTCAAGGGCTTGATTTCCTCACTTGGGTCCTGATAAAAAGAAAGAAGACATAAAGAGTATCAAAGAGATCATATCGATCTTATGGGAAGTAATGACTTCACATACAAGAGTATGATAAATAAAAGTGTTGGGAGGTGACAAACATAGTTTTGGTCATCGTTGCAATTAATAGGAAGTAATAAAAGAAGAGAGGCTTCACATACAAATATACTATCTTGGACATCTTTTATAATTGTGAGCACTCATTAAAGTATGACATGCTAAAGAGTTGATGTTGGACAAGGAAGACAACATAATGGGTTATGTCTTCTTATATCCGAAATAAAGTATTTTGTCATGGATCATCCAACATGTTGAGCTTGCCTTTCCCCCTCATGCTAGAAAAAACTCCTCGCACTAAGTAGAGATACTACTTGTGCTTCCATATATCCTTAAACCCAGTTTTGCCATGAGAGTCCACCATACCTACCTATGGATTGAGAAAGATCCTTCCAAGTAAGTTGTCATGTTGCAAACTCGCTAAAATATGTATGATTTATTAGTGTGTGAGAAATTAGCTTTATACGATCTTGTGATATGGAAGTAATAAAAGCGACGGACTGCATAATAAAGGTCATTATCACAAGTGGCAATATAAAGCGAAGTTCTTCTATGGTAAGACTTTGTGCATCCAACCATAAAAACACATGACAACCTCTTCTTCCCTCTGCGAAGGGCCTATCTATTATTCCTGTCTTATAAGTGTCAAGGTGAAATCCACCTTTCCTTTTTACATTTTATCCTTTGGCAAGCACATTGTGTTGGAAAGATCCTGACATATATACCCACTTGGATGTAAGTTTTCATGATCAATTACTGTTGACATTACCCTTGAGGTAAAGGTTGGGAGGCAACACCATAAGCCCCTATCTTTCTCTATGTCCGATTAAAACTCCACAAACATAAGTATTGCGTGAGTGTGAGCAATTGTGAAAGATTATATGATAGTTGAGTATGTAGGCTTGCTGAAAAGCTCTTATATTGACTCTTTCCGATGTTACGATAAATTGCAATTGCTTCAATGACCGAGATCAAAGTTTGTTAGTTTCCAATGAAGTTTATGATTCATACTTGATATTGTGGATGAATTGTTACTTTAGCATAAGAATCATATGACTATATTTATATAAGTTGATGTTATGAGAATGATCATGATGCCCTCATGTCTGTATTTTGTTTTATCAACACCTCTATCTCTAAACATGTGGACATATTTTTCGATATCGACTTTCGCTTGAGGACAAGCGAGGTCTAAGCTTGGGGGAGTTGATACGTCCATTTTGCATCATGCTTATATTTTTGAAATTTATTGCATTATTGGTTGTTCTTACATGTTTTGTCACAATACTTATGCCTTTTCTCTCTTATTTTACAAGGTTTACATGAAGAGGGAGAATGCCGGCAGCTGGAATTCTGGGCTGGAAAAGGAGCAAACTCTAGAAACCTATTCTGCATAACTCCAAAAGCCCTGAAACTCAACAGAACGTCGTTTCAGAAAATATAAAAAATATCTGGCAAAAGAAGTCCACGAGGGGGGCGCCGGCTGCCCACGAGAGTGGGGGCGCGCCCCCTGCCTCGTGGGCCAGCCGGAAGGCCCCCGGTGCCCATCTTCTCCTATATGAGGTGTTTTGACCTAGAAAAAATCATAAGGAGACTTTCGTGACCAGACGCCGCCGTCTCGAGGCGGAACCGAGGCGGAAACCAATCTAGGGCTCTGGCAGAGCTGTTCTGTCGGGGATACTTCCCTCCGGGAGGGGGAAATCATCACCGCCGTCATCACCAACAACTCTCCCATCTTGGGGAGGGCTATCTTCAGCAACATCTTCACCAGCACCATCTCCTCTCAAACCCTAGTTCATCTCTTGTATCCAATCTTTGTACCCAAACCTCAGATTGGTACCTGTGGGTTGCTAGTAGTGTTGATTACTCTTTGTAGTTGATGCTAGTTGGTTTATTTGGTGGAAGATTATATGTTCAGATCCATTATGATTACTAATACCCCTCTGATCATGAACAATATTATGTCTTGTGAGTAGTTACTTTGGTTCCTGAGTACATGGGAGAAGTCTTGCTATTAGTAGTCATGTGAATTTGGTCTTCGTTCGACATTTTGATGAGATGTATGTTGTCTCTCCTCTAGTGGTGTCATGTGAACGTCGACTACATGACACTTCACCATTATTTGGGCCTAGAGGAAGGCATTGGGAAGTAATAAGTAGATGATGGGTTGCTAGAGTGACAGAAGCTTAAACCCTAGTTTATGCGTTGCTTCGTAAGGGGTTGATTTGGATCCATATGTTTCAGGCTATGGTTAGGTTTACCTTAATAGTTCTTTTGTAGTTGCGGATGCATGCATTAGAGGTTAATCATAAGTGGGAGGCTAGTCCAAGTAAGGGCAGCACCCAAGCACCGGTCCACCCACATACCAAATTATCAAAGTACCGAACGTGAATCAGATGATCGTGATGAAAACTAGCTTGACGATAATTCCCATGTGTCCTCGGGAGCGCTTTCCTTTATATAAGTGTTTGTCCAGGCTTGTACTTTGCTACAAAAAGGATTGGGCCACCTTGCTGCACCTTATTTACTTTTACCTTTTGTCACTTGCTACCAGATATCTTATCACAAAACTATCTATTACTTATAATTTCAGTGCTTGTAGAAAATACCTTACTGAAAACTGCCTACCATTTCCTTCTGCTCCTCGTTGGGTTCGACACTCTTACTTATCGAAAGGACTACGATAGATCCCCTACACTTGTGGGTCATCAGTCGCACGGGCTGAGAGAGGGGATAACGGTTGGATTCTTTCCTCTCCTATAAAAGGGGGTCTTCTTCCCCAATGGATCTAATACTTTTGAGCTCGTGTTCTTCCCCCATTATTGACCTTCTTCGAGCTTGCTTTCTCTCAGTCCCTCCATGGATTCTTGCTAGTTTTTTGGGGGAAAAGAGAGAGGAGATCTAGAACCACATTTCCACCAATCACTTTCTCCTCTATGTGAGGGGAACCCTTTTGATCTAGATCTTGGAGTTCTTCGTGTTCTCTTCTTCGTTCTTCCTCTCATTTCCCTCCCTAGCATTAGTTGCTTTGGTGGGATTTGGGAGAGAAGGAGTTGGGCACTCCTATGCCCTTGACATTGCATTTGGTGCATCGGTTTGAGTTCTCCACGGCGATACATGGAAGTGAAGTTGAGAAGCTTATTACTCTTTGGTGCTTGCTTGCTTGGTACCCTTGAGCTTGTTCCTCTTGGGTGCTTGGGCACCCTAGACGGTTGAGGTCTCCCCGGAGCCATATTCCATTATGGTGAAGCTTCGTGGTATCTTTGGGGGCCTCCAATTAAGTTGTGGAGAAAGCCCCAACATTTGCGGTGTTCGGAGCTCAATCATTATGGTGTAAAGCTCCGGGCAAGCGTCGGGGTCTCCAATTAGGTTGTGGAGATCGCCCCGAGCGATTTGTACGAGTTCGGTGACCGCCCCCAAGGGTCGCAATTTGTACGGGTTCGGTGACCGCCCTCAAGGATCCCTTAGTGGAATCACGACATCTTGCATTGTGCGAGGGCATGAGGAGATTACAGTGGCCCTAGTGGCTTCTTGGGGAGCATTGTGACTCCACACCACTCCAAACGGAGATTAGCATCCGCAAGGTTGTGCACTTTGGGATACATCGTCATCTCTGCGTGCCTCGGTTATCTCTTACCCGAGCCCTTTACTTATGCAATTTACTTTGTGATAGCCATATTGTTTCTTGTAATATATCTTGCTATCACCTAGTTGTTTATCTTGCTTAGCATAAGTTGTTGGTGCACATAGGTGAGCCTAGTTGTTGTAGGTTTTGTGCTGGACAAATTAACCGCTAGGTTTATTCCGCATATGTTCAAGCCTAAACCGTAATTATTTAAAGCGCCTGTCGTCGTTCTGGGAACGGGGGTACCCAGACTTGCCTGCCTGCGGCCCAGAGCATGGCTCGCAAGGCGGCCTAGTGTGGCCCAGCATCTTCAGCAACACTCAAGACCCTCACGAGGGGCCAAGCCTCGCGAGGCGGACGACACATGACATCCCCTGGGGTGGCCTCGCCAGGTCGGCTCGTGAGGATCAGAGATATCAAGGCGAGGGGCACCTCGCGAGGTCCTCATGACGTGAGCAGTGACGACCAAAGCCAGGCGGGCGCCAGCGGGCGCAGAGTGCCAGTTTCCTCTTCGGTGCTAAAGGAGCAGGTGCAGGCGCGGAGTCCCAAGGCGTCAGGCAAAGGTTTGCATATCGGTGCAACAAGACCAAGACCAGCAGGACGGCAGGACGGAGGTCATCGCAGAGCCCACAGCGGCGTCACCGCGAGAGCCTTTGGCAGCGAAGACCACCTTTTGTCAGGATAGCTTGTACTAGCTGCCCCCCTTCAAATTTGGCCGTTGTGGGATCCCTTCCCGCTCAATATTTGGGAAGAGGACCCGGGCCACTATAAATAGGGCCTAGCCACCACCATAGATCTCATCTCATCGGGGACGGAGTTGATCTCATCTTGGGCTGATCAGATAGAAGGCCACACACCACAAGCTCACCCGAGCTCAAGAACACCTCTCCTCAGGAGGCAGTTCATCCATGTACTAGTTCTTCCTCTGCCTACAAGGCAATCCACCACGCACACTGGATTAGGGTGTTACACCACAACGGTGGCCCGAACCAGTATAAATCTTGTGTCTCTTGTTCATCTGATCTGACAAGCTAGGCCTAGGTTTGTTGAGTATACGAGCTAGGGAGGAAGGAGAGATCTTCGTGCGCACCCCAGAGTTCGAACCTTAAGGGTTTTGCCGGAACCCGAAATCCGACATTTGGCACGCCAGGTAGGGATGCGCTGAAACTTCCCTTCAGTCGTTCAGTGCTCCATTGTTCCAGCAGTCCATGGCCGACGATCGCAGAGCCCGTGCTAAGCAGCGGGCTGCCCTTGCCACCCGCGTCGCTCAGACCGCTCCTGCCGGCGGACCACCCCGTCGTTCTCCATCGCGTGCTGCCAACGCCGCCACCGGTCCGACGCGGCAAGAACAACAGGCATCGTCTCTACACCCATCCGTGCGGCGCGATGGACGCACCGCTACCCCATCGCTGACTCCGGTGATCTCTTCATCCCATGCTCGCTGCGGACCCGCGGAGGCGTAGGCTGCGTTGCTCATGGCACGTGAGCTCCTGCGCTACCGCCCCATCGACGACCTCTATGAAGAATGGCTCGACCGCATCGCCGAGCTCGTCAGCGCCGCTGGGGGCTCTTCGGCGCCGTCCCTTTCCCTGCCTCGTTCGCCTCCCCATGAGGACGACAAGGCCCAAAAAGCTCCACTGCTACCCCAGCGTCAAGGCATTGTCCAAGACCCAAGGCGTCTAGCCCCGCGGCGTGACTTCCCACACGCGGTGCCAGCGTGCGAAGAAGGAAGCTGCCAGGAGATCCAGCAGCCCCGCGACGGAGCACCTGCGCTCCCCCCACCGCAGCGTTGAGACCGCGCGCCCCCCGCCACGACGGCGTGCGAAGACCAAAACCATGTCCCACCACCCCAGCAAGCTCCGGTGTCGACAGCAGGCTGCAAGGCCCTCGCCCCCGAGCTGCGCAACATTAACTGGCGTAGGAAGTTCAAGCCCGACCTGCCTCCATGCTACGACGGTACCCCCGACACTGCGGAGTTCCTACAGCTCTACGAGCTAAGCATCGAGGCGTCCAGCGGCAACCAGAAGATCATGGCGAACTAGTTCCCCATGGCCCTCAAGGATGGCGCGCGCTCATGGCTCTCGAACCTGCCCGCGGGATCGATCTCCACCTGGAGTGAGATGCGCGACCGGTTCGTCGCCAACTTCCAGGGCACTCGAGACCGTCCCCTAGCCGCGGGCGACCTACGACATATCAAGCAACAACCAGGAGAAACCCTGCAGAAGTTTATCCAGTGCTTCAACAGTGTCCGCGTCAAGATCCCCAAGGTCACGGACGAGGCCATCATCTCGACATTCTCATATGGTGTCCGTGACGTCAAGATGAAAGAAGACCTCGCCATCCATGAAGATCTGTGCACGTCCTTGGAGCTGTTCAACCTCGCAACCAAGTGCGCCAGGGCAGAGGAGGGGCGCCTCTCGCTCGTCAAGCTCCCTGCTGCCTAAACCAAAGACAAGAAGGCCAAAGGCAAGGATGTGAAGCGCAAGGGAGCGGCAGTGGTTGCAGCCAAACCAGAAATGAAGTGCGGCCGCGACTACCCGGAGCCACCCAAGAACGAATGGGCATTTTGCGCCTTCCATAACGTGCACAGCCACAACACCCATGACCGTCAAGAGCTCAGGGCTCTCCGCGAAGGATGCGTCATCCAACGCCCTGAGCGCAGCAGCCGTGGCTACGGCTGCGGGGGAAGTCGGACCGTAGGACGCTGGGACGACCATGGACCCCGTCAGGAGTGGCGTGATCAGCCTCGGGAGGACTGTTGGCGCGGCCAGCCCCGCGAGGACGCCTGGAGGGATCAGCCCCGAGAGGACCGTCCTCAGGGCAGGGCCGGCCTACCACCTCTGCCACCACCAAGGAGGAACGACGACCAGGACGAGGGGGCTGGGGGTTTCCAGGAGCCACGTGCCATCGCTTGCATCTTGGGTGGAGCACAGGCCCCAGCTTCTCAGCGCCTCTTCAAGAAGTTCGCCTGTGAAGTAAACGCGGCTCTCCCCAAGCTCGAGGCTACCCGTCCACTCACGTGGTACAGGTGCCCCATCACCTTCAGTTCAGCAGACCAGCTCAAGTGCGCAGCTACGAGTGGTGCCCTCTCGATGCTTTGCTCTCCCGTCATCAGCAACGTCCAAGTTACCAAGACCATCATCGACGGTGGCGCGGGGCTTAATGTCCTGTCCATCGAGACATTTGGTAGCGTCCAAGTACCCTACGAATGGTTACTGCCTACCAAGCCCTTCTCCGGAGTGACGGATGGCTCCACCACTCCTGTGGGGCAAGTTCGCCTACCTGTAACCTTTGGCAAGCGTGACAACTACCACACTGAGCTCATCGACTTTGATATCGCCCACATCCATCTCCCTTACAACGCCATACTCGGGTATCCGGCCCTGGCCAAGTTCATGGCAGTGACTCACCATGGCTACAATGTTCTCAAGATGCCTGGAAGTAGCGGCGTCATCACCATCGCCTGCGAGGAAAAGGACACAGTGTGTTCACTTGAGCGCGCTTACCAGGCGGCGGTAGTCGAAGATCCGGACAGCGACAGCATCATCTACCCACCAGAGGTTGTTCCCAAGAAGAAGAAGCAGCTGCTGGTTCTGGAGCCTCATGAGGACGCAGCACAGGGAGGCGGCACCACACGGCCTCCTCCCCCTCTCGCATAGGAAGGAGCGCCCGGCGCCCCTCTCAAGCTGGGCTCGGGGGCTCTCCTCTGGAGGGCCTCCGACCTAGCCAATGTCACGAGGGAGGCGCTCGGGCACCACGTGGAAGAGTGCTTCGCTGCACACTTTCCTCAGAAGGCCTAGCCAATGTCGGGGATATTACTACCAGGTATAAACCGGCCAGGAGGGTCCGGTTTACGTTAGCAAGACTATATTATCAAAGGCCCAACGGAGCGTGAAGTAGAAGATTGTAGCCCAAGAGGTTTAGAGCCCAAGTGTTAGGGCCCATGATTTGTAAACCATCATACTATGTAACTTGGGATGTAAGATAGAAAGAACAGAGACCGAGGCGGACACGTTTATGAGCCGGCCTCGGGACTCTGTAAACCGGACCGGGCGTCGCCTCTATATAAAGGGACGACCCAGCGACGGTTCAGGACAGAGAACAACAGCTTGAGACACAGGCAAAGCGGATTCGCTCCCTGGTCATCAAAGCCCTAGCAATACAACCTCAAACTAGACGTAGGCTTTTACCTTCATCGAAGGGGCCGAACTAGTATAAAATCCCTATGTCCTTCGTCCGCTTTAACCCCTTTAAGCTAACCCGTAGCGATGGCCTCACGACTAAGTCCTTTTGCTAGGACATCTGCCGTGCTAAATCCACGACAGTTGGCGCCCACCGTGGGGCTATCGCACGATGGTTTCGAGTTCTTGAAGGGCAGCTTTGAAGGATGTCGGGACCCCGATCCTAAGTCACACAGGTCTAGCATGTAACACATCATATCACTTTGCGGCCTCACGCACGGTATCCCCACGGGTGCCACCTTACCTGGCCCGGGACCATTTGCGCATTTTGGCACACGTATATGATAGTGTCGCTAGCATCCATATGACAGAGAACCCGGGCCAACATGACTAGTTATAAACCAAAAGTGGCACTAAATTACAGGGACAGGCATACATGACCCAGCAACGAACGTGTCGGTCATCAACGTATGACCCAAGTCGTAGCAAGCTAGAAGGACTTAAAGGAACAACGCGTGACATTTCCCCTAAGGGGCAGACACAGGAACGAAGAAGGACACATGCCGGCCAGCCTAAGTGTTCCGGAGCAGTAGCAAGCTACCAAGGCTCAGTGGAAGCACTAGGAGACATTTCCCTGTAAGATAGGCTACCAAAGGTAAAAAACTAGGTGTCGGATCCCACACATAACAATACACATTACACGTACGCATAACATGCAAGTATGTGTTGTACAACATGGCATCACAACATAACTCAACAACTCATATAGATAAAGGCCCAGAAGAGCCATCATAGCATTTATTACAAACAGAGGTCACATGACCCAACATACAGAGCATACAGGCAACGGAAGCATTACATGTCTGAGTACAGACATCTACAAATGAAAAAGGCTGAGAAGCCTGACTATCTACCAGATCTTACAAGGATTCAAGATCGTAGCTGAGGTAACAAGCTAAACGTCGAAGTCCACGCGGAACCACTAGCGAGACTGAAGTCTCTCTGCAAAAACATAAATTAAGCAAACGTGAGTACAAAGGTACTCAGCAAGACTTACATCAGAACTAGCTACATATGCATCAGTATCAACAAAGGGGGTGGTGGTGTTTGACTGCAGCAAGCCAGCTTTGACTCGGTGGCTATCCTAAACTACAACTGTAAGTAACTCTTTTGAGGTGGCGCACACGAGTCCACATATTCACCAATCAATACACCACTATGGATCCGCTCCCGTCTCCCTACGAGAAGGCCATCCATAGCACTCACGCTTATCTTGCGCGTTTTAGAGTATCCACTTTCACTTGTCTATGAACTGTAGAGGCAACCCAGAAGTCCATTTCCGTGGACACGGCTATTCGAATAGATTATATATAAAACCCTGCAGGGGTGTACTTCTTCACACACGCTCTCACCACTTACCGCCGTTTACACGACATGTACTCGGCAACCTTCAAGTGGAGGCCCAGCGAGGGTGTCAGCCACGACCTGACTAACCACACAAGTCTCTCGTCCAGGTTTATCGCCTATTTGGGTTCCATCCGTGGGGAGATCCGGCCGGGGTGTCGCTCACGGCCCCAAACGATGTGTACAGGGTTCCTGCATCACCAAACGGGCAATCAGTACACCGTGCCACGTACCTGCCGCGTCACAGCCCACCCCGAGGGTCAGCGCTGCGCACGACCTCCAGTAAACTACAAACACCAGAAACTAGTTGCAACTCCTGGACAGAGATCATGTGGATTAATAAGTCGAGAGAGTCAATTAAGGATCCCAATGTGTGGTAGTAGCTGTTTCATGGACCAACCAACACAGAACTCAGTTCCTGAGGACGGCTGCAATGAGACAACCCACCATGTACTGCTACATGGCCTCTCATCGCTACCTTTACCAAATCGTGTTCACACACTTAGCTCACACACAGTAGGACATGTTCATCACATTCCAATTCATCCCCGATGAATCAGACCTGACACAACTCTAAGCAATAGCGGGCATAACCAAAAAGCATCAATGAGTAGGCACAACATGGCTCAAACAACTCCTACTCATACTAGTGGGTTTCAACTATTTACTGTGGCAATGACGGGTCATGCAGTGGAAAGGGGTTCAACTACCGCAGCAGGTAACAATTGAAGCGTTGTTGTCCTAATGCTGTAAAAGAGAGCAAGAGCGAGAGAGTGGGATTGTATCGGAATGCTCAATGGGGTTTTGCTTGCCTGGCACTTCTGAAGATATTAATAGCTCTTCATCGGTGTCGTCGAACTCATCGTCGGAACGTCGTCTACTGAGAGGCGACAAAACCGACAACAGAGAAAGAACACAATCAATGCAATGCGACAATATGATGCATGATCATGACATGGCAATATGCTGTTGATTGAGCTAATGCAACTAGCAACACAATTAAATGAAGTTGGTTTGAACCCAATGTTCAAATTCAAACTCCATATGTGATTATTTAAATGTCATTTAATTGATTTGACCTGATCAACCGGTTTAACTTCTTCAAACATGCATGAAAATGCCCTAAACAGATTCCCTGAATTTTTCTGATCATTTTTCATATATAAATTATTTTCATCTGAGCTATAGTTTATTTTCTAGGATTTTTAGAAGTTTTGGCTATTTTCTGAAATAAATAAATCATTTCTGATTTATTTAAAACTCCAGAAAATGCTTACTGCGTCAGCATGACCACATGCTGACGTCAGCAGGTCAACAGGGCTGTTCGGGTCAAACCTGACCAGTGGGTCCCACTGGTCAGTCTCTCAGGGCTAACTAAACGTTTTAAAACTAAACTAAAGATTAACAGAGTCTGGGCCCCACGTGTCAGTGACACATCTAACTAACAGGGTTAGTTAGCCTTAAGTTAATACTAACTAAACTGTCAGTGGGCCCAGGGCCCACATGTCAGTGTCCAATCTAACTAACAAAGATTAATAACACTAAACTAAATCTAAACCTTAATTAGTTAGGGACCTGGGTCTACCTGTCATTGAGAGAGAGGGGTCAAACCTCTGGACAGACGGGGTCAAACCTCGCCGGTCAAAGCGGTCAACCCGCCGGCGTTTAGCCGCCGGCGAGGCTAGACGCGGCGGAGCGCGTCGGGTTTCACCTACAGGGGTTCTTTTGGCGCGCAGAGAGCAGCTACGGGAAGAGGGCGGAGTGGCGCATCCAACGGTGGTGATGCCGGAGGCTGGGGTGGCCGGAGTTATCGCCGGCGACGAGGTCCGCGGCGGCTGAAGCTCTGGTGGCGACGGGTTCATCGAAACGGTGCTCGGGAGGAGCTGAGGTTTGCGCCTACGGCGTCTACGAGTGCTCGCGAACTCGTTGGACTAGGTGGTGTGACCAAAAGGTCACCGAGGTGGCGGCGGCGACCAGCCCGAGCGGCGGCGAGCTTCGGCTTCAGTCGAAGCAGTGGCTACGGTGGTCAGGAGGCAAGGGGAGAAGGGGCAAACGACGGAGGAGCTCACGGTGGGTGCAGAGGCGTCGACGTGGGCTCGGGGGAAGCTCGGAGCAGAGCAGGGCGTCGAGGAGGATCTCCGGCGGCCGGAGCTTCAAGACGAGGTCGGGGAAGACGTTAAGAGGCTCCCGAGCTCGCGTGCGTGGGCGTGCAGATTCACGGGTCCGTGGCGGAGCTCGTAGACATGTCGAGGGGACGAGGGGGAGGCGGTGGCTGCGGCTACGGCGAACGGCGGCGATGGCCGTGTTCGGTGGGGGAAAGCGAAGGAGGGGGGAAGCGTTCTGGGGAGAGAGGGAGAGGTGCAGGGGGTCCAAGGGGTGTCGTGGCGCTCGTCCAGGGCGTCGGGGAGGAAGCAGGCAGGCTGGAGGTGGCCGGCGCGTGGCTGCGGGCGTCGGGCACACGCCCTCGTCCTTCTGTCACGAGGAAGACGACAGGGGGGGCAGGTGGGCTGGGCCTCTACAGAGGTGGCTGGGCCAACAGTGCTGGCTGCACAGGTAAGCCTTTCCTTCTATTTTAATTCTGTTTCTGTTTTCTATTTTGTTTCTGTTATTCTATTTTGTTATTTTGTTCTGGGCTTTATTAAAAATACTTAGGCACTTTCAAAATTCACCAAACTGCTCATGCCCACTGTTTAGCATATAACCAACATGGAACATTTCAGTTTGGGATTATTTGAGCATTTAAAATAATATATAAAATTTAAATGCCCAAATGCAAATAAGATATGATTTAATCCAAAAATCCAGAATGGTCCTAGAAATGTGTGCAGCATTTTTGGCAGAGGTTTTTAATCAATCCAAAAATGATGAACTTTTCCAAGGGCATTTTGGGTTCATTGAAAAGATTTTAATTGACCCTAGTTGAATTGCTTTACTGCTAGGGTTTAGGCAATCCCCATTTCAAGTTTCTTTCAAGATTAAACATGATGCACACATGAGGCTAGCCTAGTGCATTACCAGAAGCTAGGGATGTGACAAAGGACTCAAGGGCTACGCAGTGGGCCGGAAGTCGTCGCGGCCGGATCTACATCGACGATGCGGGCTGGGGCCCCGAGGCCGATTCAATCGAATACGGGTACCGGGTCCCCTTCGGCGGCATCCACGTCTTCATCGGCAAGATCGGTGAACCGGGCCCTGAGCCGGACATCTTCCCCAACATCGTCGAGCTAGCTCAGCGTGCGAGACCAGCCCGGATTCGGCCAGCCATGAAGCACGTCTTCGTTGGAGCAGTGCTTGGAGTGCAAACCGAGGACGGATCGGACTCTGGCGGCAAGACTGTTGTCTATTCCGACGACGAATCTTCTTCCGGAGAGACAGAATCCTTGTATCTTCTGCAGGACAGTCGATCGGAGGGTTGTTCCGAGGGTGACAGTATTCCGGACCCCCTCGATCCGCCAAGCCGGGTCGCTGTCTTTATGGCCGGATCACAGTCCATGCAGCAGCCCTCAACAACAGTGGCGTTAACGTCAGAAACTGTGGGAGCTAGAGCTAGAGATCTTCCCCCGTCACCATCTGACACTTTATCCACCCTGGTCAACACTTTGACAGCTTTATTGACAGCTGAGGTAGCACATGGTAACAAGGAGCAGCATGATGCGGAGGTCGCTCGGGTGAAAAGCCGGATTGAGCAGGCCAAGTTGGACCTGGCCGCTGAGAAATCTAGGATGGCTACAAAGCAGGCAGAGCTTGATGCCCAGACCTATCGACTCATGTTGGCTCAGAACGCTTCACATGAGGTAATGAGAAGAAGGCAACGATCTCGCCTGCCATCGGTTTACGAGGCAAGGAATCTCTTCAGCACGCCAGGAGCATGAACTAGTAACTAGCCAGAGGTGAACCAGGGAGGAGCACCGGGAACGGGCGCATCGGTTCAGCCACCGGCCGCAGAGCCAAACCGCCAAGTTGTGCCGGCCCAACAGGTGCCCACCCCTCCTGGTCATTATTCTATTGGACAATATAGTTCCTACTGTGTCACGGCTGGCCGCCCTTCCCATTGAAGGAACGTCCCCCATAGCAGTGGAAGCGCGACGGGCCAAGGAGTTTTTGGACACGGCGCTAACCCAACAACAAGCCTATTCCTATAGCCGAGAGAGGATTCACTCGACTCCCCGTCCGAGCCGGAGTTATACGAGGCGTCTGGATGAACCGACCGTATCAAGCAGCGCACAGGGACGTAATCAGCCGAGGTGGGATAATCCGGCAGGAGGAGAGGCGCACGCTCAAGACGTGGTGGATCAGGCCAGGCAGCGTCAGGAGGCCGAGGTAACGGCACAGTACGAGGCCCTTCAGGCAACGCCGGTTCGTCCCACCACCACGGTTGAACCGGGGGTCATGTCCAGTTCCCTGGGCGTACCATGTCTCATCCCTGCTTTACGGAGCGTGAAGCTGCCCAAGGATTTTAAAGGTCCACGCAAAGTACCCAACTACACGGCGGATCTGGCTCTAGAGGCATGGGTTGAGAGTTACGAGATGGCAATGGAGATACTCGATGTGGACGAGGCAGCGTGCGCCAAGTATTTCATGATGATGCTCGAGGGCACGGCTCGCACATGGCTGAAGGGCTTACCACCTAATTCCATCGGATCATGGGCTGAATTGCGGCGCCGGTTTATCAACAATTTCAAAGACACGTGCAAGCAGCCGACGTCTGTCGTCGACTTAGTTGCCTGCGTTCAAGGAGAGCAGGAGTCTACAAGCAGTTGGGTGCGTCGAGTGTCAGAAATCTTGCACTCCTCCAATAGCATCAACCCAAGTACATCAGTGGTAACCTTGGAAGGTAATTGCCGGTTTGAACCTTTGAGGCAGAAGTTGGGACGGCTTAAACGTGATTGCAATGACATGGGGACGCTCATGGGCGCTTTAGTGAAATACGGAGATTCTAATAATACCAAGCATCCAGACGTAGATGGAGACAAGTCAGGGAAGGCAAGCAAGAACGATGAACCGCCACAGGCCAATCCGGCGAATCAAGGATACAATGGTAAGCGTAAAGCGGATAGCAGTTCAGATTTTGTGGCCAACACCAACGCTCAGGAGGATGGGCAATGCCGCAAGGGTAGACCGCCCCCACGTAATGGGAGGCCACCTATTAATCTGGAGCGCCAGTTGAACATGCCTTGTCCAAAGCACGGTACGACGGAAAAACCAGCTACGCATCTCTGGAAGGATTGTTTCATCATGCAGTAATTCATGAACCGGAATAGGTATGATCACGGGCCCCCCGGCGGATCAGGCCCTGGCTTCCAAGGTCCGGGTTATCAAGGTGGGGGATCCGGTTCAGGATATCACGGTAATAATAGAAACCACAATGGGCACAATCAGCATAACCAGCAGCATGGTCAGGGCGGATACAACAATCAAGGGAACCAACAGCGTCAATAGCAGCAGCAATCCGGATATCAGAATAATCCGAAGGAGCTGAGCAGTGGGCAGTATCACGTTTTCACCACGAGCTTGTGCAAACAGGATCAGAAAGTTCTGAAGAGGGCGGTGCATTCTGTTGAACCGGCGGTACCACGTTTCCTGCGTTGGTCCGAGCAACCCATTGTGTGGAGCAGAGAGGATCATTCTCCCCGGGTTGATAATCTGGGTCAGTTGGCTCTGGTGGTGGCACCACAGGTAGGAGGTTACAAGTTCACCAAAGTGCTTATGGATGGAGGCAGCAGCATCAACATTTTGTATTATGAGACATTCCGGCGTATGGGGCTGACAGATAAGAAGCTTCGACAGTCTAACACGGTGTTCCATGGGGTGGTACCCGGTAAATCGGCCTATCCAGTTGGCAAGATCGATCCGGAGGTTACCTTTGGAGATGAGCATGATTCTATGTCAGAGACTGTGACCTTTGAGGTGGTAAAGATCAGAAGCCCATACCACGCTTTGTTTGGGCGGCCGGTTTACACCAAGTTCATGGCTAGGCCGTGTTATGTTTATCTACAACTCAAGATGCCAGGCCACAAGGGAACTATTATGGTCCATGGGAGCCGCAAAATTGCATTGGAGTGCGAGGAAGGAGATGCAGCTTATGCTGAAGCGGTTTGCGCAACTGAGGAGCTGAAGTTCTATAAGGACAATGTTGATCTAGCAGATATGTCTCCGCTGAAGAAGCCAACCACAGAGCATGATCCGGCGTTGCAATTCAAATCAGCTGAAGAGACCAAGCAGGTGGACTTTGTTCCTGGCGATTCATCCAAGCAGTTCACTATCAGCGCTAACCTAGATTCGAAATAGGAAAGCGCGCTCATCGAGTTCCTCCGTGAGAACCGGGACATCTTTGCATGGAAGCCTTCTGACATGCCAGGTATACCGAGGGAACTCGCTGAGCACAATCTTAATATCGATCCTAAGTTTAAACCGGTCAAGCAGTATCTACGCCGCTTAAATGAAGAGAGGCGCAAAGCTATTGGAGAAGAAGTGGCTAGGCTCTTGGCCGCAGGCTTTATAATTGAGGTGTTTCATCTGGAGTGGTTGGCTAATCCGGTGCTAGTACTTAAGAAAAATGGCACTTGGAGAATGTGTGTTGATTATACAGATCTGAACAAGGCTTGCCCGACTGATCCTTTTGCTCTCCCCCATATTGATCAAATTATTGATGCTACGGTAGGATGTGAGCGGCTAAGTTTTTTGGATGCATACTCAGGTTATCATCAGATCAAGATGGCAGTTAAGGACCAGGAGAAGACAGCCTTTATAACTCATTTTGGAGCCTTCTACTATGTATCTATGCCATTTGGGCTCAAGAGTGCCCAGGCGACCTACCAGCGTTGTGTGCAAAATTGCTTTCATGGGCAGATTGGCGGAACGTCCATGCCTATGTTGATGACATTGTGGTTAAATCCAGGAAGGAGGAGACACTAATAGCAGATTTGAAGGAAAGTTTTGATAATCTTCGGGTCTACAAAATGATGCTTAATCCGGAGAAGTGTGTTTTTGGTGTTCCGGCAGGCAAACTCCAAGGTTCTTGGTATCAAACAGAGAAATCGAAGCTAATCCGGAGAAGATCAAGGCGATCACATCCCTGGCTAAACCGGCGTGCATCAACGATGTCCAACGCGTGGCGGGTCGTATTGCGGCACTCAGCCGGTTTATCAGCCGTTTGGGGGAGAAGGCTATCCCGCTTTATCAGATGATGAAGAAGACAGATCGCTTCGTCTGGAGTGATGCTGTTGATGCTGCGTTTGAGGATCTGAAGAAGCAGTTGGCAGAGCCGCCGGTCCTTGCTGCCCCAGTCGACAACGAGCCGCTATTGTTATACGTGGCTGCTAATGCCTGTGCAGCAAGAGTTGCTATCGTGGTAGAGCGCAAGGAGGCAGGCAAAGAATATTCGGTTCAGCGGCCGGTTTACTACATCAGCGAGGTGCTTATTGAATCAAAACAGAGGTACCCGCATTGGCAGAAGCTGGTATATGGAGTTTTTATGGCAAACCGGAAGTTAAAACATTACTTTCAAGGCCATCCAATTATAGTTGTCAGTTCAGCTCCATTGGGGGATATAATCCAGAACAGAGAAGCTATTGGTCGAGTTGCAAAGTGGGCCATTGAACTTAGCCCGCACGGGTTAAAGTATGTGCCCCGTACTGCGATAAAGTCCCAAGCACTGGTGGATTTCATCAACGACTGGACAGAGTTGCAAGCACCTGAGGAGAAGCCGGATCATACATACTGGACTATTCACTTTGATGGTTCAAGGCAATTGGAGGGCTCGGGGGCTGGAGTCGTGTTAACTTCCCCACGAGGTGATAAGTTCTGCTATGTCCTCCGTTTAATGTTCCCTTGTACTAACAATGCTGCTGAGTATGAAGCTCTCCTCCATGGTCTGCGGATGGCCAAGGAGATGAACTTGAGCCGGGTTAAGTGCTTCGGCGATTCATATCTGGTGGCGCATCAAGTATCTAGCAAGTGGGATTCCAAGGATCCACTCATGGCGGCATATCGATGAGAGGTGGACGTGGTAGCCGGACACTTCAAGGGTTATTAGGTGGATCACATAGACTGGCAAAAGAATGAAGCGGCCGACGCGTTGAGCCGGTTGGGTTCCCAGCGTAAACCGGTTCCACCTAATACCTTCTTGGATGAGTTGCATAATCCGTCGGTGAAGTGACCTTCAGAGGAGGACTTGGTTGTTCCTGATCCGAAGGCACAATTGGTCGCGGCACTTCATGTTATTCCGGATTGGACGCTCCCTTACCTGGCATACATGAACTGAGGTGAGTTACCAGAGGACTAAGTCGAGGCCTGGCAGATAATCCGGTGGTCTAAGTCAATGACTATTGTCAATGGAGAATTTCATCATCGCAGCGTTTCTGGAGCGTTTCAGCGGTGTGTATCACCAGAAGAAGGCTGTGATATTCTTTGAGAGATTCATGAAGGGGACTGTGGTCATCATGCCAGTTCAAAATCTTTGGTGGCTAAAGCTTTTCGTCATGGGTTCTACTGGTTGACGGCTCATGCTGATGCAGAGGACTTGGTCAAAAAATGTGATGCTTGCCAGAAATTTTCGCGGCGTGCTCATATACCGGCGAGGAGTTGAGGATGATTCCAATTACTTGGCCGTTTGCGACTTGGGGGCTTGATATGGTTGGACCTTTCAAAAGATCCCAAGATAAGAAAACCCACCTTTTGGTGGCAGTGGACAAATTTACCAAATGGGTTGAAGCGGAACCGGTCAGTAAGTGTGATGCAGCAATAGCGGTTTAGTTCATTAAAAAGGTGATTTTCCGGTTTGGCTTTCCACACAGCATTATAAATGATAATGGCACCAATCTATCCAAGGGGGTTATGGAGGAGTTCTGTCCATGGGAGCACATCCGTCTCGACATATCGTCGGTAGCTCACCCTCGGTCCAATGGCCAAGCTGAAAGAGCCAATCAAGAGATCTTAAGAGGCATCAAGCCCCGGCTTATGGTTCTTTTGCAGAGAACACCGGGTTGTTGGGTGGAGGAATTACCTTCTATACGATGGAGCATCAACACTACACCTAACAGATCTACAGGGTACACGCCTTTCTTCATGGTATATGGAGCTGAAGCGGTCCTCCCTAGTGATATCCGTCATGACTCGCCGCGGGTGGCGGCTTACGTTGAAGTGGATAATGAACAAGCAAGACAAGACGTGTTGGACCGTCTAGACGAGGAACGGGACACGGCAGCAGCTCGATCGACGATTTATCAACAAGACCCGCGCCGGTACCACAGCCGCCGGGTTAAAACCAGGACGTTTCAAGAAGGAGATTTGGTGCTCCGGGTCATCCAAGACCAAACAGACATGCACAAGTTGTCCCCACCTTGGGAAGGACCCTTTGTAGTCAGCAAGAACCTGCACAACGGATCATACTACCTCATCGATGTTCGAGAACATAAGGACTCACGTACGGCGGAGGAGGAGACCAAGCGGCTGTGGAACATCGCTCTTCTTCGACCTTACTATACTTGAGCCATAGGCTCCACTTTATGTACAATGTATATATTATGATCAAAATAATAAACCGGCGCCCCCGGTAAACTGGGGTATCAACCATCTTTTTTATAAGAGTATCACATGGGGGCTTCTGCATGCCAAGGAGTTCCTATGGCCTCTTAAACCAGCGCCTTCGATAAATCGAGGTATCAGCCGTCTTTTCTGTTCATAAGAGTATCACATCGGGGCTTCCGTGGGCAAGGGAGTTTCCTATGGCCTCTTAAACCGGCGGCCACATCAAGACCATCATAAGAGCACAGCTCTGGTTGCTTCGGCAATTTCCACATGATGATGAGGGGCAAAAGAGAGTTTGATGCCTAGCACAACTCAAACATAGGCCCCGATGAGCAATGCTCAAACGCTACCTGGGGGCTCCTGATGCAAGTTCATCAGCGAGTTCAAAACTCTTGTAGTGAACACGGCTTGGAAGCTTGGTGTATACACCTAAAACTCCGGATTAACCTGCCTGCATCAAGTAAATCACGCCGTCCAGGTAAACCTGGTATGACCTGTCGAACGTACACACAAGTCAATCCTTTTGGACCCTGAACATGGTAACATTAAATTGACGATCATCAAGTGATTACACAAGTCAAATCTTTATGAGATTTTGAACATTGGTAGCATTTGACATTGATGATTTGGTTAAGGATTGCGGATCATCTTAACAGGCTTTGCGAAAATGGTTAATGACAGTAGCCTGGTAGCTCATAAAAAGCCTCGAATTTGGAGCCTGGCAGCTCGTAAAAAGCCTCGACTACATGGTCTTATTTGCCCAAAAAAATGTATTTTCATTTTTTATGTTTTCTCAAATCTTTATCTTCAAGGTCATTGGTTTTTCAACCAAGTCCATTGATTCAGGAGTGGATGACTACATAATTGCCGCTACATCTGTATTTACAGAGTTATAGTCTGGGTTATAAACACCAGTACTAGTTTACAGTTAAACCGGAGTTCATTGTAGCCCAGCTCGGCCTTCATAATGAGTCGACAGATACTCAAGGGAGTCATCAGCACTTACACCTTGGATCGTTCCTGCTAGATTAAGGTTTATTAAGATACACTTAATCACAGGTATGGTACGTGCTTATATTTACACACAGTTCAAGTTATCAACATAGATCATGTGCTTGGGTAGTATGGTCCGTCCAGCGATAAACCGCCAGGACACTTTGAACATTGTTTATGCAGAGACATGTATTATAAACCGCCAAAGCATTGCAAGCAGGATGTATTTCAGAGGCTGCCAAATCAAAGCAAAATCACACAAGAAAGTATGGGACAAAGACAGTATCTCAGCTACCCTATTACAAGGCACTGAAAGGCCCAAAAGAATATCAGTTTTCTCAAACTACGGGGCATAAAGGTAAACCGAAGCCGGTTTATGAATCTGCATCAGCCTGTCGTGACGATTAAGGGTCAGCCTGCTCCGAATCTTCGGCAGTTTCTTCCAGCTGTTGGAAATCAGTGGTGCTCCAGTCAATCTTGGCAAGGGCGCGGAAATACACTTCATCATTTATAAGTTCTGACGGTACAATGTCAGGAGCGAAGGTATGCTTACGAACGGGTGGAATAAGATTTTCAATGTCATAGGACGGACGCTCCACCCGTACGTTCTCCAGATCATAACCCGGGTGGTATCTTGATAAGTCTGCTTCATCAGCAAGCTTACTGGCAAGAGGCTGCATGTCCTTGGTTAAGGCACGGAGATCATCACTGGAGAAAGCTGATCTGTCCTCCTTCATGCTGGGATAGCCGTTCATTGCCTCCGCCGGATCAAAGTCGGGAACCCACGCTTTGGCCCGGGTTGAAGCCATAAGAGAGCCAGCTCTTGCGGAGGACTTCTTCACTTCGACAATACGAGCAGGCAAAATTGATAGTTTCTCCAGAGTACCTTGGACGGTGGTTGGAGCCGTTTTATTGTGGGAGATAGCACTAATGGCCCTTTGTGCGCCGGAATATAGCTGCTCCACCAAAGTGTATGCAGCCTTCAGTTTCTTTCGCATATCATCCCCAAGATGTGTAACTCGCCTCCCTGTGTACAAATGATGAGTTAAACCGGAGCAGCGCAAGATAGCAAGGATAAGCCTATGTCAAAAAAAACTTACCAAAGATAGCAGATGTCATATCATTTATATGTTGCTTTAACCCAGACAGCTCCTCCGTCACCGGGTTAAGAGCTGCCTCTGCATCACTAGCTCTTTTCTCCAAAGCAGCCTTTTCCGTCTCCCAAGTGGACCGCTCCGCTTCAAAATCCTTCTTCAGCTTCTCCATATTAGCTAAAGCAAGGGTAAGCTCCTCCTTGGCATTATTTGAAACAGTCTCTTGGAAGGCTAGGCTATTCCGAAGTTCCGTTATCTCAGAGGCCCTCCAGTTCAAATCAGACTGCCAAGGATAAAACATATCAGATATCCATAGAGCGAGCAATTCAATAAAAGTCCCAAGCACATAACCAGTTATGCACTTGACACTTGGGGGCTAATGTACATTTGCAGTAAAAAGCAGGCAATTTTTCCACGCAAGTCCCAAGCACATAGCAAGTTATATACTTGGCACTTGGGGGCTAATGCGACATCATTCTAAGCGTAAGGAAAAGTCCCGGTCCACCCGCAATGGAGTAAACCGGCCCTTGGGGACTACACGTGCAAATCAAAGTTATTCTAGTTGATATACTAAAGTCTCGGTTCACCCTAAAGGTTAAACCGGCACTTGGGGGCTACAGTGGACTAAAGGTACAGCTACAAGACACAAGCAGAAATGAAAGGCAAGGGAAAAGGAATTACCTCATATCTTTCTTTCATTAAGTTCACCAAGCCGGCCTCATGGTCACGGCTGGTGAATAGCCGGTTTAAGTACCCAGAATGAACCTCCTGGGCACTAAGCTGGGCATAGCTGGACAGGTCGGTGCTCCACTTGCCCTTGTCCTTATGAAGAATTTCTTCCTTGGCAGTATGTTTGGCCAAGATAACAGGCGCTCCTGGGGTGGTAAAACCGGTCCCAGTAATCTCAACATCATCATTGGAAGCAGCAGTTGGCTTGGAAGGATTGACAGCATGAGGGACTTGAGCAGGACTAGCATGAGCCGGACTAGCCCGAGCAGGGCTAACCCGGGCAGGGCTGGCTGGTTCAGCTATGTGATCCATGGGGTCCTCCCGAGCAGCAATTTCTTCTCGGTCCATAGGAGGAGGATCGTCATGTGGAAGCTCAACATTGTCTTCTAAAGGATTGCCAAGTTCAGGGTCTTCCACCGGTCCAGAAGCGGTGTTGTCGACTACCGGTTTACTCAATTTTGCCTTTTTACTAGGATTGGGCATACTGAGAAAATATTAAAGGGACAATGAAAATCACAAGTCAAAAATATAAAGATAAACCGGGCAGAAGGAAAGACAACTTACCCGTGAACAGTTTTGAGTGCAGGGACTTGTGTGGTTGTCGACTCGCCAGAGGATGACAAAGGAGTTTCCTGATAATTCGGATCAGACGGTTTAAGGGGTTGACGAATAAGACCTGCTTTGGGATGAAGAATAGTTGGAGTAAGTACAGACCGGTGGATTCAACCACACGGCCACTGTGGCGAGTAGTGCGGCGAGCCTCATGTTGTTGTTTCTTCAAAATAAAATTGGGATCCAGTTGAGCATAAGGATGAGAAAACGAGTATTTCCGGGCTACCTTCAGCCGGATCCTAGGAAAAGTCATTGTTAATAGAAATACAAACAAAGGAAAAATTAAAAGTCATAAGAACCAAGCGGTACCTCAGAGGCTGGATCATCTTCTTCCGCGTTTGAACCGGACGCAGCGGCACGCTTCTTCTTATGTTTCTTCACAGACACACTCTCCTTGCGAGATGGCTTCGCCGGTTTGTCCTGGGCCTTCCTCTTCCAGAAAGGGTCGTCAGCCTGTTTAAAGGAATAAAAGTATATTAAAGCCAAGCAATATGGACGGATTAAAACAAAGTGAAGGGACAGAAGAATCTCTTACCGATGGCGGTTTGTTATTCATGCAGAAGGGTGCTAATCCGGTCCGACTGCACTCTTCCAGAGGTATATTCAGCATCTTCTTGGCAGATTCGGTAACTTCATTATCTGGAAGCACCATCTCCGTGTGACGCAGAGGGTCCTTGGGGCTACCAGTTGTAGGATCGAAGAAGTATGTCTAGAGGGGGGGTGATTAGACTACTTGACAATATAAAAATCTGCCTTTTGATTAAGCAAAGTTTTTGGCAGTTTCACAATTAAGATTATATCAAGTAACTCCCTACACATGCAATTCTAGAGTATGGGCAGCCGAAAGTAAATTGCATATATAGTAAAGAGAGGTGGAGAAGATCAAACGCAGTTTGGTGACACGGAGATTTTTGTCGTGGTTCCGATAGGTGGTGCTATCGTACATCCACGTTGATGGAGACTTCAACCCACGGAGGGTAACGGCTGCGCGAGTCCACGGAGGGCTCCACCCACGAAGGTCCACGAAGAAGCAACCTTGTCTATTCCATCATGGCCTACGCCCACGGAGGACTAGCCTTACTCGGGGTAGATCTTCACGAAGTAGGCGATCTCCTTGCCCTTACAAACTTCTTGGTTCAACTCCACATCTCGAAGACGGAGGCTCCCAAGCGACACCTAACCAATCTAGGAGGCACCACCCTCCAAAAGGTAATAGACGGTGTTGATGATGATGAACTCCTTGCTCTTGTGCTTCAGATGATAATCTCCCCAACACTCAACTCTCCTCACTGATATGGCTGTGGTGGAAGAAAGATTTGAGTGGAAAGCAACTTGGGAAGGCTAGAAATCAAGTTTCATATGGTAGGAATGGAATGGCTTGATCTCAACACAAGGGTAGGTGGTTCACTTCTCAGAAAGTGTATGGTAGAAGTGGTGGTACTTTCTGATGGCTCTCCTCACGAATGAAGAGGGGGTGGAGGGGTATATATAGCCTCCACACAAAATCCAACCGTTACACACACATTTGACCAATCTCGGTGAGACCGAAGTTAAAACTCGGTCAGACCGAAAGTTCAAATATAGTGAACGTTGGGATTTTCGGTGGGACCGAAAATACCATCTCGGTGGGACCAAAAGTGTATCTGATATGAACGTTGGAGTTTTCGGTGAGACCGAGAAAGAAAACTCGGTTGGACCGATTTGAGAAAGAGCAGGAACATGCCAGAATCGGTGAGACCGAAAATGAATTATCGGTGAGACCGATTTGAGCCAAGACAGAAGCTTGCCCATTTCGGTGAGACCGATAATACAAACTCGGTTATTCCGAAATGAAGTGAAATGGTTATAGAAGGTTGGCAGTTCAGTTTCGGTGAGACCGATCTCAAACTCGGTAGGACCGATTTTTCTAGGGTTTGGAATATGGCAGAAGTGGTTCATCTCGGTGGGACTGAGTTGGAAGAATCGGTTTGTCCGAGATTACTTATGGGTGTGTATAGTAGTGAAAGTTGCTGATAGTTGAAGGAGCTAAATCACTAAGCACTTGAGCAACCAGATCATCAACACAACCTCATCCCCTTTTAATAGTATTGGCTTTTCCTATGGACTCAATGTGATCTTGGATCACTAAACTAAAAATGGAGTCTTGAGCTTTTGCCAATGCTTGCCTTAGCATTTGAGGGGTCCACTTCTTCAGTCATCTTGCCATTCCAATGTGATTGAATTTCCTGAAACATACTTGATAAAAGTATTAGTCCAACCACAAAGTATGTTGTCATTAATTACCAAAACCACCCAGGGAGCAAATGTGCTTTCAATCTCCCCCTTTTTGGTAATTGATGGCAACACACTGAAATTATACTAAACAAAACATCAAAGCTTATTGAAAGAAAGACAGAATTATCATGAAAGCTTTGACAAGCATGTAGTACACAGGCTCCCCCTATAAGTGTGCAAGATTTTCATAAATTATGGTTTTGGACTACCACAAGCACACAAGAGAGATAAGCAGGATGTGCTACATGCAGCTTGGCTATATGCATCAGAGCAGAAGAGAAAGGAAGTGAGTGATAATGCATATGTGCATGGTGATTTCTTGCAAACAAGTATTTACAAGCAAGTCACCATCATGCACATTCTGCAAGATGCATATACTTACCTTGAGGTTCCTTGGCATTTGTACCTGAAGGGATAAACTTGAGAAAACAAGGTTAGATAACACAAGAGTATTCCTTCAACCAACTGGAAGAACATCAAGAGTACCAAGCCAGGGAGGACATGTATAAAGAGTGTCTCATATTGAGCACAAGCTTGAATCAGCAAACATGTCTCCGAAACTAAAAGATTTTCAATGAATTCTGAGAGATTTTGCTTTCCATAAGATACCAATTGTGAGAACAAAGGGGTGTGATGGAAAAAGCAAAATCAAAAGAATGATGCCAATTGTAATGTCCAATGTAAAACACGACAAAGCTTTGATGTGATTCTTTCCCCCTTAGGATAAGATTGCTTTTCTTCTTCCCCTAAGTCTTCTCTTCTCCCCTACTCCCCCTACTCCCCCTAAGTCCTCTCCCCCTTTGACATCAAGTGCCGAAAAGGACAGCAAACTAGGTAGGGCAGAAAAAATGGAAAGAAAGAAAGAAAGAAAGAAAGAAAGAAGGAAATGGGATCCTTAAGAATCACAACAAGGCAAATAAGAACATTTATAGAGAAACAATTTGAGTCTTCTCCCTCTTTAAGATTTAAGTCTGAGTGGAGCTGCAGAAGGTGATGTCCTGGAAGATAAATTGGTGACACCGAATTAGATGGATCGGTGGGTCCGAATCCTTTTCGGTTAAACCGAAAGTTTCAAATCGGTGACGCCGAGTTTATTCCAAGGAAATACAGAAATAATTCAGCTCACTCTGCGAGGGAAGTTTCAAAAGATTTGCAATGAATTTGTAAAAGATTTTCAAGGAATTGATCAGAGCCATAAAAAGATTTCCAGAAGGATATTCACAAAGAAATATAAGAAAAGAAATAAAAAAGATTCCTGGATGAAGTTTTTTTTTTAAAGAAAACTCAATGAGAGAACAAAAGAGAAAACAGAAAAACTCCAAAAGCATATGTACTTCATCTAGATAAAGGTCGGCGACAAAGTCACCTATGTTTGAGTATATTGACTTAGGAGTCAAATGAGGACATTTGATCATAGGTCATACTCATCGTTTAAGCTCAAAATGGGGTTGCCATTTTTCGATTAAGCATTTGATGTGATCACATCTTATGAAGCTACTTGTACTCATGACTTTGAGCAAAGCTCCTCAAAGATGTGAAGAACATACCTTGGGCTTGTTGTTGCTTTACTCATATAGGTAAGCTTGATGTAGGTACTCATTGAATGTGAAGTTGGAGCGCCATTTCTACTTGTGTAGTACATCTTCCTACAAGGGTTAGGCAAGCAAGGAAATACTCGAGGATATCCAATGATGACAAGAGTGAAATACTAGATGTATAAGGTGTCAAAAAGGATATGTGGAATTTTGTTCCTTGAACTCAACATCCCAAAGGGCTAGATACTTGGTCAATGACAAGATTACTCATGATTTGAGTGCGTGGTAATCTTGTGGAATATAGATCATCCAAGTACCTGCAAAGAGTTAGATGCAATACAAGGAGGCAAATGTGTCCAAGACATATGATCATCATCATAAGAGAAATATCAAGGATTAGTCAAGAGAGCTCATGCCTTGCATGCATCAATGGAGTTCTTACTCCAAGTTTGAAGCATCAATGATGTTCAACTCACTCCTTAAGCGACAAAACGCTTTCTCATCAAGAGGTTTTGTAAAGATATCAGCAAGTTGTTTGTCAGTACGAACATGCTTAAGATTAATGTCACCCTTGGCAATATGATCACGAATAAAATGGTGACGAACTTCAATATGCTTTGTTCGAGAGTGTTGCACAGGATTGTGTCCAATTTTAATTGCACTCTCATTGTCACAAAGCAAGGGAACACGTCTCACATGTATCCCATAGTCTTTAAGCGTTTGTGTCATCCATAGCAATTGAGCACAACACGAACCAGCAGCAATATATTCTGCTTCGGCAGTGGATAAAGATACCGAATTTTGTTTCTTGGAGGACCAAGATACAAGGGATCGACCAAGAAATTGACACGTACCCGAAGTTGACTTTCTATCAACCTTGTCACCGGCATAGTCCGAGTCGGAATAGCCAACAAGATCGAAAGAGGCCCTCTTAGGATACCAGATGCCAAAGTTTGGTGTGTGTATCAAGTATCTCACTATCCTTTTAACAGCTTTAAGATGACATTCTTTAGGAGCTGCTTGATATCGCGCACACATGCATACACTCAACATTATGTCAGGACGAGAAGCACAAAGATATAGTAGAGAACCAATCATAGATCGGTAAACCCTTTGATCAACGGGTTCTCCATCTTTAGTTAAGTCATTATGTCCACTAGTAGGCATGGGGGTACTCATACCTTTGCTTTCTTGCATGTTGAACTTCTTGAAGAGATCCTTGGTGTACTTTGTTTGTGAGACAAATGTACCCTCCTTAGATTGCTTGATTTGCAACCCAAGGAAGAATTTGAGTTCACACATCATGGACATTTCATACTTCTCCGACATGAGCTGTCCAAACTTCTTGCTAAAATGGGGGTTAGTTGAACCAAAGATAATATCATCAACATATATTTGGCACACAAATAGTTCACCATTAACCCTTTTTGTGAACAGCGTTGAGTCTATCTTTCCAATTTCAAAGCCTTTTTCAAGAAGAAAGCTAGTTAAGCATTTGTACCAAGCTCTAGGAGCTTGTTTAAGACCATAAAGAGCTTTGTGCAACTTGTAAACATGATTAGGCTTTTTGGGATTCACAAATCCGGGAGGTTGTTTTACAAATACTTCCTCCTCAATTTCACCATTTAGAAAAGCACTTTTGATATCCATTTGATAGAGAGTAATATCATGGTGATTGGCATAAGCAAGAAGAATGCGAATGGACTCAAGTCTAGCAACGGGGGCATAGGTCTCACCATAGTCCATACCTTCGACTTGTGTGTAACCTTGAGCTACGAGACGAGCCTTGTTGCGGATGACTTGTCCATCTTCATCTTGCTTGTTCCGAAACACCCATTTGGTTCCAATGATGTTTTGATCATCGTTGGGCTTCTCTACCAAAGTCCATACCTTGTTCCTCTCGAAGTTGTGTAGTTCTTCGTGCATAGCGTTCACCCAATCCGGGTCTTCAAGTGCTTCTTCTACCTTCATAGGTTCAATACTAGAGATGAATGAGTAATGCTCACAAAAGTTAGCTAAGCGAGTTTTAGAGCGAGTAATTCTCCCGGAGTTGATGTCGTTCATCATTTGTTCCACGGGATGATTCTTCTTGACTCTTGCTCGAACTCGGGATAGCTTTTGTTGATGTTGTGGCTCAGCTTCCTCATCATCTTCATCTTCTTCTTCTTCTTCTTCATTGTTGTTGGTGTTGTCTTGAGGTGGTGGAGAAGGAGGTTGTGGTGGATCTTCTTGTTGCATTTCCTCATCTTGGTGAGTTCCACTTGTGGAGGCCTCCATGTTGCCTTGAGGTTCATCTCGCCGTGAGGTAGGTGGCTCCACATATGTTGATGAGGTACTCTCCTTCACTTCCATGGGACGGATCTTTCCAATAGATAAATCTTGGATAGCTTCAGATGGGTCCTTGTCTCCTACATCAATAGGCATTTGCTCTACTTGCGAGCCATTAGATTCATCAAACTTCACATCTACCGTCTCTTCAACCTTTCGGGTGAAATTATTGTAGACACGGTAGGTGTGGGAGTTTGATCCATAACCAAGAAGAAAGCCTTCATGAGATTTAGGAGCAAATTTAGACCGACGATGCTTATCAAGGATATAGCATTTTGAACCAAAGACACGAAAGTATCCCACTTGGGGTTTGTTACCGGTGAGAAGCTCGTATGATGTCTTGCCGAGAAGCTTATGAAGATAAAGTCTGTTGATAGCATGACAAGCTGTCTCGACCGCTTCTCCCCAAAAATGCTTCGGTGTCTTGTATTCTTCAAGCATCGTTCTCGCCATCTCTATGAGCGTTCGGTTCTTCCTCTCAACAACTCCATTTTGTTGAGGAGTGTACGTAGCCGAGAACTCATGTAGAATCCCTTCCTCATCGAGAAAAGAGTCTGCATTGGCGTTCTTGAACTCCGTTCCATTGTCACTCCGAACCTTTTTGATCTTCACCTCAAATTGATTTTGGGCCTTTTTGGCAAAGGTCTTGAAGATTTTCTGAACCTGCGATTTATCATCAAGGAAAAATACCCACGTAAATCTGGAATAATCATCAACTATAACTAGACCAAAGGAGTTACCACCAAGGCTTTTGTAAGCATTGGGACCGAAGAGATCCATATGAAGAAGCTCAAGCAGTCTCCTTGTGGTCATGATGTTTTTCACGGGATGACTTCCACCAACTTGTTTTCCTGCTTGACAAGCACTACAAAGTCTATCTTTGTCAAAGAGAACATCTTTAACACCAAGAATATGATCACCTTTGATTAGCTTGTCTAGATTACGCATACCAACATGTCCTAGCCTTCTATGCCATAACCAACCTTTAGAGGATTTAGCAATGAAACAAGCTCTAGGTTGGGCTTTCTTAGTGAAATCAACAATATATAGATCACCTCTACGGATACCAGTAAAAGCCATGTTTTGATTATCACGACGAAAGACTTGGCAATCTACTTTGGTGAATAGCACATTGAATCCAAAGTCAGCTAATCTAGACACGGAAAGTAAATTGTATCCAAGAGATTCTACAAGCATGACGTTTTGAATAGAGCTATCATGAGATATGGCCACCTTACCAAGGCCAAGTACCTTACCCTTGGAGTTGTCTCCAAAAGTCACATACTTGCGTGGACCATCATTCTTTGCAAGCTCTCGAAACATGTCTTTGTCTCCGGTCATGTGATCGGTGCATCCACTATCAAGAATCCACTCTTTTCCGCCTGACATGTAGTCTCTCATATTTGCCATAAGATTGAGACTCTTCATGACCTTGTCTAGCTCAGTGTCCGAATCAGAGTAATCATCATCATACTCATGCTCATCATCATATTGACCCATAGATTGTTCATCATCAACACCTAGGTCAATTTGATAAGTACTTGCATTAGTTTGGTCAATGTGACAATAATCTTCGGAATGCAATGCAAGAGCATTTCTAATTATGATATTGATAAGACCGGGATCACCATTCTTTTTCATAAGATCACGAAGCTCAAAGAAGCATTTATCAAAGTTGGGATCATTGGGGTGCAACTTATCAAATTCAATAGTCTTGTGTAGAATTTCATCAAGACTTCTCAAAGAGTAGTCCGGATAAAGTTCTTCCAAGAATTTCCACATAGCATAGGCACACTCAAAGTTTGTAACAAGATTAAGCAAGTCATCGGGTAACCCTCTAATGATAAGATTTACAGTTCTAAGGTTACGAAGCAAATCAAGCTCTTCATCCATGGTAGGGTGCAAAGGATCAATAGGAGGCACATAAGGGGTCTCAACATATTTGCACAAATTGTACATTTTAAAGATACTAAGCATTTCAGACCTCCAAGAGTTATAGAACCTTCCATTAAGAACAGGCACTCTATGGCTAACACTCCCATCCGTAGACACGTCCATCTTCCTCCAATGGTGTGTAAACCAAAGCAATGGAGACCAAAGCTCTGATACCAATTGTAGGATCGAAGAAGTATGTCTAGAGGGGGGGTGATTAGACTACTTGACAATATAAAAATCTGCCTTTTGATTAAGCAAAGTTTTTGGCAGTTTCACAATTAAGATTATATCAAGTAACTCACTACACATGCAATTCTAGAGTATGGGCAGCGGAAAGTAAATTGCATATATAGTAAAGAGAGGTGGAGAAGATCAAACACAGTTTGGTGACACGGAGATTTTTGTCGTGGTTCCGATAGGTGGTGCTATCGTACATCCACGTTGATGGAGACTTCAACCCACGGAGGGTAACGGCTGCGCGAGTCCACGGAGGGCTCCACCCATGAAGGGTCCACGAAGAAGCAACCTTGTCTATTCCATCATGGCCTACGCCCACGGAGGACTAGCCTTACTCGGGGTAGATCTTCACGAAGTAGGCGATCTCCTTGCCCTTACAAACTTCTTGGTTCAACTCCACATCTCGAAGACGGAGGCTCCCAAGCGACACCTAACCAATCTAGGAGGCACCACCCTCCAAAAGGTAATAGACGGTGTTGATGATGATGAACTCCTTGCTCTTGTGCTTCAGATGATAATCTACCCAACACTCAACTCTCCTCACTGATATGGTTGTGGTGGAAGAAAGATTTGAGTGGAAAGCAACTTGGGAAGGCTAGAAATCAAGTTTCATATGGTAGGAATGGAATGGCTTGATCTCAACACAAGGGTAGGTGGTTCACTTCTCAGAAAGTGTATGGTAGAAGTGGTGGTACTTTCTGATGGCTCTCCTCACGAATGAAGAGGGGGTGGAGGGGTATATATAGCCTCCACACAAAATCCAACCGTTACACACACATTTGACCAATCTCGGTGAGACCGAAGTTAAAACTCGGTCAGACCGAAAGTTCAAATATAGTGAACGTTGGGATTTTCGGTGGGACCGAAAATACCATCTCGGTGGGACCGAAAGTGTATCTGATATGAACGTTGGAGTTTTCGGTGAGACCGAGAAAGAAAACTCGGTTGGACCGATTTGAGAAAGAGCAGGAACATGCCAGAATCGGTGAGACCGAAAATGAATTATCGGTGAGACCGATTTGAGCCAAGACAGAAGCTTGCCCATTTCGGTGAGACCGATAATACAAACTCGGTTATTCCGAAATGAAGTGAAATGGTTACAGAAGGTTGGCAGTTCAGTTTCGGTGAGACCGATCTCAAACTCGGTAGGACCGATTTTTCTAGGGTTTGGAATATGGCAGAAGTGGTTCATCTCGGTGGGACTGAGTTGGAAGAATCGGTTTGTCCGAGATTACTTATGGGTGTGTATAGTAGTGAAAGTTGCTGATAGTTGAAGGAGCTAAATCACTAAGCACTTGAGCAACCAGATCATCAACACAACCTCATCCCCTTTTAATAGTATTGGCTTTTCCTATGGACTCAATGTGATCTTGGATCACTAAACTAAAAATGGAGTCTTGAGCTTTTGCCAATGCTTGCCTTAGCATTTGAGGGGTCCACTTCTTCAGTCATCTTGCCATTCCAATGTGATTGAATTTCCTGAAACATACTTGATAAAAGTATTAGTCCAACCACAAAGTATGTTGTCATTAATTACCAAAACCACCCAGGGAGCAAATGTGCTTTCAACCAGTATACTCGCACATTAAACCAGAGCACCGGCTTAACGGGAGAATGCTCCAAGAGAGCCAGCAGCGGACGAAATCAACTCCAGTTAATCCGTTGGCTACAAAGGCCCTGAGATTTGAAAGTTGGGGGCATATCGAGCTCGGTCTTGGGCACTCAAGCGCTGCGGGAAAGGATGATCCGCTGACAGACGGTGGGAGCGATAACCCGGCATTGGATTCTCCCCTTCGGGTGAAGTGTCAACACAGTAGAACCAAGTCCAATTCCACTCCTTGGGATGGCTATGGAGAGTAGCATGAGGAAAGCTAACATCTTTCTCTTCTGAATACTCATTCCGCCAAGTTCAGTATTTGGGCCGTCATGAAACTCAGTCCGACGGTTTAAGTGGAAGAAGTCCCGGAACAGCTCCACTGATGGATCCTCTTGCAGATAGGCTTCAGAGAAGACTTGGAAGTTGCAAATATTTGATACATAATTAGGGCCTATGTCTTGGGGATGGAGTTGAAAATCTGCCAACACGTCGCGGAAAAACTTTGACCCTGGAGGGCTAAAACCCCGGGCCAGGTGATCGAAAAAGACAATAATCTCTCCCTCCTTGGGCTTAGGAGGACACTCTTTTCCAGGAGCCCTCCAGTGAAGGACATCCTTTGGTCCTAAAGCGCCGATGGAGGCCATCTTTTATAAGTCCTCCTCAGTGATCCGGGAGGGGACCCAGTTGTTGGCAACAAACTGCTTGGCCACGGAAGTCATCTTTTTCAAAAGGGAAGGCTGAAAATGCAATAAAAATACGGTTTACGACCTACACCAATTTAAACTGGCACATTCTATGAAGGTACTGATCTAATTGGTGGTTTAAGCAGGGGCCTAATGGTATCTACTGATCCGGAACAAGCTATAAACATGACGTTTACCAGATTATGAAATTTGAAAGAAGTTAAACCGCCAGACGCAGGCAGGTAAGGCGCGGATCTAAAAGTTAAACCGTCGACCATGGCAGATGAGATACGGATCTAAAGTGTGGGAGAACAGCTTTAACACGAGCAGCAGATAAATATGGATCTACAGCATATGGAAAACTCAAGATAATTCAAGTTATATTCATCGGAGACAGCAAAGGTTTTTTATAGATCCAGTTTAAACTATCAGTATTGGGGTAAATAAGGTTACAACGACGGAGCGGGGTCATGCTAACGATAATTGACCTAAAAAGTTTTGAGGATCTACGGCAAGGCCCTATCTATGGCGGAGAACCGCAAAGAACAGGAGTTCATGTATAAACGCGTAGGAAACCCTAGAACTAGGATCTACAGGAAGGAGATGAGTTAACGTACCTGAGGCAATGGAAGCGGAAGGGCACCGGCGAATCTCTGGACACGCTCAGGTTGATGCAGCGGCCGGGCTCGACGGAGGCGCAAGGCTTGACGGACGGCAGAGGAGGTAGAGCGCTGGAGGACAGAGGAAGAAGAAGCGAGGGGGAGAAAGAGATGCCCTTTGGCCCTACTTATAAGCCGAGGGATAAAACGGCAGGCGCGGGAATCGAGGAGACCAAAAATCGGATATGGATGGTGCTGTCGCCTCGATCTTCGGAGCTTTAATAAGTAAAGGTAAAAAACAAGTACAAGTATTAAATGTGCAGATGGCGTCACGACGGTTTAAAGCGACCTGAGGAGATGACGTCATGCCGGTTTTCAGAGCATACTGAAGCTGCAGAAAGGAAATATATGTACAAGACTTTGAAGATTGACATGAACAGGTTCAAATCAATCTGGGGCCTAATGTCAGGGATATTACTACCAGGTATAAACCAGCCAGGAGGGTCCGGTTTACGTTAGCAAGACTATATTATCAAAGGCCCAGCGGAGCGTGAAGTAGAAGATTGTAGCCCAAGAGGTTTAGAGCCCAAGTGTTAGAGCCCATGATTTGTAAACCGTCATACTATGTAACTTGGGATGTAAGATAGAAAGAACAGAGACCGAGGCGGACACGTTTATGAGCCGGCCTCGGGACTCTGTAAACCGGATCGGGCGTCTGATACGTCCAAAACGTATCTATAATTTCTGCTTGCTCCATGCCTCTTTTGGGTGATATTGCTATGATATTTATACACTTCCATACACTTTTGATCATATTTGGACTAACCTATTAACTCAGTGCACCCCAGTGCCAGTTTCTGTTTTCTGCTGTTTTTGTATTTGAGGTTTTCCCATTACGAAAACTGCCAGAAAAATCCCGGAAAAATTATATAAAAAATCAGCGTTCCAGAAGCTTCCCGGTAGCCGAAGTAGGGCCGGAGGGGGGCCACCAGGGCTCCAGGCGCCCTGGTGGCGCGGCCCCCCTCCTGGCCGTGCCGGGGGGGGCGCCTGGGACCCCAGGCCTCCGCTGATGCCCCCCTTTGGCATATATTTATATCGTGTCCCGAAACCCTCGAGACGGGAACCCTTTTTCGCGATCTCATCTCTGTTCCGCCGCCGCCGCGCTTCCAAGATCGGGAGCGCCAGGAGAACTCTTCCCGGCACCTTGCCGGAGGGGAGGATCACCACCGGGAGCCTCTCCACCACCATGGACGCCTCCCGGATGAATTGTGAGTAGTCTCCCTTGGACCATGGGTCCATGACCAGTAGCTATGTGATGTTCTCCTCACGTTCTTGTGCTTCACTAATTAGTCCTCGTGAGCTGCCCTACATGATCGAGGCACATATGTAATCCTTATGTTGTTGCTATGTTGAGTTTGCTGGGATCCGATGGATTGTGAGATTATGTTCAGATTGTGTTTGAGTAATATATTTGATCTACCTCTTTTATATTTATGTTCGTAAGTAATTCTTGCATGTTCTCGGTTGTTATTTATTGCTTTGGCCAAGTAGTAGGTAGTGACTCCAAGAGGGAACGTTATGCTTGATTGTGGGTTCATGCCCCTCGATGACTAGCTTGAGTGACAGAAACATGAGTCTAGGGGATGTGATGTTGCCACAAGGGGGAAAACAACGGTGCTTGTGCCCGCGGGTGCAAGGATTGTTTACTTTACGCAAAGTTCTTTTAATGCAGTTGTCTGTTGCTTTGAGTTTACACTATGGGTGGGACTCGCAACTTAATACCAGCGAGATGTTCTGGATAGATATCTCAAGGTGGATGATTAGTAGTAGATGCAGATGGATTTCGGTCAACTTGCCTTGGCGTACCGCCCATGCTTTGAACCTCTACCTTTCTTGTAACATAGTTAGCATTGGTTTGCGCACATAATTCTGTCAATTGCCCAGCTGTAATTCGTTCACCTCACATAGCTGTTTTATCGTCTTTTGGGAGAGAGACATCACTAGTGAACATCATGGGACCCCGGTCCATATTACCATCATCGATCACATCCGCTGTTTACTTTACGCTTTTACTTACTATTTGCAGCAAAACCTATCACTATTATCACTTGCGTTTGATCCTTTGTAAACGACAAGGCCGGAGGGATTGACAACCTCTCTGTACTCGTTGGGAGCAAAGTTATTTGTATCTGTGTGCAGGTCCACGTTGATTGCTAATATCTGGCGCCGTTAGCAGTTGACACCTTCTTGTTGAAACTGGGAGTCTCAGGGGAAATCAATCCTTGGTATCTTTGCCAAGGGAAAACTTCTGCTACACTGCATCTCAAACCTTCCACTTGGGGTAACCAACGAGGGGCGAGAAGCCATCAAGCAAAGTTTTCTGGCGCCGTTGCCGGGGACTCCACTCTTCAAGATAGGGGAGTTGCATGCTATCTTTTACCTTTGCTTTTTAGTCTTGTTAGTTTACCTTTCAGTTTTTGCTTTAGTATCTTTTATCGAAAATAACAAAAATAGTTATCTTGCTTGCTTCCTGCTATGGGTTCCACCGAGAACACCAAGTTGTGTGACTTCACTAGTCACAACAACGATGACTTTATTTGCACGCCTATCACTACACCTGCCACTTCAGCACCTTCGTATGAAATTAAACCTGCTTTACTGAACCTAGTTATGAAAGATCAATTCTCCGGTGCTGGAGATGATGCTGCTTTACACTTAAACAATTTTGTTGAACTCTGTGATATGCAAAAGTACCAAGAAATAGATGGTAATATTGTTAAGCTTAAGCTTTTTCCTTTCTCCTTGAGAGGAGGAGCTAAAATTTGGTTTCAGTCTTTGCCTAGAAATAGCATAGATTCATGGGACAAGTGCAAAGATGCTTTTATTGGAAAATACTATCCACCTGCTAAAATTATCCAACTAAGAAGTAACATAATGAATTTTAAACAATTGGATAATGAACACGTTGCCCAAGCTTGGGAACGTATGAAATCTCTTGTCAAGAACTGCCCTACTCACGGTTTGACTACTTGGATGGTTATCCAAACTTTTTATGCAGGCTTGAACTTTACCTTGCGGAACTTGTTAGATTCGGCCGCGGGAGGAACTTTTATGTCAACTACACTTGGTGCTGCCACGAAGCTTCTCGATGAGATGATGACCAATTATTCCCAATGGCACACCGAACACGCTCCAACAGGTAGGAAGGTAAACTCTGTCGAGGAGATTTCCTCCCTAAATGAAAAAGTTGACTTGATCATGTCTCTACTTTCGAAGCAATCTTCTGTTGATCCTCGTGATGTTCCTTTAAATTCTTTGATTGCTCAAGAACAAGTAGATGTGAACTTTATCTCTAGAAACAATTTTAATAACAATGCTTATAGGAGTAATTTTGGTAGCAATCCTAGACCGTTCCCCTCTAATTCTTATGGGAACAACAATGCTTATCCTAGCACCAAGAACTCCACTACTGAACTAGAGATTATGCTTAAAGATTTCATCACTACCCAAAAAGCCTTTAATAAGAGTGTAGGAGAAAAACTAAACAAACTAGATGATCTCTCTTCGAAGGTAGACAATTTAGCCAATGAGGTAGAATTGCTTAAAATTAGAACTTCTCCTCTTGAGGAGAGGAAGGTCACTCCTATGAATGCTATTCAAGTGCAAATTAATGAAAACATTAGGATGTTGGCTAAACTTAAAGAGAGATGGGCTAGAGAAAGGGAGGAAGAAGATATAATTAAGAACCTTCCTACCCACCACACTGTTGCTACTATCCAAGTTGTTGAGGATATCCAAACTCTTAGCACCCAATGCACTCCTGGTCCCAATGGACCTATTAACGGTGATGCTATGACTATAGAAACTACCAAACAAGTGAACCTAAAGGACACCACTACCACTTTACTTGATGCTCGTGATCTTGATTTTGACAATTGCACTCTTACCGAAGTTATTGATTTCCTTCACAAGATGTCTAGAGATCCCCGCACTAGCACACTTATCCTTGCCTTCACAGAGCATATCACTTATGCTCTCATCAAAGCTAGGGAGGAGAAACTTAGAGTAGAAGCCTCCATACCTAGAAAGCTAGAAGATGGTTGGGATCCTATGATTAAAATTAAGTTGAATAACTTCTCTTGCTATGCTTTATGTGATGTTGGAGCTAGTACCTCTGTTATGCCCAAAAGACTATATGATATGCTTAAATTGAAACCTTTTGATTCTTGTTCTTTTGGTGTTCGTCTCGTTGATTCTTCCATAAAGAAACCTTTGGGGAGGATCGACGATGTTCTTATCATTGTCAATGACAATTATGTTCCCGTTGATTTTACTATTATGGACATTGAATGTGAACCTTCTTGTCCAATTATTTTGGGACGTCTTTTTCTACGCACCGTTGGTGCTATCATTGACATGAAAGAGGGGAATATAAAATTCCAATTTCCTCTCAAGAAAGGGATGGAACACTTCCCTCGAAAGAAGATTAAGTTACCTTTTGAGTCCGTTATACGGGCTAGCTATTCTTTTACTCTTGACAAAACTTGATCTTTTTGCATTATGCCTAGCTTAAAGGCATAAAAGAAAGCGCTTTTGGGAGGCAGCCCACATGAATAAAATTTTATTTTGCTTTTGTTGTGTCTTGATGTTGTTACTACAGTGGCATCATCATTATATCTTTACTTTTCAATTTTGTGCCAAGTGTAGCCTCTGATTGCAAGAAAGTTCAAAAGTTGTGACGTGCTGTCCAGGAAACAGATTCTATCCTTGGATAGAAAAATTCGTATAAAATCACCAGATCATCTTTTTGGTCTGAATTTTTTCGACAGCGTGCTCTATACAATTGTATTTCGTGTATCTGTTCTGAGTTTTTTTATTAGAGTTGCAGAAGTGCCCCGAAAAAATCATTTACTACCTGTTGTTCTGGTTTTCACAGATTCTGTCCTGTTTTCCCTTTCCCTCATTTTGCAAACTATGAGCTTGCTTTTTCTTTGCAAAAACCTTTTGGCAATCTTGAGAAACAGTAGACCTTCAAGAATATCCTTATTTCCAGCAAGGAAAAATTATTTTATTATGGTTACTAACCTCGCTAATCAGATTATGATGAATTATGTATGAAGGGAGTTTTCAAGTGTGCGAGGGAAGATGATAAAAAGATTCAGGAGTGTCAAACGCTCAAGCTTGGGGATGCCCCCATGCACCCCCAAGAAATATTCAAGGAGACTCAAGCATTTAAGCTTGGGGATGCCCCCGTGCATCCCCTTCTCCATCAACATTATCAGTTTGTTCGTCTTTCGTTCCACTATATTTTTATCACTTCATGTGTTATGTGCTATGCTTGGAGCGTCTTGCTTTTAGTTTTCCTTTTTAGTTTTCTTTAGCTTTTCATAACGATTCGGAACTCAGCTTTCTTTATGTGGGAGAGAAACACGCTCCACTTCTACCTAGAACATAACATAGAATTTTCATGTCTATCTTTGCTGTGTGTGTTCTTTGTCTTTCAATAGCTACTATCATGTTTAGCTTTTAGTTTTCATGCTTATCTTTTTAAAGAGCTTTTGTTTAGTTGGTTGCTTGAACTCTCTTTATTTATCATGATTATCTTATTAAGAGAGTTTGCTTCTGTTGCATTGGTTGATATGTCTATGATAAAGATGCTACGTGCATAATGGTGCTTAGTAGTTCATGTTTTCTTATGGTTAGTCTCAAATAGCTGGGGGGTTCCCAATGTGTTATTGGAGTACCAACATGATTTGTTTGCCTATGATGTGATATGGTTTAGTAATATCTTCCTTCAAGAATTTATTTTGATTGACTTGGCGTATGCTCACGCATATTTAAGACTGTAAAGAAAGTTTGTCAAGCCTTGATGATCTTTTATTTCTGAGTAGCGATATAACTTCCATGCCTGATTCAATGTTGCTTTGTCGCTCTGCATGATTATGACCGTCATTGCTCTCTTAGTTGGTCGCTCCCAGTCTTTTGCTAACCTTCGCCTGTACTAAGCGGACTGACTGCTTGTGCATCCAAATTCCTTTAAACCAGTTATGCCATATGAGTCCACCATACCTTCCTACATGGTATTTACCTGCCATTCCTAACGAAGACTTTCATGTACCATCTCAAAATTATTCAAAAAAGAAAAAAATGCATTCCTATTTTGTGCCTCTATTTTAAGTTCATGAGGAAGTAGTAGTTAATTCATGATCTTTTTAAGTTGGACAAGCTTCACCCCGGGATTGCATGTCTAATGTGCAAACCCATAACACGAGAAGGAACTTGCATTGAGTGTGCCCGGCTCAAAATTAGTATAACAAACAAACCCTCCTTCACGCTTTGTTCATGAGAAATCAGAAAACTTTGGCAGTGATAAACAAAGGAGATTAAGAGGATGTGATCGTCCTCATTCGGGTGCCGTTCCTCGAAACTTGTCCATCTCAAGAAGTGATTGAGTTATCTGCTAGCATTCGTTGACGGAACATGCATAATCAAAAAAAAAATTATTGCCTCTGTTTTTAAAACCAAGAGCTCTGGTACATGTTTTGTCTTTGTTTTCGACTACGGGTTTTCAACCTTGCCAACAAAAGCCACGGTTCGAGAGTTGATGGGCCTCTAACCCCTCGTTGGTTACCCCAAGTGGAAGGTGAAAGATGCAGTGTTGTGGAAGTTTTTTCCCTTAGCAAAGATGCCAAGGATCGAATCCCCAGAGACTCCTAGGTTCAACAAGTAGGTGTCAACTGCTAACGGCGCGGATTAGCAATCAACGTGGACCTGCACACGAATACAAATAACTTTGCTCCCAACGAGTACAGAGGGGTTGTCAATCCCTCCAGCCTTGTAGTTCACAAAGGATTAAACACAAATGATAGTAGTGATAGATAATGTTTGCAATAGTAAATAAAAGCGAAAAGTAAATAGCGGATGTGATCAATGATGGTAATATGGACCGGAGTCTCATGATGTTCACTAGTGATGTCTCTCTCCCAAAAGACGATAAAACAGCTATGTGAGGTAAACAAATTACAGCTGGGCAATTGACAGGACCACGAACGCAAACCAATGCTGATTACATTGCAAGAAAGGTTGAGGTTCAAAGCATGGGCGGTACGCCAAAGTAAGTAGACCGAAATCCATCAATATCTACTACTAATCATCCACCTTGAGATATCTATCCAGAACATCTCGCTGGTATTAAGTTGCGAGTCCCACCCATAGTGTAAACTCAAAGCAACAGACAACTGCATTAAAAGAACTTTGCGTAAAGTAAACAATCCTTGCACCCGCGAGCACAAGCACCGTTGTTTTCCCCCTTGTGGCAACAGCACATCCCCTAGACTCATGTTTCTGTCACTCAAGCTAGTCATCGAGGGGCATGAACCCACAATCAAGCATAATGTTCCCTCTTGGAGTCACTACCTACTACTTGGCCAAAGCAATAAATAACAACGGAGAACATGCAAGAATTACTTACGAACATAAATATAAAAGAGGTGAATCAAATATATTACTCAAACACAATCTGAACATAATCTCACAATCCATCGGATCCCAGCAAACTCATCATAGCAACAGCATAAGGATTACATATGTGCCTCGATCATGTAGGGCAGCTCACGAGGACTAATTAGTGAAGCACAAGAACAGGAGGAGAACATCATATAGCTACTGGTCATGGACCCATGGTCCAAGGGAGACTACTCACAACTCATCCGGGAGGCGTCCATGGTGGTGGAGAAGCTCCCGGTGATGATCCTCCCCTCCGGCAGGGTGCCGGGAAGAGTTCTCCTGGTGCTCCCGATCTTGGAAGCGCGGCGGCGGCGGAACAGAGATGAGATCGCGAAAAAGGGTTCCCGTCTCGAGGGTTTCGGGACACGATATAAATATATGCCAAAGGGGGGCATCAGACGAGGCCTGGGGGGCCCAGGCGCCCCCCCGGCGCGGCCAGGAGGGGGGCCGCGCCACCAGGGCGCCTGGAGCCCTGGTGGCCCCCCTCCGGCTGTACTTCGGGTGCCGGGAAGCTTCTGGAACGCTGATTTTTTATATGATTTTCCGGGATTTTTCTGGCAGTTCTCGTAATGGGAAAACCTGAAATACAAAAACAGCAGAAAACAGAAACTGGCACTGGGGTGCACTGAGTTAATAGGTTAGTCCAAATATGATCAAAAGTCTATGGAAGTATATAAATATCATAGCAATATCACCCAAAAGAGGCATGGAGCAAGCAGAAATTATAGATACGTTTTGGACGTATCGCCAGGGGGTCCGTCTCCGACCCCGCTTTAGCCTGTTACCTTCCTTTCTGTGCATAAATTTTTGCTATATATTTGCCCGGATTGTTCCGGCAACGTATCTTGCGATTGCATGTGTTTTCTTTTCGTTCTGTTTCTGCCAGGGAATCTTTCAGCTGAATCTAGGTGCCATGGCTTCTCCAAGTTCCCCCAAGGACAAGTTCGTCGTCAACGTCATCAACCCTTACCTCGCTGAGGTGAAGAAGCACCCTCAGGTTGTTCGGATGGAGGACGGTGTCCTTCATCAAGAAGATCTGAAGGGACCTATCTAGGAGGGGAGCATCCAGGCCAGGCTGGAAGAAGTGGAGCAAGAAGTCTTCGAGTACAAGAAGATGATCGAGCGTGGTGTTGAAGCTAACTTTGACATCATCAACGGGCTGAAGAACTACTTCCTGAAGGAGATGAAGGAGATGTGGAAAAGCATCACCGCGTCTGAAGAAAGAATTGAAGAGCTCCAAGGGCAAATTCATGGTACTTTTGCATATCACAAAGTTCAACAAAGTTGTTTAAGTGTAAAGCAGCATCATCTCCAGCACCGGAGAATTGATCTTTCATGACTAAGTTCAGTAAAGCAGGTTTAATTTCATACGAAGGTGCTGAAGTGGCAGGTGTAGTGATAGGTGTGCAGATAAAGTCATCGTTGTTATGACTAGTGAAGTCACACAACTTGGTGTTCTCGGTGGAACCCATAGCAGCAAGCAAGCAAGATAACTATTTTTTGTGATTTTCGATAAAAGATACTAAAGCAAAAACTGAAAGGTAAACTAACAAAACTAAAAAGCAAAGGTAAAAGATAGCGTGCAACTCCCCTATCCTGAAGAGTGGAGTCCCCGGCAACGGCGCCAGAAAACTTTGCTTGATGGCTTCTCGCCCCTCGTTGGTTACCCCAAGTGGAAGGTTTGAGATGCAGTGTAGCGGAAGTTTTCCCTTGGCAAAGATACCAAGGATCGATTTCCCCTGAGACTCCCAGTTTCAACAAGAAGGTGTCAACTGCTAACGGCGCCAGATATTAGCAATCAACGTGGACCTGCACACAGATACAAATAACTTTGCTCCCAACGAGTACAGAGAGGTTGTCAATCCCTCCGGCCTTGTCGTTTACAAAGGATCAAACGCAAGTGATAATAGTGATAGGTATTGCTGCAATAGTAAGTAAAAAGCGGAAAGTAAATAGCGGATGTGATCAATGATGGTAATATGGACCGGGGTCCCATGATGTTCACTAGTGATGTCTCTCTCCCAAAAGACGATAAAACAGCTATGTGAGGTGAACGAATTATAGCTGGGCAATTGACAGAATTATGTGCGCAAACCAATGCTAACTATGTTACAAGAAAGGTAGAGGTTCAAAGCATGGGCGGTACGCCAAGGCAAGTAGACCGAAATCCATCTGCATCTACTACTAATCATCCACCTTGAGATATCTATCCAGAACATCTCGCTGGTATTAAGTTGCGAGTCCCACCCATAGTGTAAACTCAAAGCAACACACAACTGCATTAAAAGAACTTTGCGTAAAGTAAACAATCCTTGCACCCGCGGGCACAAGCACCGTTGTTTTCCCCCTTGTGGCAACAGCACATCCCCTAGACTCATGTTTCTGTCACTCAAGCTAGTCATCGAGGGGCATGAACCCACAATCGAGCATAACGTTCCCTCTTGGAGTCACTACGTATTACTTGGCCAAAGCAATAAATAACAACGGAGAACATGCAAGAATTACTTATGAACATAAATATAAAAGAGGTAGATCAAATATATTACTCAAGATCAATCTGAACATAATCTCATAATCCATCGGATCCCAGCAAACTCAACATAGCAACAGCATAAGGATTATATATGTGCCTCGATCATGTAGGGCAGCTCACGAGGACTAATTAGTGAAGCACAAGAACGGGAGGAGAACATCACATAGCTACTGGTCATGGAATCATGGTCCAAGGGAGACTACTCACAACTCATCTGGGAGGCGTCCATGGTGGTGGAGAAGCTCCCGATGGTGATCCTCCCCTCCGGCAGGGTGTCGGGAAGAGTTCTCCTGGTGCTCCCGATCTTGGAAGCGGCGGTGGCGGTGGAACAGAGATGAGATCGCGAAAAAGAGTTCCCGTTCTGAGGGTTTCGAAGGACGCTCTAAATATATGCCGAAGGGGGGCACCAGACGGGGCTCGGGGGGCCCAGGCGCCCCCCCGGCGCGGCCCAGGGGGGCGCGCCGCCAGGGCGCCTGGAGCCCTGGTGCCCCCCCCCCCCCGGCTGTCCTTCGGGCGCAAGGTAGGTTCTGGAACGCTGATTTTTTATATGATTTTTCTGGATTTTTCCTGGCAGTTCTCGTAACGTGAAAACGTGAAATACAAAAACAGCCGAAAACAGAAACTGGCATCGGGGCGCACTAGATTAGTAGGTTAGTCCAAATATGATCAAAAGTGTATGGAAGTGTATGAATATCATAGCAATATCACCCAAAAGTGGCATGGAGCAAGCAGAAATTATAGATACGTTTTGGACGTATCAACATCCCCAAGCTTAATTCCTGCTCGTATCGAGTAGGTAAATGATAACAAGAATAATTTCTGTGGTGACATGATATTAACCATATAGGACTTATTCATAGTCATATGACAAAAGCTTACTGAGATAATGATTCTATAGTAATTAAGTTGCCTCATGAGAAAATCACAAATGACTGAAAGTTTTACAACATGATACTGAAACATCAAATAGATTTGTAATGAGCATGGTGCGCAAATATGATAAAGTGATATCTAGCTTGCCCCCTTTAGTGAAGCAAAACATAAATGCAGGGGCACCTTCAAGGTTTAAGTGATGACTAGATACAATGATTTCAAAATAAACGATATCACAGTCATGCAAAAGACAATGCTACTTTGGGACAATGCACATTACACTCAGAATGACAATCATGCTCTCAGTAGTTGGTGCTTTTAAAAGAAGGTGGAGACTCAACATAAAAGTAAAAGAATGGTTATGTGCTAGAGCTTTTTATTTTAAAAACATAGAAGCAATTTTGTCAACGGTAGTAGTACTTCATATGTGTCATGCATAAGACATCCTATAAGTTGCAAGCCTCATGCATCAAATACCAATAGTGCTCGCACCTTGTCCTAATTAGCTCGGATTTCCATGGGTTATCATTGCATTACATATGTTTCAACCAAGTGTCACAAAGGGGTACCTCTATGCCACCTGTACAAAGGTCCAAGGAGATAAATCGCATTTGATTTCTCGTTTTTGATAGATCTCAACTTGAGGACATCCATATCGGGACAACATAGAAAATAGATGATGGACTCCTCTTTAATGCATAAGCATATTCTCATAAGAGATTGAGGATTAATGTCCAAGCTAAAACTTCCACCATGATACATGGCTTTGGTTGGCGGCCCAATGTTCTTCTCTAACAATATGCATACTCATTCAACCCACGGCAAATCACCCTTACTTCAGACAAGACGAACATGCATAGCAACTCACATGATATTCAACAAAAGTGTGACAGTTGATGGCGTCCCCAGAAACATGGTTACCGCTCAGCAAGCAACTTATAAGAAATAAGATACATAGGCAACATATTCTTTACCACAATAGTTTTTAAGCTACTTTCCCATGAGCTATGTATTGCAAAGTTAGTCTACTTAGTACAGGTGGAGGTTAGCAAAAAACTGGGAGCGACCAACTAAGAGAGCAATGACGGTCATAATCATGCAGAGCGACAAAGCAACATTGAATCAGGCATGGTAGTTATATCGCTACTCGGAAATAAAAGATCATCAAGGCTTGACAGACTTTCTTTACAGTCTTAAATATGCGTGAGCATACGCCAAGTCAATCAAAATAAATTCTCGAAGGAAGATATTACTAAACCATACCACATCATCGGCAAACAAATCAAGTTGGTACTCCAATAACACATTGAGAATCCCCCAGCTATTTGAGACTAACCATAAGAAAACCTGAACTACTAAGCGCCATTATGCACGTAGCATCTTTATCATATACATATTAACCAATGCAACGGAAGCAAACTCTCTTAATAAGATAAGCATGATAATTAAAGAGAGTTCAAGCAACCAACTAAACAAAAGCTCTTTGAAAAGATAAGCATGAATACTAAGAGCAGAGCATGATAGTAGCTATTAAAAGACAAAGAACACACACATCAAAGATAGACATGAAAATTCTATGTTATGTTCTAGGTAGAAGTGGAGCGTGTTTCTCTCCCACATAAAGAAAGCTGAGTTCCGACTCGTTATGAAAAACTAAAAAGAAAACTAAAAGCAAGACGCTCCAAGCATAGCACTTAACACATGAAGTGATAAAAATATAGCGAAACGAAAGACGAACTGATAATGTTGATGGAGAAGGGGATGCACGGGGGCATCCCCAAGCTTAGACGCTTGAGTCTCCTTGAATATTTCTTGGGGGTGCACGGGGGCATCCCCAAGCTTGAGCGCTTGACACTCCTGAATCTTTTTATCATCTTCCCTCGCACACTTGAAAACTCCCTTCATACATAACTCATCATAATCTGATTAGCGAGGTTAGTACCCTTAATAAAATAATTATACCTTGCTGGAAATAAAGATATTCTTGAAGTTCTACTGTTACTCAAGATTGCCAAAAGGTTTTTGCAAAGAAAAAGCAAGCTCTTGGTTTGCAAAATGAAGGAAAGGTAACACAGGACAGAATCTGTGAAAAACAGAACAGCAGGTAGTAATTGATTTGTTCGGGGCACTTCTGCAACTCAAATCAAAAAACTCAGAACAGATGCACGAAATACAATTATATAGAGAACGCTGTCGAAAAAATTCAGACCAAAAGGATTATCTGGTGATTTTATACGAATTTTTCTATCCAAGGACAGAATCTGTTTCCTCGACAGCACGTCACAACTTTTGAACTTTCTAGCAATCAGAGGCTATACTTGGCACAAATATGAAAAGCAAAGATACAATGATGATGCTACAGTAGTAAACAACATCAAGACACAACAAAAGCAAAATATAAAAATTTATTCATGTGGGCTGCCTCCCAAAAGCGCTTTCTTTTATGCCTTTAAGCTAGGCATAATGCATATAGATCAAGTTTTATCAAGAGTAAAAGAATAGCTAGCACGTACAACGGACTCAAAAGGTAACTTGATCTTCTTTCGAGGGAAGTGTTCCATCCCTTTCTTGAGAGGAAACTGAAATTTTATATTACCCTCTTTCATGTCAATGATAGCACCAACGGTGCGTAAAAAGGGACGTCCCAAAATAATTGGACATGAAGGATCACATTCAATATCCATAATAGTAAAATCAACGGGAACATAATTATCATTAACAACGATAAGAATATCGTCGATCCTCCCCAAAGGTTTCTTTATGGAAGAATCAACGAGACGAACACCAAAAGAACAAGAATCATAAGGTTTGAATTTAAGCATATCATATATTCTTTTGGGCATAATAGAGGTACTAGCTCCAACATCACATAATGCATAGCAAGAGAAGTCATTCAATTTAATTTTTATCATAGGATCCCAACCATCTTCTAGATTTCTAGGTATGGAGGCTTCTACTCTAAGTTTATCCTCCCTAGCTTTGATGAGAGCATTAGTGTTATGCTCTGTGAAGGCAAGGTTAAGCGTGCTAGTGCGGGGGTCTCTAGACATCTTGTGAAGGAAATCAATAACTTCGGTAAGAGTGCAATTATCAAAATCAAGATCACGAGCATCAAGTAAAGTGGTAGTGGTGTCCTTTAGGTTCACTTGTTTGGTAGTTTCTATAGTCATAGCATCACCATTAATAGGTCCATTGGGACCAGGAGTACATTGGGTGCTAAGGGTTTGGACATCTTTAAAAACTTGGATAGTAGCAACAGTGTGGTGGGTAGGAAGGCTCTTAATTCTATCTTCTTCCTCCCTTTCTCTAGCCCATATTTCTTTAAGTTTAGCCATCATCCTAATATTTTCATTAATTTGCACTTGAATAGCATTTATAGGAGTGACTTCCCTCTCCTCAAGAGGAGAAGTTTTAATATTTAGCAATTTTACCTCATTGGCTAAATGGTCTACCTTAAAAGAAAGATCATCTAGTTTATGTAGTTTTTCTTCTACACTCTTATTAAAGGCTTTTTGGGTAGTGATGAAATCTTTAAACATAATCTCTAGTTCAGTAGTGGAGTTCTTGGTACTCGGATAAGCATTGTTGTTCCCATAAGAATTAGAGGGGAACGGTCTAGGATTGTTACCAAAGTTACTCCTATAAGCATTGTTGTTAAAATTGTTTCTAGAGATAAATTTCACATCTACTTGTTCTTGAGCAATCAAAGAATTTAAAGGAAAATCACGAGGATCAACAGAGGATTGCTTTGAAAGTAGAGACATGATCAAGTCAACTTTTTCATTTAAGGAGGAAATCTCCTCGACAGAGTTTACCTTCCTACCTGTTGGAGCGCGTTCGGTGTGCCATTGGGAATAGTTGGTCATCATCTCATCGAGAAGCTTCGTGGCAGCACCAAGTGTAGTTGACATAAAAGTTCCTCCCGCGGCCGAATCTAACAAGTTCCGCGAGGTAAAGTTCAAGCCTGCATAAAAAGTTTGGATAACCATCCAAGTAGTCAAACCGTGAGTAGGGCAGTTCTTGATAAGAGACTTCATACGTTCCCAAGCTTGGTAAGCGTGTTCATTATCCAATTGTTTAAAATTCATTATGTTACTTCTAAGTTGGATAATTTTAGCAGGTGGATAGTATTTTCCGATAAAAGCATCTTTGCACTTGTCCCATGAATCTATGATATTTCTAGGCAAAGACTGAAACCAAATTTTAGCTCCTCCTCTCAAGGAGAAAGGAAAAAGCTTAAGCTTAACAATATTACCATCTATCTCTTGGTACTTTTGCATATCACAAAGTTCAACAAAGTTGTTCAAGTGTAAAGCAGCATCATCTCCAGCACCGGAGAATTGATCTTTCATGACTAAGTTCAGTAAAGCAGGTTTAATTTCATATGAAGGTGCTGAAGTGGCAGGTGTAGTGATAGGTGTGCTGATAAAGTCATCGTTGTTGTGACTAGTGAAGTCACACAACTTGGTGTTCTCGGTGGAACCCATAGTAGCAAGCAAGCAAGATAACTATTTTTGTGATTTTCGATAAAAGGTACTAAAGCAAAAACTGGAAGGTAAACTAACAAGACTAAAAAGCAAAGGTAAAAGATACCATGCAACTCCCCTATCCTGAAGAGTGGAGTCCCCGGCAACGGCGCCAGAAAATACTCCTTGATGGGCCTCTAACCCCTCGTTGGTTACCCCAAGTGGAAGGTGAAAGATGCAGTGTTGTGGAAGTTTTTTCCCTTAGCAAAGATGCCAAGGATCGAATCCCCAGAGACTCCTAGGTTCAACAAGTAGGTGACAACTGCTAACGGCGCGGATTAGCAATCAACGTGGACCTGCACACGAATACAAATAACTTTGCTCCCAACGAGTACAGAGGGGTTGTCAATCCCTCCGGCCTTGTAGTTCACAAAGGATTAAACACAAATGATAGTAGTGATAGATAATGTTTGCAATAGTAAGTAAAAGCGAAAAGTAAATAGCGGATGTGATCAATGATGGTAATATGGACCGGAGTCTCATGATGTTCACTAGTGATGTCTCTCTCCCAAAAGACGATAAAACAGCTATGTGAGGTAAACGAATTACAGCTGGGCAATTGACAGGACCACGAACGCAAACCAATGCTGATTACATTGCAAGAAAGGTTGAGGTTCAAAGCATGGGCGGTACGCCAAAGTAAGTAGACCGAAATCCATCAATATCTACTACTAATCATCCACCTTGAGATATCTATCCAGAACATCTCGCTGGTATTAAGTTGCGAGTCCCACCCATAGTGTAAACTCAAAGCAACAGACAACTGCATTAAAAGAACTTTGCGTAAAGTAAACAATCCTTGCACCCGCGGGCACAAGCACCGTTGTTTTCCCCCTTGTGGCAACAGCACATCCCCTAGACTCATGTTTCTGTCATTCAAGCTAGTCATCGAGGGGCATGAACCCACAATCGAGCATAACGTTCCCTCTTGGAGTCACTACGTATTACTTGGCCAAAGCAATAAATAACAACGGAGAACATGCAAGAATTACTTATGAACATAAATATAAAAGAGGTAGATCAAATATATTACTCAAGATCAATCTGAACATAATCTCATAATCCATCGGATCCCAGCAAACTCAACATAGCAACAGCATAAGGATTACATATGTGCCTTGATCATGTAGGGCAGCTCACGAGGACTAATTAGTGAAGCACAAGAACGGGAGGAGAACATCACATAGCTACTGGTCATGGACTCATGGTCCAAGGGAGACTATTCACAACTCATCCGGGAGGCGTCCATGGTGGTGGAGAAGCTCCCGATGGTGATCCTCCCCTCCGGCAGGGTGTCGGGAAGAGTTCTCCTGGTGCTCCCGATCTTGGAAGCGGCGGCGGCGGCGGAACAGAGATGAGATCGCGAAAAAGAGTTCCCGTTCCGAGGGTTTCGAAGGACGCTCTAAATATATGCCGAAGGGGGGCACCAGACGGGGCTCGGGGGGCCCAGGCGTCCCCCCGGCGCGGCCCAGGGGGGCGCGTCGCCAGGGCGCCTGGAGCCCTGGTGCCCCCCCCCCCGGCTGTACTTCGGGCGCAAGGTAGGTTCTGGAACGCTGATATTTTATATGATTTTTCTGGATTTTTCCTGGCAGTTCTCGTAACGTGAAAACCTGAAATTGAACATATAAACCGCTCTAGAGTACCCGGCTAACCAGAGCAATTGCTTCGCGTGTTCAATCTGGTTCATCCAATGTGCGTTAGTGTAAAGTTATCAGTACTTTTCAGCTGTGTGTCAAAGATCCTGCCATTGGTCTTACCTCACGCCATGGATTTGGGTTTTGGTGGATGACGCCTGGGCCAGGCAAATGCGTGGGGCTAGCAGCTCAGTGTGTCGTGCGTGCGTCTTCCCTTGTGAGAAATATAGACCGTCTTGTGTGGTAAAAGGAGGGATGGACTGGAGCGCTTGTCGCTCGCACAATATCGGCTGTGGGCTGTTGGTTCGTGTTAATGTTGATGACGTGTGGGCCAATATGCAGCGCGGGCCCGGCGTTTCAGTCACTGCGTGCGTGTGTGCAAGTGTAAGGCTGGAAAAGAGAGGTGGGATGCAGCGATCGTGGGACGTGGGGTGGAAAGCCAGGACCAATCCTCTTCCCGAAACCCAGCGCACTGCCAATCCTCTCCGTCCTGGAGCCCTTCTTCTTCTCTCTCCGCGCCGCCTCGTCTCCTTGCTCTCGCACCGCCGCCTCGTCTCCTTGCTCTCGCACCGCCGCCTTCTCTCCCCGGTGCTCGAGGTGCAGTAGCGGGGGCGCCATACGTTCTCGATCCAACTGGGTCGGGCGCAGGTCGCGGGCATCACGCGTCGTGCGCCGCCGCGTGCCGTGATTCTGGATCTGGCCGCCGATGAAAACTGGTGGTGGGGGAAGAGGGCGCCCTTTTCCTCGGTGTCTGGGCCGCCATGGCTGACGGCAGAGCCCTTGGCTGGCCTTGAGATCGACGCATCTGCAGCCACTGCATCACCACCATTCGGTCGCCGTCTACCTCCACCCCCTTTTGTTGATTTATTCCCACCGGCGTTCTCAATATCGGCGAGAAGGTGTGGGGCGGGGCGCGGAGCACGAAGGAGGAGGAGAAGGAGATGGTGCCGGCCGAGGCGGTGGCGAGGTTCTTGGAACCAGGTGGAACGGGGGAGACGGCGAGGGGCCGAGCGCAGGAGCCCGCAGTGAAGGCTGGCGCGGCTGTGTCAGAAGGCGGGTCGTGGTCCTGTGGTCTGTGCAGGCTTATCGACGACCTGGTGGAAACAAGGGAGGCCGGCGGCGACACTACTACGTCACGCGCTGCTGAATCTAGCGTCATCGTGGTATTTCCCGTGGTATTTCCCTGTTCTTCAATCCGTTTGTAAACCCTGTAACACTGGCCGCTTAATCTGTTCTGTATTTCCCTTTGCCTACTATCCCTATGGCGTTCATCATCTCAGGGATTTGCTGGCACTGGATCCAGCGGGGGGAGTTCCCTGAGGCATTTGATTCTTGTGGGATCCCCACACGTCTTGCAGGATCAACAGGTTATCGGCACCTTCTCATATGCATCCACGTTTTAACGTGCTTTATGTGGTATTGGCTGTGAGGCAAAGTTCGAGGTTGATCTGATCTATAATTCAGTGTGACTTCATTCATAGATTTGGGCTTTCTGGATGTGGATGTTTTTTTCTTCTGCTGTTCGGATGTGGAATTCTGTAGACGTGATCATGCCATGAGTGACCATTGGACGATGTATGCATGTTTTACTGCGTTTTATGTGGTGTTTGCTTTGAGATACAGTTTTGAGTCACTACCAAGAAGAGGCTCTAATATTCCCTTCTATTCTTCACTAATCTTTTCTTCTCTAATTAGCTTCACTGATATGTTGCTTTGCTGTAAGCTTATGTCTACTTAATTATAAATCTTAAGCTAAGTGAAATATGGTGGTTAAGGAGTAGTGTTTCACTGTACGTACTTATTTCCCTTATTGTATGACCTGTGAGTGAGGTCAAGCAGCAAGAACTGGGCAGTTACTTGGCGTACCATGTCCCAATTTCCCTAATTTATCTGGGTCTTTTTAACTTATTCTCCGAGTGGTGTGCACAAAAAATATACATTCAAATACTTTCTTTTTCAGCATACGCCTGCCAAAAGGAAATGGTTCAACAACATTTTAAATGTACCATTTGAATAAGGAAGTAAAAAGAGGATTTTGTTAGTTTTGCTTTACACATGGAAATGTTGAGAAGCATACTGTCCTATTTTTTGAGTCAGTGAATAAATAGAGTACTTGTCCACACAAAAATGAATACATAGGACTCTATTATATCCTTAATCATTTCTGTCTTTTCTCAGGAGCACGACGCAAATCTGAAGACTTTTCTGTACCAGGCGAAACCAACTACTTGCATATTGAAGAAACTTCCATGCTGTTTTACATGCGACATGGGTTCTAACATCTGATCTAGCGTATATGTTATTATGTTATCATAGCAGAATAAGAGGTATGATTCCATCACCGTTATCTCAGTTTGATCAAGAAACTAAAACTACCCCACACTATCCACTCATGGTTATTTTATTATTGTGTTTCCCTTTGTAGATGCGCTCCAACCAGTGTATTTTTCATCCAAGATGCTTCTACAAGAAATGCGGCAAACATCAGTAACGGACCGCACCAGGTAGTGAAGCTGCACCTGAGGGGAGCCCAATGTGGGTTCCTTTAGCAATTGGCTTTTGCAGCTACTAGCCTATGCCATGTGCTGATTCGTTCGCTTTGCCATATGCAGGTATCGTGGGGACTAATCCGTGGCTGAGGTTGACAAAAAAAACAGGGGAGCCCACTAACAACCAAATTCCAGACTGGTTTTTGTCATATCAGACATTAGTCATGAAAGTTGCAGTCTTTCATTTTTATCATATAAAGCGCACTGATTGATTCTCACGGAATAGCAATGCCTTTCAGTTGTTCTTGTCAGTACATCCGAGTAAGGATAACTGCACACTTCTAAATTTGTCAGTACATCCAAATTGATCTTCCTGGCTGCTTTGGTAATAACTACAAACTTCTAAATTTGTCATCTTTTTGGTCTGCATAGCTGATTTCCCCTGAGGATTGTAGTAATGTTTAAACAAATATTTACACTTCTAAACAAGTATGGAAAAAGGCGACTTGCTTGAACTGAATCAGCCATAAACCTCCCTTAATTATGTACATGTCTAAAAAAACTTTAGGTCTGCCTCGCTGTAGAAATACACAATTATATTTGTAACACTTAGATGCTTGCCTATGTAAGCTTGCATCACAGACCAGCAAGGAGGAGGACGAAGCCCGGGTTCAGCCCCGTTGGAATTGGCATCTGCTCACAGCAAGCTGTAGATGATGTTCGTATTTTGTTTCTTTTCTCCTGTAGCAAACACAATCAGGTGCTGAGATAAGGCTGAATTATATTCAGATTCGTAGCGGCTAGGTAGTATATTTTAGCACTAAGTTTCTTTAAAATTCTGGGCATAATCTGTGCGGAATTTCAATGTACTCCTAAAACAACAGGTGTAGCTCTTGTTTTTATGTTTCCAATGATCCTGGTTTCACTGAAATTTGATTGTTAGTTTAGGAGTTAAGCCAGAAAAGGTGCTACTGTTTAGTAATAGCGAGTCTGTGAGAAGATCTATTTACCTATGTTCAACCAAGTTAGAGACAGTTTTAGTCCCAATCACCTTAAATAAAGTTGTAGGGAATTCTCTGTAGGTATCTTAGAATAGTTTATTTGCTAAGATCGGTTAAGCGGTTTAAAAGCTATGAACAGAACAATGAGTGACTCAGTAACTCAGTTGAAGTTTTAGCTAAACTTAGAACTTGTTATTTAGGTTTTTTGCTTCAGGGAAATATTAATGTATTCATGAAATCGATATTTAACAATTTTTGTATATGGGTTGATATAACTTTTATGTGCCTTTAGTAGGCGATAGCAAGGCAGCCAGACAATCTTAATTTGGGGAAATAAGATAAATAAATGAAAAGACAGGTTACCTGATGATACAATTGAAAGTGAAAGGGATATTGATATTTCGTCGATGATGTGAACTGCAAAAGGATGCTCTTGGTGGCAGCATCCTGGGCTTCTGAAACATGCTCAGTTCAGCTGAAAGGATGTATTGCGATTATGCAGAGAGATGGAATTGTTTGAACTCCAGTGCCACCAATCGACGGCATACCAAGACACTGCCACAAGAGGTACCTTCTATTTGTTCTTTTGTACTACTCCCTCCGTCCCAAAATAAGTGACTCAAAAGTGATTCAGTTTTGTACTAAAGTTAGTACAAAGTTGAGTCATTTTTGAGTCACTTATTTTGGGATGGAGGGAGTACTTTGTTGGTCTCATACTATATGGTATTGGTTCTTTAGGAATCTCTTGAATCACCTGATAATGGATCAAAATCAACACTCCCAACTAGAACGCTGCTAGGTACCTAACCTTTAAAATATATGATGCAGCCAAGATATTATATTTGTTTGTCATTCTTATGTGGTTATTAATACCTGACTGTCGCAAATGCAATACCTGAAGTTCCGGGATAAACAGAAACAACAAGAGTATTGTTTGGTCTGTCATAGGTCGATAGCCACACTAGCAAGGTAGTCATTGTTCTTGGCAATCATGAGCCTAACCACACAGTTCCGTTTTAATATAGCTGATACAAAATGGTACCACACGAAGGGTGAAAATGCAGGTCACTTGTTTGTCATGAACACCAGAACATATGCAGGCTGAAGGAAAAAAGCATACATTTGTGGTCATCTGTTGTTCCCAGAGAAATAATCTTTTGTAGCATTTAGACTCCTATGTACTATAGCTTTACATTCATTAGCAGGCACCAGGAAGCATTCCTAATAATGACCACCCGTTTAATTATTTTGCAGGATCAACATATCTAAACAATCTTATTTATAAATATGTATTTGGTTTATCATTGACGTTTGACAACTTGGTGCAGCATCGGTGCTTCCAGGATGAAGAATAAATGCATGTCATTCAGGGATAAATGTGGGCAATGAAATGTTGAAGGGTCCGTCTCTTACCCCAGTCCATATAGACGCTTAGTTCTTCATGGCCATTGTCTCTAATGTTTTTGTTTGTAATATAGTTTGGCTTGGAAATATAAAAACCCCATGCCGCCTGTCACACATTTTTTTGTCGTCCGAACAAACCCCCTTTTTTCCATTAATTTCTTGATATATGGTTATGATGCAGTCTTCTAGACGAAGATGGATTTAGGCTGTGTGATTCCACATTATGCATTGCACTTCCTTTAAGCATGAATATCTGAACGTGCACAATGTATATTGCCCAGTCGTGTTATCTTTTCTGTTTATATTTCCAGGATACATAAAGTACATGTATTGCATTAGAATATAAGTTCTACTTCTGTACTATTATTTTCCTTCATGGTATATGTGGCAGAACACCATGTATATCTAATATCTTCAGGTTTCAGGATTTAAATGCCCTTTGTTTTGTGTAAGAGGTGGTTACCTGAGATTTTATTTGATTACTCTATTAGATCGTGAGCAAATTAAGACATATATATTGATCTTGCAGTTGATAGCATTTCCTCTCATATTGTTAATTCTCTTACAGATCCACCACCTCAGATGGTGCTGACAAGGGTGCAAAGCAGGCTTCCTTGGAGCTTTGGTACCGGGTTTTAAGGAGAACATTTGCCTTCATGAAGCCCCCACTTTGTGGTCATTGCAGCTGTGGCTAAGGAGAATACCCGTCAGCGCCAGCTCACTGCTTGTGTATGTAATGGATCTATATTTCCAACCTTTTCGTTTATGGTAAGTAGAACAACGCCTAGAAATAATGAAAGACCGTTTCTAATTACCTTTGCTGCATCTAACCTAACTGCCATGCCTATGTGACCACTAAAGAAAATACCATTGTTCCATTGGCTGCGTAGTTAGATTTAGTTTTAGTGATTTCTCAACCATTTTGTTCTTGCTCTGAAGATTAAGACATGCATAGGCCTTAGACTATGGTAATCATCTATGTGATACGTATCCTTTTGTTGTCGCGTATATTAAAAGTAATCAAGGACTTCCTAATATTGATGTATCCCCTCAGTTGTATTGGTACTGCTACATATTCGTCATGACACTACCAATTATATATAGCAAATTCAAAGGTGTCTATATGATGCATCTCTACCTGTAAATAAGCTGGTCCATTCTACAGTGGGCATTCTCATGAAGATTCAGCTGATGATTTTCATCAAGACATGGACGACGACTACGGTCACTATGTCCGATCCCCATGAGCATCATATTCAGCCTGCTGAGCTGTCTGGTTGCCATGTGAAGCTGTATATGTATAGCTTCACCATTATGACTTGGTTCTGTGGTTGTTGTGTTTAGGCTCCTATGTTGGTTGAATAAGATGCAAAGCTCTCTGTCTATAGCTTTGCCTTAGAAATCTTTTTTCCTTTTTGAACTGTGCTATGGTCATGTATAAGTATGAAATCCATGTTGATGCGTTGAGACAATGGTATTTATCTATGTTGCATCTTTGCTTTTGCCCACTGTGGTTCCTCCTTTCAGTACCTTCGCTATGAAGATACATTCATTTACTTAACTCTTCTGAGACTAAATCAGTGAACACAAGATGTATCTCTGCCTATTTACCTTTCTTCCTAATAGCATTGTAAATAATCCATGTGTTCCAATCTGTCCCTAAATATATTTATGCTCACTCTTTCAATACTTGCATTGCTCTCGCCCTTTGCGCCATTGGCGCAACGAGTCATCTAGTACAAAAACAGCCGAAAACAAAAACTGGCACCGGGGTGCACTGGATTAGTAGGTTAGTCCAAATATGATCAAAAGTGTATGGAAGTGTATGAATATCATAGCAATATCACCCAAAAGTGGCATGGAGCAAGCAGAAATTATAGATACGTTTTGGACGTATCAAGAGTCTCCACCTTCTTTTAAAGCACCAACTACTGAGAGCATGATTGTCATTCTGAGTGTAATGTGCATTGTCCCAAAGTAGCATTGTCTTTTGCATGATTATGACATCGTTTATTTTGAAATCATTGTATCTAGTCATCACTTAAACCTTGGAGGTGCCCCTGCATTTATGTTTTGCTTCACTAAAGGGGGAAGCGAGATATCACTTTATCATATTTGCGCACCATGCTCATTACAAATCTATTTGATGTTTCAGTATCATGTTGTAAAACTTTCAGTTCTTTGTGATTTTCTCATGAGGCAACTTAATTACTACAGATTCATTGTCTCAGTAAGCTTTTGTCATATGACTATGAAAAAGTCCTATATGGTTAATAGCATGTCACCACAGAAATTATCCTTGTTATCATTTACATACTCGAGGACGAGCAGGAATTAAGCTTGGGGATGTTGATACGTCCAAAACGTATCTATAATTTCTGCTTGCTCCATGCCTCTTTTGGGTGATATTGCTATGATATTTATACACTTCCATACACTTTTGATCATATTTGGACTAACCTATTAACTCAGTGCACCCCAGTGCCAGTTTCTGTTTTCTGCTGTTTTTGTATTTGAGGTTTTCCCATTACGAAAACTGCCAGAAAAATCCCGGAAAAATTATATAAAAAATCAGCGTTCCAGAAGCTTCCCGGTAGCCGAAGTAGGGCCGGAGGGGGGCCACCAGGGCTCCAGGCGCCCTGGTGGCGCGGCCCCCCTCCTGGCCGCGCCGGGGGGGGCGCCTGGGCCCCCCAGGCCTTCGCTGATGCCCCCCTTTGGCATATATTTATATCGTGTCCCGAAACCCTCGAGACGGGAACCCTTTTTCGCGATCTCATCTCTGTTCCGCCGCCGCCGCGCTTCCAAGATCGGGAGCGCCAGGAGAACTCTTCCCGGCACCTTGCCGGTGGGGAGGATCACCACCGGGAGCCTCTCCACCACCATGGACGCCTCCCGGATGAGTTGTGAGTAGTCTCCCTTGGACCATGGGTCCATGACCAGTAGCTATGTGATGTTCTCCTCCCGTTCTTGTGCTTCACTAATTAGTCCTCGTGAGCTGCCCTACATGATCGAGGCACATATGTAATTCTTATGCTGTTGCTATGTTGAGTTTGCTGGGATCCGATGGATTGTGAGATTATGTTCAGATTGTGTTTGAGTAATATATTTGATCTACCTCTTTTATATTTATGTTCGTAAGTAATTCTTGCATGTTCTCCGTTGTTATTTATTGCTTTGGCCAAGTAGTAGGTAGTGACTCCAAGAGGGAACGTTACGCTTGATTGTGGGTTCATGCCCCTCGATGACTAGCTTGAGTGACAGAAACATGAGTCTAGGGGATGTGCTGTTGCCACAAGGGGGAAAACAACGGTGCTTGTGCCCGCGGGTGCAAGGATTGTTTACTTTACGCAAAGTTCTTTTAATGCAGTTGTCTGTTGCTTTGAGTTTACACTATGGGTGGGACTCGCAACTTAATACCAGCGAGATGTTCTGGATAGATATCTCAAGGTGGATGATTAGTAGTAGATGCAGATGGATTTCGGTCTACTTGCCTTGGCGTACCGCCCATGCTTTGAACCTCTACCTTTCTTGTAACATAGTTAGCATTGGTTTGCGCACATAATTCTGCCAATTGCCCAGCTGTAATTCGTTCACCTCACATAGTTGTTTTATCGTCTTTTGGGAGAGAGACATCACTAGTGAACATCATGGGACCCCGGTCCATATTACCATCATCGATCACATCCGATATTTACTTTACGCTTTTACTTACTATTTGCAGCAAAACCTATCACTATTATCACTTGCGTTTGATCCTTTGTAAACGACAAGGCCGGAGGGATTGACAACCTCTCTGTACTCGTTGGGAGCAAAGTTATTTGTATCTGTGTGCAGGTCCATGTTGATTGCTAATATCTGGCGCCGTTAGCAGTTGACACCTTCTTGTTGAAACTGGGAGTCTCAGGGGAAATCGATCCTTGGTATCTTTGCCAAGGGAAAACTTCCGCTACACTGCATCTCAAACCTTCCACTTGGGGTAACCAACGAGGGGCGAGAAGCCATCAGCGTCGCCTCTATATAAAGGGACGACCCGGCGACGGTTCAGGACAGAGAACAACAACTTGAGACATAGGCAAAGCGGATTCGCTCCCTGGTCATCAAAGCCCTAGCAATACAACCTCAAACTAGACGTAGGCTTTTACCTTCATCGAAGGGGCCGAACTAGTATAAAATCCATGTGTCCTTCGTCCGCTTTAACCCCTTTAAGATAACCCATAGCGATGGCCTCACAACTAAGTCCTTTTGCTAGGACATCTGCCGTGCTAAATCCACGACAGTGTTCACTTGAGCGCGCTTACGAGGCGGAGGCAGTCGAAGATCCGGACAGCGACAGCATCATCTACCCATCGGAGGTTCTTCCCAAGAAGAAGAAGAAGCTGCTGGTTCTAGAGCCTCATGAGGACGCAGCACAAGGAGGCAGCACCACAGGGCCTCCTCCCCCTCTCGCATAGGAAGGCGTGCTCGGCACCCCTCTCAAGCTGGGCTCGGGGGCTCTCCTCTGGAGGGCCTCCGACCTAGATAATGTCACGAGGGAGGCAGCACCACGTGGAAGAGTGCTTCGCTGCACACTTCCCTCAGAAGGCCTCAAGGCGTGAGGCACCAAGCGCTCAGGAGTTCATCAGCCAGACCATTGAAGACCTACAGGAGCCAAGAGCCATGCGAGGCGAGTGTCGCCCGGCTCCTGCGAGGACAGTTGTCAGTCCAGGCTCAGGAGACAGGATGCGGGTTTGTGTCAACATCTCAGCACTTAACAGGATCGCCTCTCAGGAGCTCTACCTGCCTTCCCAGGTGGTCGGTGCCAGGGTCCCCCTAACAGCTACGTGTGCATGCCCTTCGGCCTGCCGAACCAGGCGACCCTGCACCAGCGCCACATGCGGGAAGTCCTGGCGGCTCGCGAGGCCAGGCACAAGGAGATCCAGGCGGAGTTGGACTCGTCCCTCCGTGAGATCTGGGGAGCCCCGGAGCCTCGCGAGGGGCTGGGGCCAGACGACACATAAGAAGCAGCGCCTTCATCGAGCACCCTCAGCTACACCTACACTACTTCAGCAACTATGCGAGGTGACATCTTTCGATTTTTGTTCAACTGGGAGCGCCCCTCGGGCAACATTATTCCCAGGTCGCACGGGTCTGTCCCTGCGACGTGCATCTTTTCGCATCTGAGGTCACCTTTTGGGGGCACCCCTCGGGCTACGCTATCCCCAGGCCGCACAGGTTTACCCTGGTGGCATGTATCTTCCTCGCATTTTACCAAATCTAGTGCTATCATCTTAGTCATATTACATACAGATCAATCAACTAACCATCGCACTTCCGGGTCTCCTTCGCCACCTAACGGACTTCTGTTCATCTCGAAGTGGAGATGCATACATTGGCACGGCGCCTGTGCTCGGGTCCGTCCCAACAATGCTGACAACCCCGAGGGACCGAGCTCTGATCCGCGGCCCGCTCCGCAAGCGTGACCTCACCAGGTCCTCGGTGCCTTCGTCTCTCAGCGGAATTATCAGAAGCCCGATGCGGGCGCGGCCCTAAGTTGTTCTGCTGCAGGCTAACCCACCGGAGTCTTAGGAGCACGGCGACAGGTAGTCCCACCGGACTCCCCTCCCCACGTGGTTTGCTTGCGCGTTAAAGGGGGGGGGTCCTTGAGCATCGCATCTTAGGGGCTCTCACTGACTCTCCAGCGCTCACCCCTTGGCCTTGACCACAGCATCGCGACCTGGCATACCAACGGCGGTTGAGGTTCGCTCGAGGGTCGGGACCCGAGGACGCAGAGCATCAAAAAGCGCGAGAGGAGGGGGAGTCGGTTCAGAGAGCTCGGGCATGTTCGTACATCAAGGGGGACCCTTGGGCATTGCGACCCAAGGGCCTAACTAGACTCGTAGCCCCTCACTCCCTGGTCTTGTCTTGGTTTCTGGTCTAGGCCAACAGCGGCTGAGGTACGCGTGGGCCGGGCCCTGCCGACGGAGAACATCGGCATGAGTCCAGCATTCCTTTCCTTCAGGTCCGTTCGTACGTCAAGGGGCACCCTTGGGCATCGCGACCCAAGGGCCTAACTAGACTCGTAGCCCCTCACTCCCTAGTCTTGTCCTGGTTTCCGGTCAAGGCCAGCGGCGGCTGAGGTACGCGCGGGCCGGGCCCTGCCGACGCAGAACCCCAGGGCCAGCAGGGGGAATCGCAAAATCTCAGCCTAATGAACGAGCCAGGCACGCTGTACGAGGATCTGCCCCGCGATTGCCAAGATAAGTCATCAATCCCTCGATGCCTCATCCACGTTCACTCAGCAGGATTCGATAGCAACGTTTTAGCAATACTGCCTCGCTTTCTTAGCCTCAGGAAGGTGCTTGCATGCCAAGGGGGACCTCTTGAGCATCGCACCTCAGGAGCTCTTACCGGACCTCGGGCCGCTCACCTCCTGGCCTTGACCACGGCATCGCGACCTGGCATACCAGCGACGGCTGCAGCTTGCCTTGGGACTGGGGCCCGTCGGCGTAGAGCACTATGCAACCGAAAGGGTAAAAATGGGTGGCGATATTGCTGAAACGAGGCTCACAAACAGAGTGCGCTGGTGAAACAGCAGGATAGAAGCAAAAGCATTACAAGTTCTTTACACACCCCCGTGGGGTTGGCTTTGAATCCTCGTAGGGAACGCCACCAAGGGTCTTCAAGAGATCCCAACTACGGCCACCATCTCCGACGCCATCGACGGCGGGCCACCTCCGGCCCTAGGCGAGTCACCACCAGCGACGTGCTCGCGAGCCCGATGCATTTCGGGCGCGCCGCGAGCTCGGGGGCGCGTAGCTGTCGTCGCTTGTCTCCGGGGACTCGGCGGACTCAGAGGAGCCGCTAGACCTCCGGAGGCCGTCGCTGCCGCTCGATAAGCTGTCGGCGGAATCAACGTCTGGCGCGCCGCCAGCAGCATATTCCTGGTGGCCCCTTCCAGGGCAACATTCCAGGCGGCGCCCTTCCTCGTCGAACACCTTGAAGTGCAACACGGAGACGCCGTCAAACTCGAAGTGGATGGCGAGGGCGCCCTCCGAGCCGCAAGCACGGGCGACCTCGCCCCATCCACGAGTCATGAAGACCTTGCCTGAAGAGACGACCTCAACCTCCGCCCTCGTCGTCGGGGCCCGGCACTCGGCGTGTCGCAACCATAGTCCGAGCGCCCCCCTTGGCGGCACCTCCACAGCAAAGAATGGCGGGAGACGAATCCAAGATCCAGGAAGCATCGCTTCCCACACCACAAACTTACGGGAGGAGCCCCCGGCGTGAGCTCTCGGGATAGCAGCGCGGACCGCAACGGCGCGGTCGGTACGGTCCCGGCATGGGCGGCGTTGAGCGCCAGCTCCTTCTCCACGGCCTGGTGCCCTCGCATAAAGGGGCAACGGATAGCCAGGGGGAGGGCGCTCGTGCCAAGGCCTTGTCACTTCCGGCTTCATGACGGCGCCATGAGGACGGAGTGGCCTCTTCTTCGGGGGAAGTACCACTGGCTCCTCGTGAGGAGTCTTCCCCTTCTCGGCGGCGGAGAATCGGCGGATCGGCGCCATGAGCGGCACGATCGAGCATAGTACAAGGAAGGAGAGGCAAGAAGAGCAAAGGAATAAGATGGACGGCGGAGGCTCCACTTGCCACCTTATTTATAGCCAGGAGAAGGCCAACCGCCGGCCCCCGAAATCACAGGTAATGATGATTTGTTGTGCATGCAGGGACTTGTCAAGTCGCGCAGCCGCCGAGGCTGCATGGGGAAGTGGAGACACCCACGTCCCATCAACCGCCACCCGTCAGACAAGGCCGCAGGCTTTGAGGGCCCGCGGCACTCTGCACTTGGCCCTTGGCTTCGCCGCGAAGCCAAGCCCGAGCGCGCCTTGGGCTCGGGGGCTACTGTCGGCGTTCTAAGAACGGGAGTACCCAGACTTTCCTACCTGCGACCCAGAGCGTGGCTCGCAAGGCGGCCTAGTGTGGCCCAACATCTTCAACAACACTCAAGACCCTTGCGAGGGGCCAAGCCTCGCGAGGCGGACGACACAGGACATCCCCTGGGGCGGCCTCGCCAGGTCGGCTCGTGAGGATCGGAGATATCAAGGCGAGGGGCACCTCGCAAGGTCCTCATGACGTGAGCAGTGACGACAAAAGCCAGGCGGGCGCCAGCGGGCACAGAGTGCCAGTTTGCTCTTCGGTGCTAAAGGAGCAGGTGCAGGCACGGAGTCCCGAGGCGTCAGGCAAAGGTTTCCATATCGGTGCAACAAGACCAAGACCAGCAGGATGGCAGGACGGAGCTCATCGCGGAGCCCACGGTGGCGTCACCGCGAGAGCCTTTGGCAGCGAAGACCACCTTTTGTCAGGATAGCTTGTACTAGCTGTCCCCCTTCAAATTTGGCCGTTGTGGAATCCCTTCCCGCTCAATATTTGGAAAGAGGACCCGAGCCACTATAAATAGGGCCTAGCCACCACCATAGATCTCATCTCATCGGGGACGGAGTTGATCTCATCTTGGGCTGATCAGATAGAAGGCCACACACCACAAGCTCACCCGAGCTCAAGAACACCTCTCCTCAGGAGGCAGTTCATCCATGTAGTAGTTCTTCCTCTGCCTACAAGGAAATCCACCATGCGCACTGGATTAGGGTGTTACACCACAACGGTGGCCCGAACCAGTATAAATCTTGTGTCTCATGTTCATCAGATCTGACGAGTTAGGCCTAGGTTTGTTGAGTAGACGAGCTAGGGTGGAAGGAGAGATCTTCGTGCGCACCCCAGAGTTCGAAACTTAAGGGTTTTGCCGGAACTCAAAATCCGACAGCGCCTCTTCACCCCCCTCTAGGCGACATCCACGATCTTTCAGTCGGCTACAGTCCACAACCGACGTGGCAAGCACACTAGCTCACTCCCCAAATACTCCCTCCTCTGCATCCCTCGCAATCTCGAAAATATTACTGCCTCGTAATCTTGACAATATCTATCGCCTGGAAGGTTTTAATTTTGATAGCACACGATTAGTATGTGCGGACCATGTGCGGTGTCTGTTACTCCCGCTCTGCTTCAGTCCCTTGATTCAAATTTTCAGTAGCCCCGACATTTTACTCCCGCCTCTGCATCGCTCGCAATCTCGAAAATATCACTGCCTCGTAATCTTGAAAATATTTACCGCCTAGAAGGTTTTAATGTTTGATAGCACACGATTAGTATGTGTAGACCGTGTGCGATGTCTGTTACTCCCGCTCTGCTTCAGTCTCTTGATTCAAATTTTCAGTAGCCCCGGCATTTTACTC
>LR738713.1:411032844-411047284 GCA_902687465.1 Secale cereale
GATTAGTATGTGCGGACCGTGTGCGATGTATGTTACTCCCGCTCTGCTTCAGTCCCTTGATTCAAATTTTTAGTAGCCCCGACATTTTACTCCCGCCTCTACATCCCTCGCAATCTCAAAAATATTAGTGCCTCATAATATCAAAAATATCTACCGCCTGAAAGGTTTTAATGTTTGATAGCACACGATTAGTATGTGCGGACCGTGTGCGATGTATGTTACTCCCACTCTGCTTCAGTCCCTTGATTCAAATTTTCAGTAGCCCCGGCATTTTACTCCCGTCTCTGCATCCCTCGCAATCTCAAAAATATCTGCTCGCCCTTGATCCAAATTTTCAGTAGCCCCGCCTTGTTACTCCTGCCTAGTAAAATTTTCAGTTGCTGCAGTATTTCCTCAAACACCACCTTGCCCCCCGCCCCCAGCTCCATACACACCACACACAACCCAAAACCTCCGCTCACACAGACACACACAACCCTCGAAACTATTGGTAGGTCACTGCCATCACCGGCGCCTCCATCCTCAACCTTTGCCTGTGTCCCCGTCGTCCTCCGCGGGCTCGATCCGCCCGCCACCGCGCCCCTACGCTGGTTCGAGGACTTCCCCGTCCTCCCTCGGACCCGACAGCTGACGAGGTCCTACCTCGGGGTCCGGCAGCAGTGGTGGGGGACGTGGGTCGCCGAGATTACAAATCGGGAGACCCATACCCGCCGGTGGCTTGGTAGCTTCCACACGCCCGTGCTCGCGACCATGGAGTACGACCGCTGGCAGGTCCGCTACCACGGTGCGGCGGCTAGGCTCAGTTTCCCCTTCGGCACACGTCTGGTCGACCTCGTTCCGCGGGAGCCAGGGGTGGTGAGCTCGGCTATGGCACGGAAGGACCGCGAGGCATGGGAGCACCTCGAGTCCGAGGCCGCCGCCGAGGCCTACATGCAGGAGCTCTGCCGACAGCATCCAGAGCTCGTGGAGGCGGAGCGGGCGATCTTTGCCGGCGCGGAGGGTGGCGAGGTTATCGCGCTCTCCTCCGATGACGAGGTCAAAGGCGACGAGGACGGCGGCAAGGTTATCGCGCTCTCCTCCGAGGACGAGGAGATCGACGTCGATGAGTGGAGGAGTGCCTTCCCCAACGACCCCGACGACGGCACCAGCCCGGACCCGGCTCGCGACACATTGTACATGACGAGGAAGGATTGGCTCGACCTCTACTTCGACCGAAAGTAGTTTAGCTTAGTTTAAATTTAAGTTTTATGTTTGGTTATGCAAAACTATCTATGTTTATGTTTGAATGCGCGCTACTTTAGGTTGAACCTGCTTTGAACTTGATCAAATTGAATCTTACAACGTTAAGTTTAGAGGATCGACTAGAAAAGGCCAAAAATTGCTGGAGTACATATATATATATATCCACTAAGGGTTTTAGTCCTTTAACTTTTAAAGGGTCGGCTAGAGATGGCCTTATGACTTGTTTATTTCAGTTCTTCACGACGTGATACTCTATATGTGCAACTGTTTGCCGTGCAGTTCAATTTCATCAATAACAGTTTCAACAATACCACTATGAATTACCATATTTGGTTGTTGTTAAGGATATTGCAGTTAACATGCCTTCTCATTTTTTAACAATAACTAGTGTACTTTAGACATACACAATACCAGTTTGAATGACTATTTGCTTATTTTTAAATGTTATGTCTGACGCAGTTAACAAACCTTTCCACTTCTTGTTTTGCTTAACTAGCGTGCTTAAGCCTGCACACTGAAGCTATCATTTGTAGATTATGTTGTCTACCATGAATATATTTGGTTGATGTTTAGCATGTTGTGCTTAACATACCTTTATATGTACTCATGCAGGACAATATTGAGAACAATGTTGTTTTCCATCGAGGTTATTTTCATCGCATTGCTTATATGTACTCACTGTTCAGGATATCGGTAGCTGGTACCATATAGCCTGGGGCTGATAAGGGATTAATCGCCGAAATCGGACATTTCACTGAATATATCTGTAATCCATTTATCAGTAGGTTAACTAGGGCCATATTTAATATATCTGAGGCTACATAGCAACATACATTATACTAAATGACTAAATATGCAATCCCAGTCTACATAGCAACAAGGAAGAGTGTTACCTTAATGTTCTGATAATGTCTAGATATACATGTAATAAAATCTTATATAATGGGATGGAGGGAGTGTTATACTACATCATTTTTCAATTGGTGTTTAGCTTCTAATATTAACTTGGTACTTTAGGTACATATATCATTGCCAAAGTTCCACACTCGACCCTTTCAAGGGCAATGAGATATTTATGAACCCGCATCAAGTGAGAAAACTAATAAAGGTTGTTATTAATAGATCACGATGTCTGAATATTTTTTCCTTTGCAGTGGATCTTGAAGCAGTTTACTCAAGATTACCTCTCAAATTGGCGGCCGACCATCACAAGGGGTTGGACTAGAGTCCTGCATGCCTTCTGCATCCACGAGAGCACAATAGGGACATTCCGCTTCACCTTGTTCAGCAACCGGAATGTCTGTCGCCTCTTTCTTTACCATCTCTAATACTCCAAGTATAATATATGATTCATCATTCTTTATTTGGTGCTTATGTAATTCTTAAACATATGTACCTGTGAATCGAATAATGCATTGGTTGTTTGAACCTGATGGATATGAATAAAGTTAAAGCCTACTTTCAAGTTTAAATTAGGTACGATTTTAAATAGCAGTAATTAAATTAGGGCGAAATTAGGGTGTGCAGGTCATTACGGCGCACATGGTTAATAAAGCACAACGTGTGCGATGTACATCATAATCCGACACGGTCCACGGAGAGGAAACATGTGTAACAATGCACACAGTTGCCGTTTGCAAAGCATATGTGATGTCGGACACTATCACATACGGTGCGGGAAAACTAAACGTGTGTGATTGTCTATCTATCGTACACGGTTTATAATCATGAACTGTTTGTGATGTGCCAGGCATCGTAAAACTCCCGTGCCTGGAATCTGCCTGGGAAACTCCCGTGCCTGGAATCTGTCTGAGGTAAAACCACAAAACTATGACTACGATGGCAATGCGAGCACAAACGAGTAGCAACAATGAAGCGTTTGGGATATTCGAGATATGGGAAACGATTATATAGTGACAACTGTATGCATCAAGGCTCCCTATCCCCGACGATTTCTGGGTTGTGTGGGAAGGACCTCCATATCGCCCACACTCACTAGGCGACGGTTCCAAATGCCGTCGCGGAAAGGGATTAAAAACCGTTTGTATAGCACCGACGCGTACCAGTGGCAGAGTAACAAATCAACCTAAATCATAGATCTATAGAGCCTAGTTTAGCAGAATTTGACAAACCCTATAACCTAAAATCCCCAAATTTTAGGGCACAAGGGAGGGGAAACTATCCGTCATCGAAGATGTAGTGGCTCGGTTGGTCCTCGCCGGAGATGATGGTCGCCACCGCGCAAGCCTTGTGCATTCGGCGGGGAGAGTCTGGTGATTCTGGTGACGATGGGTGTGGGTCATCCTCCAAATCCACACCGCATCTACATCAAATTCAAACAACTTGAATCGCAAGAAACGACCATCACCGCCACTGAGTGTGAGCGTCACCATCATCGGATGGGTCGTTACCGACACCTCAATTCACCATGGGTTCTTGCAGTCGTTCACGAGAGAAAGGGAGGAGAATGAGAGTGAACATTTTGTCTGGGGGGGTTAACCGCCGAGGGTTAACATCCATTGGATTTTCTGACAGATGGGCCTACCTTGTCGAGAAATGGATTCAAATGGCCAAATCTCTCGACCACTACAATTTGAAACCAACCAGCCCCCAAAGCGATTGCCTTCTTGTGGAAAAAGTTCCAATAATGGTAGTAGTAATCCTAAACCCTCATATGTGCTTTCTGTTTGTAATTTACTCAAAATATATGTTGTATGCTATACAAATTATATTGTTGAATTATTATGTGAAAGAAGTCTCCTATGATATTATTTTTGTGGTATATATAATTTACATTTTTTTAGGTAATCTATATCTATACTTACTAGTAAACATGCCCGTGCGTTGCAACGGGAGAAAAAACTATCTCATAATGTTTGATATTGTGCATTTGTTCTTACTGAGACCTAATAGGGAGATATTATTTATAACTACCAAGATGTATATTTGCAATAATACAAAATACAATCGTTCTAGTAGAAATATCCCCGCCATTACAAAAAAGAAGATTATAGATTTGTCAATTATTCTAGTAGGGGAGGCGCGATGCCACACCCCTCCCGTGCAGTGGCATGTGGTTAATTGGTTTGTAGGTTCATTGGTTGTTGCTTGTGTCTACGACAGAGTAATCCATGGCGTATTAATAAGTAAGGGCCTCTTTGATTAGTAGGATTCTCAAAATATGGGTATAGCAAAAACGTAGGAATAAAGTGTAATGTCCTCCCGTACCATACATGAAAAACAAAGAAAACCAACAAAGGGATTTGGGTAGATGAAAATTTTCCTTCAAAATAGAGTACTAACGAATCCTATGGAAAAATTCTTAAGGACTTCAATCGTATGTATCAAATGGAAATGTATATGCAAAGTCCAAAAACCTAAAGACAACAAAGAATGGCATGACCATGGTGTTAACAACTGCAAAAATTCAAGAAACAATGGAGAGTACAACCGTGTGGGAAGTATATCGATACAAATCCAATTGATAAGAGAAGAAGTACCCATAGGACATACCAACTACAGGTTTCACTTGTACAAAAGAAAATAAGCTCATATGTTGCTCTCTCTTTACATATCCCCGGAAATAACACTATCATCACCGAGCAATAAACAACAAAAAAATATTGATAACAAAGATAATAGTCTGGATCAGAAGCATAACCAAAATTTCTTATTCCTCAATCATGCAAAAAAAAATTTGTCTCAGGCCGCTTCTCTTACACGGGCAAATTTAGTTACCAATTGTGAAACTAAAGGCCATCATCACGAATATGAGAAGATGCATATGGAAAGGATGAACTATGCCCCAAGCTGTTACTGTAGAATGTAGCAGCTGAAGCCAACATATCCAAGCTCGTATGAATCATAGTTATATTGGCTGGTTTGACCGGATCCTCACAACAACATTGGAAGGTTCTGCTTTTGTTGAACACACGATCATTGCCAATAGACAACCATGGTGAACAATGTCATTTTTTTGAGTTCCCTCACGTATCACGCTCCTATGCTAATCCAGCACACATGTATCTTACTGCAGCTGCATTGACACAGTAGGTAGTATTTCATTATCCTTCGATAAAGTGCTCACCCTTAATTGTAGTATCAATAAATTTTCCTTTAAATATCAATATGTTCTATGAGCAGTAAATAAACCAAGTAAAGAGTGTACGTAACTAACTGTCTAATCATCATAACAGTAAGAAAATAAAGAGGGTCTGAAACAACAAAATGGCACACATTGGCACTATATACACATAGAATTAGACAAACCTTGTGCCTACAGAACAACATTGAAGGGATAACCATATAGCTCATAACCATTGGCATCATAATGATTGGATCTTCATCATAGAACAGGTAAAGTGTACCTCTTCAATCTGTTGATGAGAAATTTAAACTTGTACTTTAATCAACCCCTCGAAATTTAAACTTGTACTCGATTAATCAACTCACTAACTTGGAATTACAAGGATGAGTGCTTGGTAAAGGATGATTCACATGGTATTCAAGTCTGATCAATTGCTTCATTACTTGATTTAATCTAGATAGAAAGGAAGCAGAGGAAAGGGGTCAAAATTCTCATCTTTGTACTCTCACCTCTTGTTTCAGACTACCATAAGGCATCATCCCAGTAGGCCCTCCATTGGCATGTCAGGCTCCACAACAGCTCATACTGCTAAAGTGTCAAAGTTAATCAATTATGGGACTGTTATTGTCTAATATACTTGTGACTATAGAATTTGCGATAATACAGCTTCTTTATGATCAATTTTTATTTGTTTGGTGTTACATCTCAGAATACAATCCCGGGCTAGCTTCTTTATGTGTGCTTCTTCATGATGAAATACTTTCAATGTTATTGGTATGTAAAATAACATGACGCAAAATTTCAAATGCCTTTGACTGAAAAATGTAAATTTCAGATGCCTTTGATAGCTTTTTTTAGCGAGAGTAATTTTCGAGGACTGGTTTTAAGCTCTGCATAATCCTATTATCGCAGTTGCATTCCTATTTTAACTATAGTCATGCATCAACCAATGAAATCAAGTTAAAAAGAAAGCAATGTTATTGGTATGTAAAAGAACATCCGGAAAAATTTCAGATGACTTTGACTGAAAAAAGTGATGCTTGTAATCATCACTAAAGTAATAATAAAGTTGATACCAAAAATAATTTAGCACGCAACTTCGAGTAGCCCATATGTTCACCTATTATCAAAGAGGAAAAATACTTGCTCGCAATACCTCGTACGATTGTTTTTTTACACTCAGTCATAAACTTGGTTGCAATAACTGTCCAAAAAGATCAAACGTCTCTTGAAACATAATAGATTGTCATGCCGGTGGCAGTGTGATATTTACAAACAGAATGTTCTAGAAGAAATGGTGGAACCTGCAGCGACATAGTTCCACATTTGGTACAATTAAAACTGCCTTGTTCCTCCATTCCATAGTAATTTGTGTACTCCTTAACTTCGGATATAGGAAAAAGTCCAAAATAAACCTTGAAATTATAGACAAAAGCTAAATCAAACCCTGAACTTTGAATCCCGGAAATTGGCACTCTGAACTTGTAATCCCGGTCTATTTTGAACCCTAGACCTGTTTGGCACACTGGGAATAACACAATCCCGGCCGGGATACTTACGGACATGAATTTGGGCCGGCCCACTATAACAAAACAAGAATTCTTGAAGTTTAACAAATGTTTGCACATTTCTAAAATGTTCAGAAGTTAAAATATGTTCATGTTTTCTACTGCTGGTACACATTCAATTCAGTTCATGTTTTCTAAAAATATTTGCAATTTTGAAATACTATTCGCATTTTAAAATATTGTTCACGATTTTTAAAAAAATTGTCAAAAAATGTTTTGGACTTTCAAAAATGTGTCGTATTTTTAAATAATGTTTTTTGAATTTCGTAATCATGTTTATAATAATTGTTTCTGATTGTTGACCGCGGACTCAACTGGGCCGGCCCACCAGATATGAAGCGACTTTTTTTCCTTAACGTGTAACGTAAAAATTCTGAAGCCCGAACACAATTTTAAAGTGCGAACACTTCTTGATACATAAACATTTTTTGAAACATGAAAATACTTTGTGACATCAAAAAATATCACCAGTTTTAAAAAATGCATGGGCCAATTCAAACAAATGTTTATACAATGTATAATAATATTCATGTGATTCAAAAATATGTTTTGTGCATTTAAATAAATGTAACATTTCAAGAATGTTCATGAGTTTCAAAAAACGTGTTTGTGACATTTTCGAAAAATGTGTGTACAGTGTAAAAAATTTGTTTGTTGTAAAGAAAATTGTCATAACCTTAACAGAATATACGTGGATTATGTCTGAAAAAAGTGTATGCCAATTTTAAATTGTTGAAGCATGTAAAAGAGTGTTCAGGTAGTTTTCTAAATGTTCATTGCCAGTAAGAAAAATGTAAAACATGTATTTCAAAAAATATTACCATTTACTAATTTTTTTGAAATAATTTAATTTACAATTGTCCACAAATTATTTGAAAATATCATCAAATTATATAATAAATATTTAATGTGTGCGTTAAAAATGTACATTGGGTACTGAGAAAAATTGAATATGTGTGAAAAGAAAAGAAAAAAGAAAAAACTAAGAAAAACCAGATTAGTGCGCGCGTGCCAGGAACTATGCTACCGGGCCGGCCAAATTCAGCAAATACCGGCTAAGTCCTCTCAAGGTTTAAAATAGACCGGGATTAAATAGTTTGGTGTGCTGATTTCAGGGATTGAGAGTTTAGGGTTTGATTTAGCTTTCATCTATAAATATAAGGTTTGTTTTGGACTTTTTCCTCGGATATAAAAGTTCAGTACCCTATTCCTCCTTTCCAAATCTACAATTCAGAATAGAAAGGTAAATTCTCAATTTCAGTACCGTGTTTAGAACAGAAAAACCAAGATGCTTAATTGGGATGTACCTTATGTAGATATATAGAGGTTCACTACCCTGTTCCTCCTTTCCAAATCAACAATTCCTTCTTTCCAAATCTGCCAGACTACTTAATTTAGAAACAAAGAAACTTGTGCAGCTTGCCATCGAAGAGATGGAGACGGGGAAAACAAATCCTCAGAAAACATGACGCTTCTGCTGCTTGCTGTGGAAGAGATAAAGGCTCAAGATGCGGTCTGTGTAGCTGCCGTGGAAGAGACAGGGAGACACAGAGCTCTCCCTGCCAACCATGGAGGCCCGCCTTCACCTGCAAGAACTTTGCGCCGCCACGCCGGATCCCTCCGTCTCCCGCGCCCGTCTGCCGGGCTCCGGCGAGCTCCTGCCATGGCAGAAACAGAGAGCCATAGAGCTCTCCCTGCCAGCCATGGAGGCATGCCTCCACCTGCTTCAGGACTTCACGCCGCCGCGCCGGATCCCTTCGTCTCCCGCGCCAGTCCGCCGTCGTCTGGCTCCGGCGAGCTCCTGCTTAGGTCGCCGCGCCGCCCCTCTTTTCTCCCTTCTTCTCTCCCACACCTCCGTGTCTCTTTTTGCCATGGATCCGTCGAGGAAGTGGTGCTCCGACCTTTCTCGTCGTCACCGACGACCCCCGCCTCACCGCCCGCCTCTGCCGCGCACGGATCTGGCCTCTGCAAGCTCCATCCACGCCGCCCCCAGCCGCTCGAGCCGCCGCGTTGACCAGGCCAGAACGTGCGCTCGAGCGTCGCATAACCAGTCCATGTAGAAAAGGATGGTGGGCCGAATAGTCCAAAGTGCAGGGTCCTTTTTATGAAATCGAAACGTTTTCTCGGATAGCCAATTAAAAAGGTACTGCGGGTTGAATACCCAAAAATATAGGGACTTTTCTGCAAAAAAGCTGACGACGTACGACAGAAGCGTTAACTGCTTTATTAGTAGGTAAAGATATATCTTTACCTAATAATCTTTACCTACTAATAAACCACCGAGTGTTTCTGGTCGTCCGTCGTGGTTGTTTTGCAAAGAAGCCCTTACTTTTCTTCGTATTCAACCCGCAGTCCCTGTTTAAGTGGTCTGGGAAAACGGTTCATTTTTTCAAAAACGACCATGTAGTTTGGTCTATTCAACCCGCGGTCCATACACTTGGTTTACTAATCGGGTCAACGCGATGGCTGCAGCGGCTGGGGCGGCGCACCTGCTCGATGCAAAACGGCGGCGGCGGCCGGATCCGTGCGCGGCAGGGGCTGGGGAGGCGAATCCGGAGGCGGGCGGCGAGGCGTGGGTCGCCGGTGAAGACAAGGCCGGAGCACGGCTTCCGCGACTCTGGGAAGAAAGGAAACAGGGAGGTGAGGGAGGGAGAAAGGAGGGGCGGTGCGGCGACCTAGGTGGGAGCTCGCCGGAGCGTGGCGACTGCGGACGGGCGCGGGAGAGGCGCGGAGTCCTTAAATATTCAGACTCTTCATATTTCCTTCTTCATCCTGCTGGTGTTGTTCGTCCAGAGGAAGGAGAAGAGGAAGGTGGCAACGCTGCCGGCCGGCTGGGTGACAGCAGCTAGGCCATGGGTGGTGCAGCCACTCCGGCGAGTACGAATGAGGAATTGACCACCAGGTAATCCATTCATCTCCCCTCTTTTCCTGCTTCCCCTGGATCGTCCTCATTTGCAATATTCTTCAGATGCAGAAATCACTCATTCTCCATGTTATTGAGTCGATCTGAAGCCCAAAGCTCAGAGATCTTGTGCTCTGCATTACCTGATATTTCATCTGACTGAGGGTAGTGGATGAAAGCATGGTTTAGTCATTAAGTTGGCTAAAATCAGCTGAGCAGAGAGAGGCGTTGATTGCTGCAATTTAGATACAGGGCTTGATTGAGCTGCTGCTGGCCGCTGTTACTAGAAAGAGAGAGAGAGCAGAGAGGGAGAGATTGGGTGCCAATGCTTACTGGTCTGGTTTTGGTGAGAAAAAAAATGAGAAGTAGGAGAGGAACAGAGAGAGAGAGAGCTACACATCACTGAACCCTTTGGATTCTGATGCAAGGTTGAATAATTTTGTGTGTTCTTACTGTCTGGGATAATATGAAGTTTTTTTGGCTTATCATTGTGCCTTAAGTTTCCGACATCGCTTGGCTGTACACCGACGACTTTCGCCGATAATCCGTCTACTCATACTCGACCGTTCGCCGAACTTTGTCTGAGTGTCTGACCTGCTACAGTGTCATCAATTTGCATCTGACATCAAAGACTACTTATTAATTTCATTTGTTCTTTAGTATATGCTCTTTAAGCTCTGAATAAGTCGGTGCTTGAAATACCACATGTACCCATTACAAGATGATCTTCCGGAAAGACAATAATGACAAGTAGCGATCAAAGGAGATAAAGCTAGCTCAATTTTCATCTAGGAAGAACAGGTGTTTTATGATAGAAAAATATGAGAAAAGATAAACTAATATCATGGTGATGGCATTAATTGACTATTTTGGAAGTAGCAATCGAAGGTGATAAAGGTAGCTAATTTTCTATCTAGAAAGAACAGCTGTTGTGACAGAGAACTGAAAGCTAAATATACAACTATATACCTGTTTGCGTCTATCAATTTAATTGTCACGAGTATTTCTAATTCATTCATCTTACTTCTTCATAATACGTATATACTACTTTTATTCAGGTATATGCTATTTTTTCTCACTTTTACTTCTTCTCACTCGATGCATGCATGCTTCTTCGCACAGGTTTCCCTAAATTCAGTTTTTTGGTGCATACTTTCTCCTCATCATTTAAGTATACGTACGACAAGACAGAAAGAAACATATACTGTTGATCGATACTGAAATATCATATGGAAGATAGCCCTCTCTTCTATACCCCTTTGTGAAAAGCAGTATACTATCATTTCAAAAGAAAACACACCATATACTCATTTATGATAATGAGTACACACTGATCATTATTGCCAATATCATAGGTATATACTCTGAGAATAGTTGTATATATCCCATTTGAAAAAAATAGTATGTATATACTCCTTGCAAGTTACTGTATATCATTTAAACGTTTTTATGTAAGACTGACCGTCTAGATACAATAACTAATTAGTATTTGAATAACTTGAATTGCATGGCTTGGTCGCTCTGCTTGGGTCTTCTCTTATGTATGAATGCACCATGTGTGGGTTAACTTTTTTGGGTCTTCTAACTCTCTGGGATAATTTGCATCTCTATTTGTGCTAATTGGCAAGGTGCATGAATACTGACTTATCCAAGGTTTTTGCTAGAGAAGTTGCAACAGCTTTGATCAAATTTTTTTTTTTATTCCTTCTTGGTTTTAGACAATAAAGTCGAGAATTAAATCCGTCTAATGTATATGTACCTATAATAGAGCAACACTTGGTGCAGCTGGCTGCAGCGAGGACCAACTTGACTTGATGGGATACAATCACCAAGAAAGAATCATACTCCTGCATGTATGATCCAAGATATTGCACGAACAAGCTTGGGTGGATACAATCACCAAGAAAGAATCATACTCCTGTATGACCAACTTGACTTGACGGGGAGTACCTGAACTTACCATTATGCATTGCACGAACTACCAAGACATTGTATCTTCCTGTATGATCCATAACTCATAGACATGAGTAGCGATGGGATACTATTTGGTATGAACAACATCATCATCTTGCAATTCTAACATGTATTCATTTAACTTATTTATCCACATAATAGCTATGCATCTTACGTATCTGTCTATTGTATTTGAATCCAAAATGCAATTAACTCCTTAATTTGCCTTCAACAGGATGAGCGGTCTGGCATATAAGCTTAGCTCGGTGGTTCAGATTATCACCGTTAGTCTTCTGGTCGTGGCAATATTTTTAGACTTCTTGAAGTAGCTCAACCAATCTGGTGTAAAGCTATGAAGGCATTTTGCTTGGAAACAATACTGAAAGGATACCTTAACTTCATTTTATCCCCTAGATTAGTATAAGTATATTAAGCCCCGTTTATTTAGATGTATAGCTTGCATGACAGTTTTGTTTAAACAAATTTTTGGGGCATTTAGCAATTCTCACATATGTTGTTAGCCATGCACTTGCTTTTCAAGATATCATTTCCAATCTACTTCATGCATGTACTTTTTATTTCATGTCGATAACACCGATGCTTCCTGAAATGACTGAACGAGATAGATAGATACATAGATACATAGATAGATAGGCACATATAGAGAGTATGTGAGTGATGGAGCATGATGTGGCCTTGAACCATTGGACTAGGGGGGCTGATTTTTTTCCCGTTGCAACGCACGGGCATTTTTGCTAGTAAAGTACGGATTGAATCCGTCGGGTTCACCGTCGCAATACGCTTCTTTCGATGAATTTACGCTTTCAATTTTTTTCAACACGCGCATATATTTTTTTCCAAAATCCAAGGTGGTACTAATCCATCTATATCTATATATCCGGCGTGTGAGTCAAAGACGCTCATTGCTCATCGGCTCGCAATAGCGACTAGGCCGGCCCACCAGAAGCGCCGAACGCAAGGGCCGACCTCATCGTCGCCAGGATCTCGTGCGCGGCGAGCCGGCGAGGACGCTGGCGCTATACGGTTTCCTTCGCTAGGCTAGGTGATGTGTACTTTGACCGGTCAACCGGTCAAGGCAAAATATTCTTCGTGTAGCACTTCACGTAGTGCTTTTTTTTTTCTTACCGAGGCACTTTGTCACGAACGAGGAAGTTGCACACGCTCAGGGCACAACTAGAGTAAATCTTTGAGTATAGCTCTTGTCCCGTTCACTATAGCAACAAAAAAAAAAGACGTGCAGACGTGTAATCTGATCACTTGCCACACATCCAAAATCCAATTTAAGCATGCTCTAATTTTATCTGATTGTGCCTTCTAAAATATGCCATGTAGTTCTTAAAAATTGTTCATGAATTTTACAATGTTTATGTGTTTTAAGAATAGTGTTCATATATCAAAATAATGGTCACACCAATTGATTTTTTTTTCACCTTTTCTAAAAAATGTTCATGTAATTCTAAAAAGTGTTCATATGCTTATTTAGGATGTAGTACAATAGATAGGAGCACCAGATTTTTACTTAATATGAACATCATTGTTTAAGATTGTTTTTAATAAATGTGAACACGTACCTTTGTCTTGGTGAAGTCATTATTCTCTCTATTAATCAAGAGTAACTGTTTGGTGTATTCTTGACAATCCAATTCTTTTCTTTTTTGAGGAAAAGCATAGCTTTATAGATTAACCCTGCTTGGAAAAATCACCCAACATCGAAGCAGCCACATGCAGCTGTACAGGAACAGGACCTCAAAGCAAGCAGCAGGAGCGCCGCAGTACGACTGGCCGCCGGCACTGACCTTGCGGTGGCCGGCGGTGGTAGTCAGTCTTCTGGTCACCTTGAGCGCCTTCTTTTTAGGATTGGTTGTTAGCAAGTTGTATGACCCGGACATGTGTGTGTTTTTTTAAGGGGTACATCCTGCTCATTATATAGGTGGCGCTAAAGGGATCAGGGACCGAAACCAATAGCTGGATTTGGTGCCTCCGAGCATGGCACACACGTGGGGTAAAAAAATATTGACCAGTTGTTGTTGCGCAAGAATGTGCACCTCTGATTCTTCCACGATTTTCATTATTGCTTCAGTCAGTAATTCGTTCACAAAGATTTTTTTTTTCATTGGATTCAAGACACTGGAAACTCAATAGATTCAAATGGCGATGTTGACAAGCTTGTATTATTGATAGTGGAGAGTGTCTCGACCACTACATCATAACATAAATTAGGAGGAGAACCAAACATAGTAATTGAGAGTTATTGCCATATTACCTGACCAAGATTTATTGAAAAGAAACAATGGGGTTGCCTTGCTGTTTTTAAAGTTTAAGCATTATCTTGCGTTGGTGAGGTTTAATGACAGGCGTGTCATGTATTGATGAGGTTTAATGACAGGTGTGTCGTGCGTTGGTGATGTTTAATGATAGGTGTGTTGTGTGTTTTACGTTAGAACTGACCACTTTCGGACATGTTTTCATCAGGTGGACACCATGGCCTCCATCGACAAGGAAAAAAAAAGATAAGCGGTGGAGATATGAAAGTCTTAAGAGATGCTAATTTAGCTAGGGGCTTACGATATATATAATCCCGTTGCAACGCACGGGCATTTGTGCTAGTACTAATAAAGTACGGATTGTGTCTATCTGTTTACCGTCAACATTTTATTGACCCCCCCC
>LR738713.1:411047294-411095394 GCA_902687465.1 Secale cereale
ATTTTCAGGTAATTAACCCATCATCCACATTAAGTGAGAGAATGCATTTTTTTCTTCGGTTTTACGGAACCCCCCTCCCTTTTCTGATAAATAACCCGCACTCCATCATTAAGTGACAAAAAGCGAATCATTTTTGCGTTTTAGCAAAAAAAAAACCCGCCGTTTTTATAATTAACCTGCAATCCATCTAGAACAAATAATACTTAAAAAATGCATATATCTTTTAAACTCTAACTCCTATTTTAACATGTTATATACGAAATTTGATTAAAAAATGTGTATAATATGAATATGATTATTTTACCTATTAAATATTTTGAATATGTTATTTAGGGTGCAACCCTAATCAATAGTGCACGATCCATCTTTTTTTCGTACCAACACCGACCCGGATTGCAATGAACATCCCATCAAAGTCAAATTGGAGACAAAATAAAGTGTCGATAACTGTGCATGTTTCCTCCGGACTTGTCTTCCGGCTCCATGTAGCGTCCCAGTACGTTTGGTGCTATTTTGTCCCGTACTTTGTCAGATGGTTGCCGTATGGCTTTATTAATTTAAAGCCGGACGCCTTTGCCGTCTTCGTTCCAAAAAAAATAACTGTGCATGTACGCCTGAGCAAAATCTTGCATGGGAAAAGCAGATTTCTCATCTTATGTTGAGAAAGAGACACCTCGAATTGGGATAAAAATTCTTTCACCCGCAAAAAAGAAAAAGAAAAAGAAAAAGAAAGAGACGCCTCGAAAAGACCTACTGTATTATGGTCTTAGTCATCGTTATTATTGCATGGGCTCTTTGGCTAGTAATTCTAATCTAATGTCGAAATTTGACCCAAAGTACGATGATACCAGGAATATGTTATGGCCTAATGAGTAGCTTGTTTTTGACTTCACGGGGGCGCATCGGAGTTTTGTTAATTTAATCCCAGCCATTAAACGTCGAATCAAACGGCCCGTATTGTTCTGAGCCGCCAACAGGCGTGTGCGGTGCCCCCCTGAAAACCAATCCCCGCGGGCTGCGGCGCGAAGCTTTTCCCCCAGAAGTAAACTACCATCTCATTTTTTTTTTTTAATAAAACCACAGCTTCGAGGCGGCGAGAAGCAGAGCCGGAGGAGGGGGAATCGGAGAAGATGGTTGTTCTCGTGGTAGCGACGGCGTCCGACCCGGCGTCCATCGGCCCCGCCGCCGCGTTCCTGGCTATGCCTGGCTGGTCCCCCGGCCCGCCCATCCCCGTGAGGAAGCTCTTCCTATTACCCATCAATCTAACCCCTCTCAGTTTCGAGCACATTCGACTGTACACGCTGTTCTTGGCAAATTGTATGCATCAATCGCAAGATTAACTTCGCTATTGAGTAAGGATGATTAGCAGCGACGAAGTGCGGTGCCGGTTAGGGTTGGTGCAGTGCCTACTGTGTAGAAATAGATAAACAGTTGCGACTGTGAAGCAGGAAGCTCGTCCGATGAGAAAAATCCCCGACTCACGATTTGCTTCTTGAAGGCCAGAATTTCGCTCTTTGTTTTGTCTACTGAAAAACCTCCATGTGGGAATATATGTCATCCCAGAGTGCGCGCAATAAAATTATTCTGACTATTCTGTATCATTAATTTTGTTAGTCTAGCAAAAATAATTTGGTTAGATTTGTCTTCAAGAATAGGTTCAACCTACACTCTCTAGGTTTTGATGTATTAAATAGAAAATTTGTTGTCAAAGATGTGTTATGGAGACTATTACGGTGTCTGGAATGACACTTGTGACCGGAGGCATGACTGCATAGTGGCAGTGGCCGCAATCTGGGAGTAACAAGAAAACTGTTTATTAGGTGTGTTGTTGCTAGAATTATTTATTCATGAGTATACCCTAGTAAATTGCATACCTCACTGGTGTACAGAGATCTAGGATCATGTAATGTAACAAAACAATGGTCCATTATGTTCCACACTTCCACTGGCTCTGATCTCAGTTAAAGTTACCTGCAATTTTTACCCTTGTTTTTTTATTCGTAAGGTATGAGGTATCTGACAAATGTGTTTGTGTCATAGTTCCCAACTAACTGTTGCTGATATTTGTTTTTAGGAGGGGATGGAGAGCTTTACAAATGGGAATGTTAGGTTATTGAAGCATGAACGCAGCATTGTTGCAGAGGATGATCTCGACCGTCGGTGGCAGGAAGCCACTGGAGAGCATGTTTCCGAGGTCATATTCCTCAGCAAACACACTGCAGTCTCCAATCGCCCTGCACTCACTGTCCATCCAATCGGTTGGTTCTGCATTCATCTGTCTGTATCTTGTTTAATACACAGGTGAAATTAAAGCTCGATATGTTATGTGTAAAATCCAATTAAATATGTAAAAATGATACCACATACAAACTGTTAATATACTCGAAAGGTACTGCACTTATTCTTCTAGCATACAGGCAGTAAAATATATTCTATAATTTCCTGATTTCCCGGTATACTGTGAGCCTGCGATTGTTTGGTTTCATGGTTTGTAAGCAATGTCCATGCTTTTCAACCCACACACATACAGACATGTAGATTACTAATTAGTGGTTCCTTCTTACCACAATCATTGTTTTATAATTGATGGTTTGCTCATTCTTGTGAATCTACTTCTGAAGGTGTGCCACATCTGAGGGAGGATGAGACCCCCCCTCAAGGTGGGAGACCTGGATGGGCAGCGGTGCCAAACCCTCGAATTGGCCCATGGTTCCGGTTGATGCAAAAGGTTGCTGCAGACCAAGGTCTTGTTCCAGAGTTTGAGGTACGCTGCTTCCTTGATGCCTTTTCTACTTTTGAATCAACTGATTTTAATGCTGATTGCTTTTGAAGATTACACTTGAAGCTACTCACCATGGACCACTTACCAGTACACCCACGATGTTTGTTGAGATAGGTACACATTTATATCCATCCTTAGTTCCTTACATTTTTTGTGCATTCTTTTTGATAAACTCATACAAGCTAATTTTTATCGCTTAGCGCAGCCAAAGGATCAGTGGTTTGTTATTTAAGAATTACACATTAATTCAGGGACAAGTGCCTGTTTAACGTATGATATGTAGGGTTGGACTCTCCTGTCTCCTCTACCGTTTCTTTCACAAAACAAACAAACACGAACTGTAATGAGGATACCACAGTATCTCTGTTGAAGCATTTAGTCTATACATGCCAACAATCATTTATATTATTATTTGAACTTTCAAATCTTAAAAATCCAAAAGATAGATAATTTATTATTTGGATATATAATTTTATCATATCAAAAGATTCACACTTGTGCAGCCCAAGCAGCCAGATAACCCACCTCTGTAAAACATCCTGCATTCGACATGAAAACCAATGAACCAAATAATCAACTCCTCCAAAGGATGCTTCACAGAAAAAACTGGCTGATCGAGATGCAATAAAGTGGTTACATTGGGTTCATATGAATTTCCTGATATAAAAGCAGCAGATGGCCACTCGTGCAGTTGATTTACATATAAATGCAAAACAAGCAAGTCTATGCTATTGTCAATGAGTATGTTGTAACAGAATAGCTAATGTGAATGTTTGTATGTCAGGAAGTACACAAGAATACTGGGGTAGACAAGATGCTGCGCAGGCCATTGCTCTAGTTGAGTCTCTCTCTCTCTCTCTCTCTCTCTCTCTCTCGTCATGTACTTTGTTCCTTCTTGTGGATTCAGAAGAGAACCCGAAGGGTTCTGTTGTTCGAACTGCAAGATCTCATGCCATCCCCCTCCCCCCTCCAGAAAAGGATCATAATGCATGTAGAGGTTGAAATTAGTACAGCAAAGCATTGACACTTATTGGCGCATTACCCATATTCAATACCTTTCAGCTAAAATGTCAGCTTTCACCCTTTTTCTTGAGTGTCAATTTTTTTTCATTATGCATAGTACCTTTGGAGTAGTCCAATTAGGCAACTACCCAATGTGCAGAACTTGTTTTAATTGTCACCTTATGTGGTAGAAGTAGGTAAGAACTTGCAAAAAATGCACTCTTATCACTGTTTAAAGTAATCGCAGGCTCATAAGTCTCTAAATATTACTCAAATGTTCATTTGACGACTTATTTGTTTCAAAAGTAAAAACAAACATAGGAGAACATGAAACTGAGCTCTCCAATCATTTCAGGTTCTATGGAAAGGTCTTGGTCTTGAGAAAGGAAATGCTGTTGGAACTTGGCTGGGGTATGTTGACATATTCTTTTCTCTTTATGGAGTCTTAACAGTGAGGTGGTTGCATGGCCGGTTAGAATCTTTGCAGTAACTTATTATGTTTTATGGGGGTGAGCAGTGATTTAATTAAGAATTCTAACAGGAATTTTAAACCGCTCTGGGGATCACGGCGATTGGAATTTAACAACTCGAACTCAAGATTGTGCGAATAAAAATGTTACATCATCTGCAAGGATGTATTAGTCAAAAGATTTATGACTTGACAGTCTTCTATGCTCCTTGCATCACTAAATATAGGTTTTCCTTAAATGCATGCAGTCAAGCACTTAATTTTTGCCGTTAGTATGTAAAAATGGTACTTCTCGACAGACCAGGACATAGATGGATCAGTGTTATGATAAACGAAAAATAATTTCACTTTCAATATATTATGCTTCACAAATTAATTTTTCTTTTGAACCGAAAACTGTAGGAGAGGTCCAGACAGTAAAAGTTTGAAATTATAAGTCACAAACATTGGTCCTTTAGCAATATGTGCCACAATTCAGTTGACCTTAGTTTGTGAAACCTGTATCATTCTGCATTGGCATAATTTAGTTCTATTATGCTCTTGCATACCAGGTGCATCTTATCACTGTCATACTTCACTTTGGTATTTGAAATGGCGACCTTCCTTTTTTTTTCAAGTATTCATTCATTACTTCTTCTCTTCTTAAGGCTCCAAACCTCATTTCTTGTTATGCAGGAGTGGTGAAAAGGTTCTACTAGGTATCGGTGGTGGTCACTATGCCCCTCGTCATACGGATATTGTCATGTAAGCACTGGGTGAAATTATTATAGCAGTTTCTAACGACGAATTACTGCCCCTCGAATTCTGGACTTATAATGCTTATTATAGTTGTAATGATTCACTATAAAAGTGTATGACCTAAGCCAACCCACTCTGTTACAGATAGATGATTGGCTGTTTCTTTTCATGCTCATGCTGTGTAGTGAAGTTGCTCCCCGATATTGACCACGAATCATGATGATACTATCTGAGGGAACATCCATGAGATTCACCTTAGATCACCATCTCCTCGTCTTTGATCTAATAACTGCATTTTGTGATTCCTTCCTTTTTAAACCTGGAACACCATAGAGAGATGAAGGGGGAGAGGTAATACATGTGGTTCCATCTGTCACAACAGCATAAGATAAATTCACCAATAGTACAACCAAATATACCATACATGGATCTCGAAGCAAAATATGTGGCCTATATGAACTGCTCTAATGCCAGTGTGCCAAAATGCATTCTTGAACATCTTATAACTTGTTTGAACATGATTCTGTAGTTATTTATTTAAATCTTATTATGTTTAGTTTAAATCTTATTATCATACAAAGCATACCGTTGAAATGGATAACCATATACTAGAAAAAACGTTATATTCTGCACTGTTTGATCGGTTCTGAATTTTACCTAACTGCCGATAAATTCCTGGTATCTCTTATGCTGAAGCAAATGTGTATGCAGTCCTATTCCTAAGTGACTGCTCTTTCCGAGCTATGTGTTCTCAGTTTATGTATATACTTATTTAAGTGAGAGGCAGACTGGCAGAGACGTGAGCATTCCATTCATGCTTGAAAAATATTAGTAGTCTGATATTGTTTACATCCTCAATTTTTATCAGCAAAGATGGTGTCTGGGTGGGTCATCTCCTGTCTGGTTACTCTTTGCCAATGGATGCTCCGCCTCAAGTAAATGGAAAGAGTTCTGGCGAGGTTGGTGGGATGTGGAAGCATTCCATCAAAGTTTCGTATGAAGCCACGAAGGCAGGATTTCCTGGTGGTGAAGTTATAGCACATCTTGATCAGAAGTAAGTAGCATAACCAGTTTCTTCTGGGACACCTCTTATAACAAGACTGCATAATTGTAGTAGCAGTTTCATAAACTGGCTTAATTAGCAGCAACCAACCCACCTTAAAGTGAAAGCAAGCTTGTTTCGGTTCCCAAACAGCAAAATCTCAAATGATCTTTCTTGCAAATAGGTCGTATTGGAATTCTTTTGACTTCTCAATGTTGCTCAGCATGGTTCCTGTGCACTGCATGCCATCACAATCTATGAAGAGAACTTTCAATACTTGTTTTGGTATTTGGTTTTATTTGATATATATATGGTTAAATCATTTATGAACCTAGCTTAGACCCTACATAATTCAAATTTTGACTAGTTCAAGCACCCAAATATTGCGCTAGTTGAATCTTGAATGGACATGATAAGCTTTCCTTAATATCGTATAATGCTCTTAGGGTTCATACTAGTTTGGCAAGAGTCTCTTGAGATCAATGTCCATCGGACATTGTTGAGTGTCACTCTTGGCAGCAGTAATAGTTGCGATCACATTTTTCATTTTCCCTCTTTTCTGCCGGACATTCCACGTTTATCTTAAGTTCAACATTAACAGCTGAAATTTTCGGCAACTATTTAGTAACTTTTGTCCATGACCATCTCATCATACTCGCCTTTCTCTTCATAATCATATAGTGTTTCATTGGTAGGCATTTTCCCCAAATTTGTTCTTGTATAGCTGTAAGCACAATAAAAATACTGCTACACAGGTTCATTTGTGACTTACTGCAAGCCTATTTAGTGTAGGGTTCATTTGGATGGTGATGGCGATGAACATTTGCTAATGCTACTTTGGTGTTTGCTTTACAGGAGCTTCAAGGGCTGGCAAAAGAACGCCATCACGAGCTATTTGCAGGAGCAAAATATCAGGATAGGAAAACCCAATGATTTCCTCTGCACAAAAACTTGACTGCGCCCACAAGGCAAGTCGTCGAAGTGACTTCACCCTCCCTAAGGCTCGGCCCATACAAATTGAGTAATTATAGAGTACTGTCTCTTCATAACCCGATATCAGATGTAGAATACTTCCTCCCGTTTCAGTCTTAGAAGGCCTGACTTGTGCCAGAAGAAGAAAAAACAGGAATATATGAGAGGAGTGATGCTAGAGAGAGAGGTATCTTAAGGGCACGTTTGTCTGCCAGACTACGCGTGCTTGTGGTTCCAGGAGTTGGCAGGCAAATGGGGCTATCATTATCCGTATTTTGTTTCTGTTGACTGACTAGATGATGGTTGGGACTTCACAAAAAGAAAATGGTTGAGACTGGTACGCGTACGTTCCAGCTGGTTAGAGCATGCCAATCAATCCCACACAAAGGTGCCCGTCAGAGTTCAACTGCTAATTAGTCCTCACACGGCAAGCCACCAAGAAACGTGGGCAAGCTAACACGCTGCCATCTGAACACGTTTGGACGTACTAAGCACCCTTATCCATGGAACGAGCTGATGCCTGTGGGGTCGATTTGGGTTGTTCATGAACAACCGGCTATATGGATACACGCTCACAATGTTTCTTGGGCAGTTACACGTTAACTTGGGTAAAATTGTGGACACAATTTTGGTATTACTAATGTGAATATCAATTTGGAGTAAAGGTATCAATGTTTTTTTGTGAACGCAAAATGCTCACATACGCGCACATAAACTCTGCGCGCAGGTACATCTTACCCTACGAGCACCTTCGAAATGTTGAATGGACACAAAATCTTGAGATTGACAAAATCATCACATGTGTCTTGTAGTTGACAAGAACGTGGTGGACTGGTTCCACCACAATAACCTAAATCCGAGCTCAGTTCACAACAGGGTGTCAATGTTAGGAATACCTTTTTCTTGAAGAGGATGATAACACCTGGCCTTTCCAATATTGAATCTTTTTAACCGAAGTACAATTAATAAATTAACCATATTTGCTAGTTCCAAGTCCAAGAGAAGGCATCCAACAATCGACCAGCACTCTTAGTAAATCATAGGTGAGCCACCGAGCCTCTCGTCATGCGCGAGTTTGAGGAGTGTGAGAGAGCAGGAGAGGAATCGAAGGTCCCTACGGCACGGGGGAAACCATAGTCGTCGCCGCCGAAGGCCCCCTCCTTCGCTGCCCTTGCCCCCGCATTGTCGCCATCGGAGGGCCTGCTAGCGAAGTTGTGCTGTGTCCGCGGATCGTGGCTGCAGGGCGGCTTCGTCCCTGTCGCCCCCTCCTCCCAAGATTGGCGTGTCGCGGGGTGCTATAGTTGTTGCATCCTACCCCGCCGGTCTTCTAGCACTCGCGGGTGTCGTTTCCCTTCTTGAAGCTGTCATGCCCTTTATCCATGCCCCTGTTCGAGCACTGGGGAAAACACTTGGCCCAGTTCTCTGGATCGGTTGACAACGGAGTCACGACATAGATCCCCTTTTTGAAGGCGCTATCTTACTCGTTTGTGGCGTTCCTAGTGTTGGCTTTGGAGATGTTGGACGCTGTGCTGGTTCAACATGCCTCTCTAGATCTTGGTTTGATGCGTTTAGCCATGCTATTTCCTTTGTTAGGGCCGAGCTTCCCTTGTCTCTCTGCTCCGGGTATCATGTCCACGTCTTCTTGCGTCCGTACCATGCGTTGTACCCTCTCTTGTACTCATTTTATCTGCTTCTATTAATGAAAATATATGCAATCTCTGCGTATTCGTGAAAAAGTAAATCACATGTAGTTGTACGTGCCAAATTTGTTGTCTCTTTAGTTTACATAAACGTGATCCTATACACATAAATATTGTTTTATTTGTATGATGTTGCTGGCAGTGTTGGTATGGCGTTGCTATCAGAGCAATGTTTGCCATTGGAGTTCAATAATTTTAGCAAAACAAAAAATCATTTCTCTGCATTTGAATATCTTTTACTTTTAATTGACCTGCTGGGTCTTACTATCTATATTAGCATATATTCTTACTATATCTACTAATCTACATAGTTGGATCTTGACACTCCAAGCACGGAGCCATAGAATAATGCTTAATGTTAGATTATGTATTTGGTTATTCATCTTAACAATCAAATAGGGACCAAACATACTTTTTTGTTCCTCGTTGTTTACAGGAGTGTGCCTGCTATTAGACAGGTTGAAAAAAATGATGACACTGAATTCTGGATAAATTATCATGCAGGGAGATGTAGGTATGAGAGATAATTAATTAATGTTATAATTCATGAGGATATTCTCCAACAACCCCAACGAACATATGAAGTACTCTTTCCGATCCACAAAAAGTGTTGTGGCTTTAGTTCAGGCTTAGTTATGGCATTTTTTTTTGTGGATCGGAGGGAGTAGTACAAAGTATTAGCTGTTTACAATGTATGATCAACACCTTTAAGAAAAATAAGTGCACGTATGAAGTATGAAGATGAACATACAACAAGTTCAACACCATATCCGGTTCACAGCTATTCCAAAGGTGTTGCCAGCTAGGCCCAAGTCATGGTCGGCTAAAGCTTCAATTCATATTCTTCTTGATATCTTGTTAGTTCATCCGAAGAGTACTCACTGCATACAATATCCTCACCTGCTGCTTCTCATGATTAGTGCGAACAAACTAGTCGAGAAACACAGCTAGCTGTCACACATCAGTTGCGCTAACCAACAGTTGTTGCTGCCTTCTTCAAAGATTGTTCCTTTCATAAATTTCAAATTAAATAAGAATGATTAGCTGCACAACTGGCATTATGATGGAATACTATGATAACTTCAAATTTTTAATTCTTTTCTTGTACTAGTATTTATGTTTGCACGATGATCCAATTGCACTATGATAACTGGCATTATGGTGGAGTACTAGTATTTTTCCTTCCAAAATAAATTTCCACCCCGCAGCTCAACAACTGCAAGTGTAGTCAAGCAACCAACAATCAACATAAGAGGGTACTAACCTCAAGGGGAGGGAGAACAGTGAGGGAAGCCATGCAGAAGGTGAGTCTAGGAAGGGAGAGCCATGGGTACCAGTAATGGATTGGATCCAACAAAGCTTGCACCAGAAAGAACATAGCTGTAGTTCCATTTATTATTCGTGTCGCCTGCGATAGTCACATTTAAACCAACCTCCGGAACCGGATTTCAGACGACATATCACCGGCAGCAGACCACGGTGGCCCACCGCCGCGCGGCCGAACTCCACATGAAGTAAAATCATCCGTCCGCTCCCATGATCGTCTGTGTTAGAAGGGAGAGAGAGAGGGATGGTGGAATAGTTGTTGTTGTATGATGGATGTATTTGAGCCTCGAGGGCGAATATATATATATATTGAGTACAAGACTTGGAGGGCAAGACGCCTCTCCTAGAGATAAGGTAGGAGACGGATTACAAATCCTAGACTACCAAACATATGTAACCCAAATATATCTCTAACATCTCCCCGCAGCCGTAGCGGTAGCGTTGCGAACAACAGGAGCATCACGGGCAGTTAGATTGGGGAGAATAGCAGCCGGCGGGCTGGCACCCACCCCCCCGCGGTCAGGAGCGTCGTGGATGGTGTCGCGTCGCGAACGCGTTGACTGTAGAGGAAGCAGACGAGTTGCTCAAGCGTATGATAACCCTTTGGGCCAATGTCAATGTAGCCGAGAGCGTAGGATGGTGTAGCCGTGCGAAGAACGTCGTGATCAATGTCGAGTCGGGGTAGCCGGTGTCGAGGAAGTCGCTCTGGAGCCGCGGGCGCAAGGAGGCGCCGAGTTAGTCATATGCGCATTGGTGTCGAAGTAGTGGTGCGCTGGGGAGAAGATGATGTTGACGAGGCGTCGCGCCGGGTTTGCCAAGCCCGGGGACATGTCATAGATGAAGGCACGCGTCGGTGTTGCCAACACCAGGCATGCGTAGACGGACGAAGACGAAGTTGACAAAGTGCCGCACCAAGCTTGCCAGGCCCGGGGACACGTCGTGGACGAAGGCATGCGTCGGTGTTGCCAGCACCGGGCATGCATTGACGAGGGACCTGCACGAGCTGCACGCCATGTCGAGGAGTCAGAGGGCTAGCAGAGAAGAAGACTCGACGACGGTTGCGGCGCCAATCAGCGCGGGCCGATGTCGCCAACGATGGTCGGAGTAGACGAAGTGGTCGGGGAAGAAGACGGTGACGCTGGCGACAAGCTGATGCTTGACGAAGACGAAGGGGATGGACGGGCGGCGGCGACTACAGGGGTAGCGGCGGCGGCGACCAAAGAAGAGCGGCAGCGGCGGAGGCTAGGTTAGGAGCGCGGCGACGATGCTCAAAGTATGCGAAGAACTCGACAACATGACAAAGACCGGTGCGGACAATGGCGTTCCCGCGCCGAGGCAGACGACGCGGCGCATACCACAAGAGGTCGACGCGCAGTGACGGCAAAGTGGACCACGGGCCGCAACGCTATGACCCGAAGGGGCGACGCAACAGCGGTGGGCAGGTCGGGGTGACATCAGGAAGACCTTGGAGCGGCGGCAGGGATCGCAGACCGCGACGCTACGACCCGAAGGGGCGGCGCAGCGGCGGAACCCGGGTCGGTGCAACCACGGGAACGGTCTCGGGACGGCGGCGTGGACCGTGTGCCACGCTCGTTACTGCCCGATGGGGCGACGTAGCGGCGACGCAAGGGTCGGTGTACCACGGGAACGACCTGCCTGCATCTACTACTATTACTCCACACATCGACCGCTATCCAGCATGCATCTAGTGTATTAAGTTCATGGAGAAACGGAGTAACGCAATAAGAACGATGCCATGATGTAGACAAGATCTATTTATGTAGAAATAGACCCCATCGTTTTATCCTTAGTAGCAACGATACTTACGTGTCTGTTCTCCTTCTGTCACTAGGATCAAGCACCATAAGATCGAACCCATTACAAAGCACCTCTTCCCATGGCAAGATAAATAGATCAAGTTGGCCAAACAAAACCCAATATCGGAGAAGAAATACGAGGCTATAAGCAATCATGCATATAAGAGATCAAAAGAAGACTAAAATAACTTTCATGGATATAAAAAGATAGATCTGATCATAAACTCAAAGTTCATCGGATCCCAACAAACGCACCGCAAAAGAGTTACATCATATGGATCTCCAAGAGACCATTGTATTGATAATCAAAAGAGAGAGATGAAGCCATCTAGCTACTGACTACGGACCCGTATGTCTACAAGGAACTACTCACGCATCATCGGAGATGCACCAATGGAAGTGGTGAACCCCTCCGTGATGGTGTCTAGATTGGATCTGGTGGTTCTGGACTCTGCGGCGGTTGGATCGAAATGCCGTCGACTCCCCTAGGGTTTCTAGAATATTGGGGTATTTATTGAGCAAAGAGGCGGTCCGGGGGGCATCCGAGGTGGGCAAAACCCACCAGGGCGCGCCTGGGCCTCCTGGCGCGCCCAGGTGGGTTGTGCTCCCCTCGGGGCACCCCCAGGGTGCTGCCTTGGCCCATTGGGTGTCTTCTGGTCCATAAAAAAATCTCCGTAAAGTTTTGCTGCGTTTGGACTCTGTTTGATATTCATTTCATGCGATGTAAAAACATGTAGAAAACAACAACTGCCACTTGGCACTATGTCAATAGGTTAGTATAAAAAATGATATAAAATGACTATAAAATGATTGTAAAACATCCAAGAACGATAATATTACAGCATGGAACAATAAAAAATTATAGATACGTTGGAGACGTATCAATATGCCGTGGGAAACAAGAGTCAAGAGAGTCGGGAGGAAATAAGTAGAAATGGGCTTAGGGTGAGCTGATTGCTTGGCTTAGTTCGATGACATTTTTTAGGGGTAGTTCGATGACATTGGATGGTAAATTCTCATCAACTTGAGAGTCGGGTACCATACCATAACGTAGAATTAACAAATCACTGAGTTTTGGGTGGCACTGGCAATAGCCCAAAGATGGGCCTCCTCTTTTATCTTCGCGACTAGTATCATCGTCATAGCAGCGGTGTTACGAAAAATCCTTGCATTATGCTCTTTCTAAATCTCCCAAGAGATAAGCATGAACAAGGAGGCGAAAACCTTTCTCTGTTCTCCACGCTCAGTCACATTTTAATCCACCATTCTCAAATCGAAGCCTCATTTCGCCTGCTCCTCATCACATCACCATGTATAGCAAGCCATGTTGCAACCTTGATCCAGACACGCTGGGAGAACCTGCATTGGAAGAGAAGGTGTGCTGCAGTTTCCTGGACTTGTTTGCAAAGCGGGCAGAGGTTGTAGTTCGTCCATCCACGACGGTGCAATCGATCGGCCATCCAAAAAATGCTTTGAATTATCAACCAAGCAAAAAAATTGCATTTCGGAGGGACCCAACCCTTCCAAACAGCAGCAGGCATGATGCTTATCGTGTGTCCCACAAACTGCGCCATATAGGCAGTCGACGCAGAGTATTCTCTATTAGACGTGAACTTCCAAAGGATAGTATCATGCACATCATTGTCGAGAGTAATAGATGACAACTTCTTCCAAAGCAAGGCAAACTCCTGAATATGCTCCATGGTGAGCCCATGTTGGGTATCAATCTGACTAACCCAATAATTGTCGAGGAGAGCTTTTTGGACCGAGGTAAATTTCTTTTTTGAGAGGCCAAATATCTTTGGAGCAATATCTTTGGGTATCATGCCGTCGAGCCAAGATGATTCCAAGAACTTCGCCCTACATCCATCTCCAACAATAACTACGGTGACTACCGCAAAAAGGTCTCTACCATCATCATTGCACGGTGTTCCCGTCCCAGCCCAAGTCAGGGGGGGGTCAGCCCACTCAAACCAAAGCCATCACAAACGAAGGGCAGTAGCAAACTTCTCAAGGGTGAGGATGCTCAAACCACCGAGGCTCTTAGGCTTATAGAGAGTAAATAGCATAAAACTACTAGTTTACAGGCTATGGTTCCAAAAAACTACCAAATTTTATTTTTTCTCAGAAACCTACCGAACGAGCGGTTGGCTGTTTCAAAAAACCCAAAACCTCAGTCACTAGCGTTTTAACTGTTTTTCTGACGTGCTGGACCCACCTGTCAGGCCACGGGGCCACGTGCGCTCACGGCGCGGCCATTGACGGCCGTTAGCCCGACCTATGCGGTCAGAACCAGGGTAAATACCCCTCCGTCGGTCGGGCCGCACCGTGCTTGCTCACTCTCCCCACTACTAGGAAAAGGGCTATAGATGGAATTGATACTAATGGCGCATCAGACAAGCAGTGCGCCATTAGTATATAATAATGGCGCACCAACCTCTGATACGCCATTAGAGTTCAAACTACTAATGGCGCACCTGGCCCAGGATGCGCCATTAGTATCAAAAAGTTTTTTTTTAACTAATGCGTCTGTCCAAACATACTAATGGCGCATCCAGACAAAGTGCGCCATTACTAGTTACGCCATTACTAGTTGTAACTAGTAATGGCGCACCAGCAGTAAAGTGCGCCATTAATGTTCTTTTTTTTATTATATTTTTTATTCTATTTGTTGCAAAACTACTAATGGTGCACCAGCCATCAATGCGCCATTAGTAACGTTGATTACTAATGACGCATGGTTGGCTGGTGCGCCATTAGTAAAGTAGGACATCTAGATATTTTGGACAGCCACACCTACCCACTCACTTTCCCTTCATTCTCTCCACCTCGACCCTCCTCCAAGCTTGTGTCGGCTGCAAGCTGGGTGAGTACACATACCGGAGGTGATGTTCCAGTTGTGCCCGCTGTGCCCGCTGGCTCGTGCCCACTGTGCCCGCTGTGTCGCCGAATCGCCGATGGTCTAGTTTGAAGCCGACTAGATCGGAGCTCATGGAGTGCTAAGATCCACGCCGCAGTGTGTTCGTCACGGCCTCCCATCTCAGGCTCCGGCAACGGCTGGTTCGTCACCGCCTCTCCAGCATCACCTCGCATCCTCCTCGACCTCGTCGGCTGCAAGTCGTTGGTGAGCTCCATCTCAATTTTATTAGCTAGTACATGTATGATGCATATAGTTTTATTTTCTTGTGCTTGTTCATGTCAAATCTGCTCGTGCCTGAATGATGCACTTTTGCAACTTCGATTTGATGCTCATACTTGTTCAAGTCTTGGTGGTTTGGCAGTCTAATTTGGACATTATGTTTAACTGTTAAGTACTCTGGAGAACCAAGTTAGTAGGTTAAGGACGGGTAGATAATCCTCGTTTTGAAATTTAGGACATTGCACTGAAAATAATAATATCTACGGTTGTTCCATTTATCGTCACAATACACATTCATTCAGTCAAAAGTTGATGGACAGTGTTGCTGGAATGTCGATTAACTTCCGTTTCGGCAAATTCGGGTACTCCATATGTCCTATTTTCAGCAAAGGTCATGCTGAAATTTTCCGTGAATTTTAGCATGACTTTTCTAAAAATAGGACATATGGGGTACTTAAGAGTCCGCCGGCATCTAGACAGTTGATATACTTCAGAGACATACTAGGAAAATTAAACATATGGATGCCGGAGACATACTAGATGTGGTTTAATTAAGTCTGCCATAGTACTTAAGAACCTGCCATTCTACTTAACAGTTCACAAACACTTCACAGTTCACAACCATACTAGCTAGCGCAAAAGTTAAACATCATCAACTTCATAGAGGGTGACTACATGGGACTCATAGCCTTCAGGAGGGCTGCATGCTCTGCCCTGATCTTCAGGTCCCTCCCACTCGTCTGTAAACCGCGTGCATGCGACATAAGGTGCTCATACATCCCATCCTTGGGAATTGGCTTAATGGTGCAGTATGGGCACCTGAACTTGCCCCACTTGTAGTACGCCACCTTCCCCTTCTCCCTAATATTGTTGGCTTCCTTCTCAATGAAGGACTTGTGGTTTCACTCTTCCACCTCATCTCCAGAGTTGTACTGCACATACAAATGATTTCCATAAATACATACTTCCCATTTAGAGTAATGTAATTAACAAACATAAGATAATTGCCATTTACTGGAATTTAATGAACAAACAAACATCAGATAACTGCCATCTACTGGAATTTTAATTAACAAACATCAAATAGCTAGCCACGAACGTCCAGGAATTAATTAAACAGAAATAGACCACAGGTAAATCTAACCAAACTAAACTCAAATCACAGGCAGAAGTTCACATAATAACATAATAACATCAAGCAAATTGTGCCTGGTCGATGCTCCCAGTCCTAGATAAATGGGAACACAGAACATGATTATTACCAAAACACATAGTAGCAGCTACGACATTGAACTGGTACGCTAGATGTAGTTGAACTTGAAGAGATCCATGGCGAGCACCCCAAACTAGCTCTAACCTATGCATCCAAACAGGGCCAAAAAACAGCTCGGGGTTACCTCCTCGTCGTCGTCAGAATCAGACGGGTCGTTGAACCCAGCAATGTCCAGCTTCCTCTTGTTGCCAACAGCTTCCTCATTCTGCAATATAAGTAATTAATTCAATTATACTACTAACTACATATAACACAGCACATAACATAATCTAACAATTAATTGAGGGAATATGCACAACAAATCTAACAACATATACAACACATAACATAATCTGAGCACATGCAGCAATCCAGATTCTAATATAAATAACCTAACTAAACATCTAATTAGAAAACCCTAACCACTACATCCACTGGATGATTCAATCACAGATTCTACATATAACTGCCTATAAATTAATCCAATACAAAAAAACCCTAACCACACTACATCCACTGGATGATTAATTCAATCATAGATTCCACATATCAGTGGCTATAATTGAATCCAATACCAAAAACCCCCAACTAAACATCTAACTCAAAAACCCTAACTAGTAGATCAATCACACCAAACTTAACCTTTCACTATAAATCAATCAATCAAACATCTAAATCTACTGCTTAATGGGGATAACTAGAAACGGAGGGGACTGTTGGCAAGGATTACCTGCAGGTCCACGTGCTCGCCGCCGGCCTCCGTAGGTCCATGAGATGGGCCGCTGGACGCCGTCACGCCAAGCTCCGGCACGGCGGAGGCCGCCACGGCTACCTTCTTCTCCTCCACACCCGCCGCCACGACCACCTTCTTCTCCTCCACGGCGCGTGGGGATGTAGCACCTCCTTCTATCATGGCAGCTTTGCCACGGCCTTGCTCCATCCGAGCCAGAAGAAAGCAGGAGGAGAGAGGGAGTCGGTGGTGGTGAGCGAGCAGGTGGGGTGGCCGGTGAGGGAGACGACGAGGCAGAGGAGAGAGGAGGGGGAGGGAGGCGATTTGGGGGAAATGGGGTGGGCGATGCGGCCGGTGCCCGTTCCCCTCCTCTTATACTAGGGGCATTTTTTTGGAAAATATCCACACACACACGTGCACGCGCACGACCACGGGGAAACGGAACCGCCAGCAATGGTTGTGGTTAGCGCGCGATGGTCGTAAGGGCATCTACAATGCAGAGATGCTTAGATGATTAAAAAACAAACAAAGGCCCACCTAGCGTACAGAGAATTTGGACGAAGCGCCGGGCGCGTCGTTAGGCAGCGATGCTAGGGAATAGACCGAGAATCATGCCTACGTGGCTAAAACAGATGGGAATTAGATCCTGGCGCCGGTCACAAGCGCCCACGTTGGACATGCCCTAAATGTCCTGCAATAGACATATGCTTGTGTTAGAGCAGTGAAGCATATAGTTGTGTACATTGAAGCCTGAGCCGGACGTGTTGGTAGCATGTGAAAATGAGAAGTTTTTTATGTGAGTTGTATGTAGGATGAAGCACAAACATGCTTGTTTATGGGGCAACTGTGATGGTAATTTTGGTTCTCGGAAGCATGGAAAACAAATGGTAAATGCCTGTAATTGACCCCTTAGGTGTAGGCAGGATAATACTCTCGGTAATGGCCACCTTTTCCGAGAGGAGCTCTCGGTAAAGCATCTAACCTAGATCTCTTTCCTTCTTGTGCATTCTCGATAATATGTATTATACTTTTGTTGTTGTTTTCTTCCATGCTTGGCAAACAACCTTAGCACATCATAATTACCGTCTTGTGTTTTCTTCTTTGGCTAGTGCATAGCGATGCCGTCGTATGTCGTGTACAAGGGTAAGGTTCCCGGAGTCTACAACGACTGGGAGGAGTGTCGGAGACAGGTTCACTGATTCAGCAGTAACAGTTACAAAGGGTACACCACTAGGGCCGAGGCGGAATCTAGATACGCCCGCTATCTAGCGGGAGAGGGGAGGGAGCGTTGGAGGAACCGGATGAAGACGAGTTTCATCGTGATGATGCTCATCGTGATGACTGCAACTCTCTTCTATGTGATGGTAGTTTAGATGATCGATATCGACTTGTAATGTGAAGACAAACTCGCTACTCGCGGTCTCGAGACTTGTAATATAATGTTCTATCTTTGTTCGGTCTTTTCAATTCGGAGACTAATATGATGAATTGTATTTGGAGACTAATATGATGAATTGTATTCAGAGACTAATCTTCTATTGTATTCGATGAATCTGTTATTGATGTGTGCTGTCTATATTCCAATTATACATTTTGTAACCTGTGCAAAAAACAAAAAATAAAAAAATAAAAAAACCTAATATTCATACTAATGGCGCATCACATCACAGTGCGCCATTAGTATGCCAAAGGATACTAATGGCACATTATTAGACAGTGCGCCATTACTATGCCGAAGTTACTAATGGCGCATCTTGCTGGCGTGCGCCATTAGTATGCCAAAGCACCTGAGTATACATGGCCCCCTGGGAGGCATCCTAATGGCGCACTACTGTGCACACTAATGGCGTATCTGTGGTGCGCCATTAGTATACCAGATACTAATGGAGCACCAGAGGTGCGCCATTAGTAAAATGTACTAATGGCGCACCACTAATGCGCCATTAATGGCCAAATTAGGTGCGCCATTAGTAGGCCTTTTCCTAGTAGTGCCCACTCCCCTGCTCCCACTCCCTTGCTCCAGTATGACCTCGCCGTCGCTCGCCCGGCCGCCGTTGACCTCCTTGCCGCCATGCCTTCCTGGAACGACGAGGAAACGAGCTTCGACGATGACTGCGAGGTTGTCAGCATGGACATGGCACTAATGGTAAGTTTTTCTTTTCCACCTAGGGTTAGGGTTAAATGCTAGTAGGATTAGGCTACAACCATGGATCTTTCTTAGTTTAGGGTTGTTGTTGTCTCTGTGATATGGTTCTTGATTAGTGTGGGTTGGGGTTGGTGGTTGTAGGATTGAGCTGACTTAGGGTTCATCCTTGTACAGTGTTAGGGTTCATGCTGATTTGGGGATTTTTTGGGTGTTTAGGGTTAATGAACAGTGGAAATTGATTGTGCTTTTGAGTGGTGATTGAAACCAGTGTTCTATTGGTTTTTTTGCTTGCAGGATGAACCAGACACCATTGTGGAGCCCCTTTTCTGTGGCCAACTTGAGCTTGCTGAACCCAATTGCATTTTGCACGCATGAGGCCTGTTAAGCGTGTTGCTTTTGAAGGCATTTTAACAGGAAGGCATTTCTATGGCTGCTCAGTCCAGGTTACATGTCAATGAAGTTTGTAACATACGACCGTAGTTGTTATTTCACTTATGTTTTTCTTTGTTACAAACTTAATCATGGCATTGTAATAACTTATCATATCTCATTTATGTTATTCATTGTTAGAAAATTTCAAGTTAATCATGGCATTGAAATAAAGCTACTACTCCACTTGCAATAACTTATCACATTTACAAATGCAGGAAAATGATGTGAATTGTGGTGTTGTAGAGTGGGTTGATGGGCCTTGGCCTCTTGTTCTCTAGAGATGTTTGTCCAAGCTATGTGAAATGTTCCATGAGCAGAACTATGGAAGGGTACTTGATAAGGAGAAGTTTGAGAAGGAGTTGGCCAAGGTTAAGAGTGAACATGAAAGGGAGTTGGCCAAGCTTAAGGCTAAAAATGAAAAGCTTTGCATTGAGTACACCAAGCTTGTTGATGATGTATCCAAGATGTTTGATTGGCAGGATGGTAGGGTGGAGAAGGTGAACCAGAAACAAGTGGATGAGGAAGAACTTGATGAGAAGAAGAAGGAGGTAGAGGATAAAACTAGGTTGGAGGTGCAGATGGAAAAGCTTAAACTTGCAAAAGAGCAGAGGTGCATTTTGTAGAGCCAAGCTGATATCATCAAGAACACTAGGAAGGCTATGAAAGATGTTGAAGTTGATAGAGATGTTCTTAAGAAGGAGAAGGCAAAGCTTGAGCAAGTTATTGCTGAGCTGCTGAAAGATGGGTATGGCAGCAAGGAGAAGTTAGAGCAAATCAAGGTCATCCTTGAGTCATGAAGTTGATGTGCAATGTTGGTGAAGTAAGTACATCCAAGGCCTTTATATAAGGATGTGGCCTAACTGTCTGAAGTGACTAGATGGGTGCACATTTTGGGGGAATGTGAAGTTAACCTAGTGTTTGGCCATGCATTTGAACTTTAGTTGCTATGTTTGGCCACGCATTTGAACCTTATGTAAGAACCTTATTTTTATCTTCTTCAGTATGTTGTAATGGATCTCCTATGCTATTTAGTGTTCTAATGGATCTCCAAAGCTATTAAGTGTTGTAATTGATCTTCTATGCTATGGGTTAGCCTACATATATTTTGTGTGTATATAATTGGGCTTAGTGGCCCACTAGTCTCTGACCGAATGCAACCCTAGGCCTACTAAAACCCAACCCCCTCTGTCAATATAAACCCCTCACCCTCCCCACCCTTTCCCAGTCACTCCACCAGCCGCCACCCAAAACAAACCCTAGAGATGGATCCTGACATGGGAGATGTCATAGAGGAGGAGGGGGAGGCTGTGGAGGTTAGGGCAGCAACATCACAGAGGAGGAGGAGGAGGCGCAGGCACATGGCACATGAGGCCTTCCAGGATGAGCAACAACAGGAGTACAACCGCCGCCTCTCCGACAAGGTACTGGAGTAATGCAATGCTCAAGAACTTGAGCTTGTTTTCCCAGATGGAAGGGGAAGGACGATCATGCAGATCATTAGCTGGGCAAGGATGAGGGCAGTCATGGCTCCCCATCCAGCTACTAGGGCCAAGTGGGCTCTTTTCTTCGAGCATTATGACTGATGTGTAGTAATCTGAATCTATGTAATCTTTCTATCTGAGAGAGGGTTGTGGTATCATTTGTAAGATTTTGATCAATGTATGCTACTCTCAATGACTATCTATCTATATATCTATCTATCCGAGAGAGAGAGAGAGAGAGAGAGAGAGAGAGAGAGAGAGAGAGAGAGAGAGAGAGAGAGAGAGAGAGTTGTGGTATTATTTGTAAGATTTGGATGAGATTCAATGTATTGTATTATATCAATTACTCTGAATCAACACCATCTAGTGGTATAGGTCAAGACGCAGATAACCAAGTGTTGAATCCACTAACAGTCTCATATTACAAATAGTGACTAAATCCACATAGTTACTGAATACAGAAGCAAGTACTTAGTGAAGCAGTGGTATTACAAACCAAATCCAACAATTCACTTGCAACTATTTCAGCTAGTTACCACTTGCATAAAAGTAATCATTCAACCTCCCAGATGGCTTCCTGACCCTCTTTGACCCATCCTGCACAACAAGTGAAGCAGATTGTCTAGGAGCAATGAAAGAGCCATTGCCAGATCTATTGACAGAAGCTGACCTGGTGTTCTTTGCTGGAGAAGACCTTAATGACCTGGTGTTCTTTGCTGGAGAAGAAATGGTTGTGCTCCTCTTCTTGGGAGGTGGTACTGGTGTTGCTGAAGAGGTATTGGTCCTGCTCTTCTTGATAGGTGGAGCTGCTGGTGTAGCCTCAATGTTGGTTCTCCTCTTCTTGGAGGCTGATGCTTTTGTTGCTGTTGTCCTTGGTGCTGCAACTGATGTGGAAGCAACCCTCTTCCTTGACCTACAAGCTTTCTGTGTTCACTCATTTGTTGTTGCAGGGCTAGTTGGTGCAGTAGGTACCCTTGGTGCCCTTTGTGCAGTTACAACCATTGAAGAACCAGCCTCAGAGTAATTAGCTCTATTTTCCTACACAAGAAGAGTAATTAGCCTTATTTTCATACACATGAAATGAATGTAACAATGCAATGAATGGATGGAACGGAAGGAGTTACCTGGTGCTTGTTCTTCTCATCTGGAACATAGGTTTTAAGTGGTCACCACAATTGTTGAACCTGTGCCCTTGCTTCTTGTAGTTGCTGCATGTCACTGTACCAATCCTAGAAGTATACTTTTTAGCTAGCACCTCAAATATGCCTTTTCTCCTTGCAGTTTGTTTTTTACCTTTCTTTTTCTCTAAAAACAGGTGGAGAAATATCATCTCCAGGTATATGAGGCCAATGGTCAGGACCTGGCACAAGGAATATTATGTGCTTATATATTTCACAATACATGGGTTTCTTGAAGAAATCATTGACACAGTCTTCAGGATGTATCTTCACTTTCTGCATTGCGGCAATGGCATGACTGCAGGGCACAACAGTCATGTCCCACCTCCTACAGTCACAAGTCTGGTTGTTCAAATTAACACAATATATGTTTTCAGAGCTACTTGTCACTTGCCATATGTCTGGACCTGCCATGTATGCTTCACAATAGTTAGCCCACTTCTTCCCATCTTCTAAAATCTCTGAATAAGTAGGTGTGATCTCCCATGTGCATGACTCTGTCTTCTCTCTGATCTTCTGAAACTTAATCACCAGCTTTGTTCTTATGCCCTCTAACATAGTCCTGATTGGCTTGTGTTGGAAATATGCCCTAGAGGCAATAATAAAGGTATTATTATTATATTTCCTTGTTCATGATAATTGTCTATCATTCATGCTTGAATTGTATTGTACGGAAACAGCGATACATGTGTGAATATATAGACCACAATGAGTCCCTGGTAAGCCTCTAGTTACCAGCTCGTTGATCAACAGATGGTCACGGTTTCCTGATCATGGACATGGGATGTCAGTGATAACGGGATCACATCATTAGGAGAATGATGTGATGGACAAGACCCAATCCTGAGCCTAGCACGAGATTGTTTAGTTCGTAATGCATAAGCTTTTCGGTGTCAAGTATTTATTCCTTAGACCATGAGGTTGTACAACTCCCGGAAGCCGTATGAATACTTTGGGTGTGCCAAACGTCACAACGTAACTGGGTGGCTATAAAGGTACACATCGGGTATCTCCGAAAGTGTCTGTTGAGTTGGTACGAACCGAGACTAGGATATTGTCACTCCGTATGACGGAGAGGTTCCTCTGGGCCCACTCGGTAAGACATCATCATAATGAGCTCAAAGTGACTAAGGAGTTAGTCACGGGATGATGAATTACGGAACGAGTAAAGAGACTTGCCATGACGAGATTGAACAAGGTATCGGGCATACCGACGATTGAATCTCGGGCAAGTACCGTACCGATGAACAAAGGGAATAACATACGGGATTGAGTGAATCCTTGACACAGTGGTTCATCCGATGAAGATCATCGAGGAACACGTGGGAACCAACATGGGTATCCTGATACCGCTGTTGGTTATTGACCGGAGAGTGGTCTCGGTCATGACTGCGTGTCTCCCGAACCCTTAGGGTCTACGCACTTAAGGTTCGATAACGCTAGGGTCGTAGAGATACATGCACGTGGAAACCCGAAAGTTGTTTGGAGTCCCGGATGAGATCTCGGACGTCACGAGGAGTTCCGGAATGGTCCGGAGGTAAAGAATGATGTATAGGAAGTCCAGTTTCGGCCATCGGGTGAACTCCGGGGGTCATCGGGAGTGTCCCGGGACCACCGGAGGGGTCCCGGGGGTCTACCGGGTGGGGCCACCCATCCCGGTGGGCCCCCTAGGCTGCAAGGGGAAGGGGGCCAGCCCCTGGTGGGCTGGCACACCCTACTGGGCCCTCCCTCATGCGCCTAGGGTTGAAACCCTAGGGAAGGGAGGCGCCCCCTATGCCTTGGGGGGCAAGTCTCCCCCCTAGGCCGCCGCCCCCCCTTGCAGATCCCATCTGTAGGGCTTGGCTACACACGCTTCTACTCTTGTAGACTATGTTGGGCCTCCAAGCGCAGAGGTTTGTAGGACAACAGCAATTTCCCTCAAGTGGATGACCTAAGGTTTATCGAACTCAGGGAAGTACAGGTTGAAGATGGTCTCTCTCAAGCAACCCTGCAACTAAGATACAAGAAGTCTCTTGTGTCCCCAACACACCTAATACACTTGTTAGATGTATAGGTGCACTAGTTCGACGAAGAGATGTTAAATGGCAAGTGATATGGATGGCAAAACAAAGTAATATAAATCTGTAATAAAGAGTGCAGCAAGCAAACAAGTGGTAAACGTGAGCACAAATGGTATTGCAATGGTGGAAACAAGGCCTAGGGTTCATACTTTCACTAGTGGCAACTGCCAACAACATTAACATAATCGAATCACATGATATTTCCAATAAAACATGCAAAGGGGACGCACTCGGAGGTCATTCCTCCGTGGTCAAGAGAGGACGAGAATTATGTAAGGCTACAAAAGCACACCTCAAAGTTCGTAGTTCTCAATCTAAGGATTTCCCAATGTCACCGCGGCCATCCAAAGAGAGTCCCACAATCACCACAACATATCTAAAGGATAGTCAAAGACAAGCACCAAGAGACTCTCAATCTTCAATCAACACACAAGAGAGGCAATCACTCATGAAAATACTTTTCTAATCCATGTCCAATAGACCGCTGTCACCTTGGTCTCGGGGATTATACTAGATAAAGACAAGTGAGTACATCAATCCAATACATAGAGGAAGGGGAAACATCATGGGATCACCCTAGATTAACATAGCCTATGATCACAACGAAGATCACATCATGGGAGAGAGAATTGACCACATAGCTACTGGTAAGAACCTCAGCCCCGAGGAGGAACTACTCCCGCATCATGGAGGGAGGAAGCAACGTCGATGGAGATGAATCCGGGGGCACTTCCCCGTCCCGGCAGGGTGCCGGCGCAGGAATTCTGGTCCCCCGAAGCTTGATGGCGATGGCGGCGGAGATCGGAATCGCGTCTGGAGAAAAGGGGTCCGGAATCAGGGTTTCCTCGACGGATGTTAAATATATGCCAAAGGGGGGGCATCAGCGGATCCTCGGGGGGCCCAGGCGCCCCCCCGGCGCGGCCCAGGGGGGGGGGCGCCGCCAGGGCGCCGGGGGCCCTGGTGGCCCCCCCCGGCTGTACTTCGGGCGCAAGGTAGCTTCTGGAACGCTGATTTTTTATATAATTTTTCTGGATTTTTCCTGGCAGTTCTCGTAATGTGAAAACCTGAAATACAAAAACAGCCGAAAACAGAAATTGGCACTGGGGTGCACTGAGTTAATAGGTAGTCCAAATATGATCAAAAGTGTATGGAAGTGTATAAATATCATAGCAATATCACCCAAAAGAGGCATGGAGCAAGCAGAAATTATAGATACGTTTTGGACGTATCAACATCCCCAAGCTTAATTCCTGCTCGTCCTCGAGTAGGTAAATGATAACAAGAATAATTTCTGTGGTGACGTGCTATTAACCATATAGGACTTTTTCATAGTCATATGACAAAAGCTTACTGAGACAATGAATCTATAGTAATTAAGTTGCCTCATGAGAAAATCACAAAGGACTGAAAGTTTTACAATATGATACTGAAACATCAAAAAGATTTGTAATGAACATGATGTGCAAATATGATAAAGTGATATCTCGCTTGCCCCCTTTAGTGAAGCAAAACATAAATGTAGGGGCACCTCCAAGGTTTAAGTGATGACTAGATACAATGATTTCAAAATAAACGATATCATAATCATGCAAAAGACAATGCTACTTTGGGAAAATCACATTACACTCAGAATGACAATCATGCTCTCAGTAGTTGGTGCTTTAAAAGAAGGTGGAGACTCTCGAACCGTGGCTTTTATTGGCAAGGTTGAAAACCCGTAGTCGGAAACAAAGACAAAACATGCACCAGAGCTCTTGGTTTTAAAACAGAGGTAATAATAATTTTTTTTAGATCATGCATGTTTCATCAACGAATGCTAGCAGATAACTCAATCACTTCTTGAGATGGACAAGTTTCGAGGAACGGCTCCCGAATGAGGACGATCACATCCTCTTAATCTCCTTTGTTTATCACTGCCAAAGTTTTCTGATTTCTCATGAACAAAGCGTGAAGGAGGGTTGGTTTGTTATATTATCTTTTTGAGCCGGGCGCACTCAATGCCAGTTCCTTCTCGTGTTATGGGTTTGCACATTATACATGCAATCCCGGGGTGAAGCTTGTCCAACTTAAAAAGGTTATGAATTAACTACTACTTCCTCATGGACTTACAACAGAGGCACAAAATAGGAATGCATTTTTTCTTTGAATAATTTCGAGATGGTACATGCAGGTCTCCGTTAGGAATGGCAGGTAAATACCATGTAGGAAGGTATGGTGGACTCATATGGCATAACTGGTATAAAAGAATGTGGATGCACAAGCAGTCAGTCCGCTTAGTACAGGCGAAGGTTAGCAAAAGACTGGGAGCGACCAACTAAGAGAGCAATGACGGTGATAATCATGCAGAGCGACAACGCAATATTGAATCAGGCATGGAAGTTATATCGCTACTCAGAAACAAAAGATCATCAAGGCTTGACAGACTTTCTTTACAGTCTTAAATATGCGTGAGCATACGCCAAGTCAATCAAAATAAATTCTTGAAGGAAGATATTACTAAACCATACCACATCATAGGCAAACAAATCATGTTGGTACTCCAATAACACATTGGGAATCCCCCAGCTATTTGAGACTAACCATAAGAAAACATGAACTACTAAGCGCCATTATGCACGTAGCATCTTTATCATAGACATATCAACCAATGCAACGGAAGAAAACTCTCTTAATAAGGTGAGCATGATAATTAAAGAGAGTTCAAGCAACCAACTAAACGAAGCTCTTTAGAAAGATAAGCATGAAAGTAAAGAGCTAAGCATGATAGTAGCTATTAAAAGACAAAGAACACACACAGCAAAGATAGACATGAAAATTCTATGTTATGTTCTAGGTAGAAGTGGAGCGTGTTTGTCTCCCACATAAAGAATGCTGAGTTCCGACTCGTTATGAAAAGCTAAAGAAAACTAAAAAGGAAAACTAAAAGCAAGACGCTCCAAGCATAGCACATAACACATGAAGTGATAAAAATATAGTGGAACGAAAGACGAACCGATAATGTTGATGGAGAAGGGGATGCACGGGGGCATCCCCATGCTTAGACGCTTGAGTCTCCTTGAATATTTCTTGGGGGTGCACGGGGGCATCCCCAAGCTTGAGCGCTTGACACTCCTGAATCTTTTTATCATCTTCCCTCGCACACTTGAAAACTCCCTTCATACATAACTCATCATAATCTGATTAGCGAGGTTAGGACCCATAATAAAATAATTGTACCTTGCTGGAAATAAGGATATTCTTGAAGATCTACTGTTTCTCAAGATTGCCAAAAGGTTTTTGCAAAGAAAAAGCAAGCTCTAGGTTCGCAAAATGAAGGAAAGGCAAAACAGGACAGAATCTGTGAAAAACAGAACAACAGGTAGTAAATGATTTGTTCGGGGCACTTCTGCCACTCTAATAAAAAAACTCAAAACAGACGCACGAAAGACAATTATATAGAGCACTCTGTCGAAAAAATTCATACCAAAAAGATGATCTGGTGATTTTATACGGATTTTTCTATCCAAGGACAGAATCTGTTTCCTGGACAGCACCTCACAACTTTTGAACTTTCTAGCAATCAGAGGCTACACTTGGCACAAAGCTGAAAAGTAAAGATACAATGATGATGCTACTGTAGTAACAAACATCAAGACCACTAAAAACTGAAAGAACAAACTGAAAGTAAAGATAACAAGGGTTGTCTCCCTAGAGCTCTTTCTTTATAGCCATAAAGATAGGCTTAAGACTTTAATGATGCTCTCGTAGGAAAAAGAGTTGAAGAACAAAAGAGAGCATCAAGAAGCATATATAAAACATATTTAAGTCTAACATACTTCCTATGCATGGAAATCTTGTAAGAAAATAATTTATTGAAGCATAAAGCAACTAGCATAGGAAGACAAAACAAGTGCAGCTTCAAAACCTTCAACATAAAGAGAGGGAACTTAATATTATTGAAATATCTATAAGCATATGTTCCATTCTCATAATAATTTTCAGTGGGATCATGAATAAACTCAACAATATAAGCATCACATAAAGCATTGTTACCATGATCCACATGCAAAAAGGTACTCTTACTCTCCACATAAGCATAATCTTTCTCATTGGTAATAGTGGGAGTAGGACTATCATAAACAACTTGAACACTATAGATTAATTGCGTATTAGGAGGATGGTGTTCAACAAGGGAGTAATTCACTCCATGATTATGACAAGTTTCATAAGGATAATTTCTCCTTATGTCATAGGTACCTTTATAATCACTATAGATTGGAGTTATAATATCATCATGGTAGAGAAGAGCATTATCATTGCTAGCAACTATATTTGTAATCACGTTGTCTTTATTCTTACTAGCAAAAGAATTATCAATTGTCACATCACTAGTGGGTAAAGGATTTGCAATCCTATCATCCCCAAGCTTAGAGCTTTCCATATCATCACTTTCAGAGTTGGTACCAAAAAGATTTTCAAGATCATAAGTAGCATTATCATCATTTTCCCAATCACAATAAGTAACATGCATATCATAATCAAAATCATCTTCAATAGTACCTACGGACGTATCATCAAATGATAATTAAGGCAATAAACTTCACCTTCTTCTTTAAACTTACAACCGTTAGGATAAAAGTTGATGGGAGGAATATGCTCAGGCCAGGTTGATACCCATTCTTCTTCCTTCTTGCTCCTCTTCCTCCTCCTCTTCTTTTTCTTCTTCTTCACCTTAGGAGGGGGTGGTTTGAGATGAACCTTCTCCACATATCCTGGTTTATCATTAGAAACAATAGGGGAAACTTGGGAGAAACTCTCCTTTTTATCAGCAGAAATATAAGAGACATTTTTATACTTTGGTAAAGTTCCCTCCTTTCTAATCTTACTTATGTAATCATTTTCATGGCAATTAACAACACAATAGAGATGGCAATTTTGCAAAGTGTTTTTATTCCTATGGCATTAACATCTAGCCAAAAAGTCTTTTCTGATAACTCTTCACACATCAAAAATAACATAAGCTCATCATAAAGATCAGAGGTGATCATGTTATCACACAACTGGTTAACAATTATGTTTTGAAAGTTCATGCATTGAAAATTAAAGTGACCCTCTATACGGCAAAGTTCATAAGTAAAAGGATAAAGGTCACACAATTCTCTAGCAATTTCATTTAAATCTCTAACCCAAGTGATTGTTCTTTCATGCTTATGTTGCTTACAATACTTCTCTTCTTCAATCATAGGCCTTTCACAAGGTCTATCCACTCCACAAAAATTAACATGCTTATATAAAACTTCATTTTTAGGAATTGGATCATGCATGTTGCAATCATCATGAAAAATTTCATTTTCTTTGCAAATCTCTTTAAAAGGTTTATGATGCTTGTTCCAATCCTCCTTAGGCATATTAAGATGTGAAGCAAAAGATTTGAGGAAATCAACAAGGAGTTGAGAATCAAGCCCAAACTTAGCACTAAACTTATTAAAACTTGTAGTTTCAACAAAGGACTTAATGCAATCATACTCATAAATTATACCTGACTCTTTACCTTTGTCGATCTCCCAATCTTCAGTGTTGCGTTGAATTCTTTCAAGGAGTTCCCATTTAGCATCAATCTTTTCGTTTGTGAAAGAACCCATAGAGGAAGCATCGAGCAAATCTTTATCCTGCCGAGAAAGCCTCGCATAGAAATTATTAATAATAATATCTTTGGGGAGCCCATGGTTAGGACATTTTAGCATTAACGTTTTCAGTCTCCCCCAAGCTTGAGCTATGCTTTCTCCGTCATGAGCATAGAAATTATAAACATAATTCCTATTCTTATGGACTTCATGAAGAGGATAAAACTTGGAGTAAAAGAGAGACCGGATCTCTTCCCAATCAAGCAAGTGCGAGTTATCGAGAAGCTTATACCAATCTGAAGCTTTACCTATAAGTGATACGGCGAACAATTTCCTCATGACAAACTCCCTTGATACACCTGCAAGCTTAAAAAATGAACATAGTTGTGACAGATATAGCAAGTGTTCACCGGGATGTCTGTCTCCTGCATAACGATTAGCCAAAACATAATCGATAATACCAGCTGGTATTTTATAGGGCACAATTTCAGTAGGGGGAGGAGCAACCACCACAGGTGTGGGGCGTCTTCCCGCAAGCAACGATCCAATAGCACGGTTTTCCATAAACATAACTAGTGAAATAAAAACAAGAAACAAAAAGATTTAATTGCAAGATCTAAAGATATACCTTCAAGCGCTCACCTCCCCGGCAACGGCGCCAGAAATAGCTTGATGTCTACACACGCTTCTACTCTTGTAGACTATGTTGGGCCTCCAAGCGCAGAGGTTTGTAGGACAGCAGCAATTTCCCTCAAGTGGATGACCTAAGGTTTATCGAACTCAGGGAAGTAGAGGTTGAAGATGGTCTCTCTCAAGCAACCCTGCAACTAAGATACAAGAAGTCTCTTGTGTCCCCAACACACCTAATACACTTGTTAGATGTATAGGTGCACTAGTTCGGCGAAGAGATGTTAAATGGCAAGTGATATGGATGGCAAAACAAAGTAATATAAATCTGTAATAAAAAGTGCAGCAAGCAAACAAGTGGTAAACGTGAGCACAAATGGTATTGCAATGGTGGAAACAAGGCCTAGGGTTCATACTTTCACTAGTGGCAACTGCCAACAACATTAACATAATCGAATCACATGATATTTCCCATAAAACATGCAAAGGGGACGCACTCGGAGGTCATTCCTTCGTGGTCAAGAGAGGACGAGAATTATGTAGGGCTACAAAAGCACACCTCAAAGTTCGTAGTTCTCAATCTAAGGATTTCCCAATGTCACCGCGGCCATCCAAAGAGAGTCCCACAATCACCACAACATATCTAAAGGATAGTCAAAGACAAGCACCAAGAGACTCTCAATCTTCAATCAACACACAAGAGAGGCAATCACTCATGAAAATACTTTTCTAATCCATGTACAATAGACCGCTGTCACCTTGGTCTCGGGGATTATACTAGATAAAGACAAGTGAGTACATCAATCCAATACATAGAGGAAGGGGAAACATCATGGGATCACCCTAGATTAACATAGCCTATGATCACAACGAAGATCACATCATGGGAGAGAGAATTGACCACATAGCTACTGGTAAGAACCTCAGCCCCGAGGAGGAACTACTCCCGCATCATGGAGGGAGGAAGCAACGTCGATGGAGATGAATCCGGGGGCACTTCCCCGTCCCGGCAGGGTGGCGGCGCAAGAATTCTGGTCCCCGAAGCTTGATGGCGATGGCGGCGGAGATCAGAATTGCGTCTGGAGAAAAGGGGTCCGGAATCAGGGTTTCCTCGACGGATGTTAAATATATGCCAAAGGGGGGCATCAGCGGAGCCTCGGGGGGCCCAGGCGCCCCCCCGGCGCGGCCCGGGGGGGGGGGGCGCCTGGAGCCCTGGTGGCCCCCCCGGCTGTACTTCGGGCGCAAGGTAGCTTCTGGAACGCTGATTTTTTATATAATTTTTCTAGATTTTTCCTGGCAGTTCTCGTAATGTGAAAACCTGAAATACAAAAACAACCGAAAACAAAAACTGGTACTGGGGTGCACTGAGTTAATAGGTTAGTCCAAATATGATCAAAAGTGTATGGAACTGTATAAATATCATAGCAATATCACCCAAAAGAGGCATGGAGCAAGCAGAAATTATAGATACGTTTTGGACATATCAGGCAGCCGCACCCAAGTCTCTGGCGCCTGATGTCTACTACACGCTTCTATTCCTGTAGACAGTGTTGGGCCTCAAAGAGCAGAGGTTTGTAGGACAGCAACAAATTTCCCTTAAGTGAGTAACCCAAGGTTTATCGAACTCAGGGAAGTGGAGGTTGAATGTACCCCTTTCAAGAAACCCTGCAATCAAGATACAAGAAGTCTCTTGTGTCCCCAACACACTTAATACACTTGTCAGATGTATAGGTGCACTAGTTCGGCGAAGAGATGTTAAATGGCAAGCGATATGGATGGCAAAAGATGTATTTGTAAATCTGAAATAAAAATGGTAGCAAGCAAACATGTAACAAAACTGAAAGTAAACAGTGTTCAATTGATGAAAACAAGGCCTAGGGATCATACTTTCACTAGTGGCAACTCCCAACAACATTTACATAATCTAATCACATGATATTTCCCATAAAACATGCAATGGAGACGCACCCGGAGGTCATTCCTTTGTGGTCAAGAGAGGACGAGAATTATGTAGGGCTACAAAAGCACACCTCAAAGTTCGTAGTTCTCAATCTATGGATTTCCCAATGTCACCGCGGCCATCCAAAGAGAGTACCACAATCACCACAACATATCTCAAGGATAGTCAAAGACAAGCACCAAGAGACTCTCAATCTTCAATCAACACACAAAAGAGGAAATCTCTCATGAAAATATTCTTCTAATCCATGTCCAATAGACCGCTGTCACCTTGGTCTCGGGGATTATACTAGATAAAGACAAGTGAGTACATCATTCCAATACATAGAGGAAGGGGAAGTATCATGGGATCACCCTAGATTAGCAAAGCCTATGATCACAACGAAGATCACATCATGGGAGAGAGAATTGACCACATAGCTACACGTACAAGCCCTCAGCCCCGGAGAAGACTACTCACACATGCCCATGGTGAGCAAGAGATTGATGGTGGTGTTGATGGAGAGGTGCAGCCCGGAGAGGAGGAGGCGGCCGGCGGCATTCGTGGCGGCGGCGGCCCTAGGGGGCAGCGGATCCTTGGCCCCCCTTCTTCCTTGTGGATGGTGCTGCAATGGTGCTGGTCCTCCCCTCCAAGACGGCGGCTTGGGAGGAGGAAAATTCGTGGCCCTTGGTGACCTAGGTTTCCTCTCTTTATATAGACTCTCGGATTCCCGTCATCAGATTTTGGGCTTCAGTAAAACGGGCTTTCTCGGCCGCCCGGTCTCCGATTTGGACGAATTTTATATCAAGAAGCATCCTCTCGAAATTCCCCACAACTTTCACAAATAGTCTTTTTCCGTTTGACGTCGTCTTCGGGTCGGAACGTGACCATCTTCTAAAAACGTTCTCAGACAGATTTCAGGAAAGTCAGAGTCCTACTCCAATACGACTCCTTTTGCGTTTTTGTCAATTTCCAAGTAATTCCTACACAATAAAGTGTAAAACAAGAACATTGTGCACTTTTGCAACCATTTGTAGGTTAGTCCAATAAATGCCTAAAAAGATAGAAAACTTTGATATAAACATGAGACAATGATGCAAAACAAGCATGTCACAAGAAAAAATTATGGATACGTTTGGGACGTATCAACATCCCCAAGCTTAATTCCTACTCGTCCTCGAGTAGGTAGAATGATAACATAGATAATTTTTGAGGTGACATGCTACTAACACAATCTTGATCAAGTAATATATTAAAGCACATGAACTGAAATAAAGTGAAACAAAACAATTGTCTATAGTTGAAAGCAAGTAAACAATGAATAACCAAGTGATCATCTAAGTGAATTCTTTTCATGAATAGTACAATTGAAGACATGAAACTATAAAGTTAAGCACAACTGTTAGCCCCAAAGGAGTTCTCTCATCAAAAGCAATCTAGTTAACACAAAAGGAAGATAAAGTTTCAGCAATGCTTTCCACTTTTCAACATTTTATCTCATGGATAGGTTCAATGCACAAGGATTATATATAACTAAGCAGAAATTTTGAACATAATCAACTTGAACCCAGGGTTAACACTAGATGCTTGCTTATGGTGGAGGAAGAAGATTAGAACATAGGAAAACTGACCCAACATTTAAAAGTAAAAGATAGGCCCTTCGCAGAGGGAAGCAGGGATTACTCATGTGCTAGAGCTTTTTATTTTTGAAAACATAGAGATATAAAAGCAATTTTGAGAGATGTATGCTTATGTCAACGAATGGTAATAAACAATGCACTACTACTCATGCCAAACAGAACTTAAGAGCGGCTCCCATAGAGGAATGATAACACTCCTCTTTCTCCTTTGTTTATCACTAGCCAAAGTTTGTCTGATTTCTCAGGTACGATGTGTGAAGGAGGTTTTTGATATTGATATTGATGACATGTAAAGTGGGCTGGGCATACCCTTTTGCCAGCTCTTTTTGTAAAATTAAGGACATGCACATTATTCATGCACGTCAGGGGTCGTTCTGTCCAACACAAGTAATAATGAACTGTCTACCACTTCCTCATGAGCTAAAACAGAGACACAAATAAGGATAAATTTTGAAGGTTTTAAAGGTAGCACATGAGCAATTTACTTGGAATGGCTATTAAATACCATGCATATAGGTAGGTATGGTGGACACATATGGCAGAATTTTGGCTATGGAATTTGGATGCACGAGCAGCATTCCCGCTCAGTACAGAGTTTTTGGTTTAGCAAGTTTTTAGAAAGCACATGTTAACCGGTACAAGAGAATTATAACATCCTTTCAGCATAATTATAAGACTTCTACACTGTCTTCCCTGTCAACCAACTTACTTCTAAAGAGAAAACAAGAACTTTAAAACTACCAATGGTGAAAAACTAAACAATTGCAAACTTCAAAGGTATTTCTTCACTAATAAGACTTTATTAAATGATCTCCATGTTTAGACATCACTACTTAATTTCTCAAAACAATTGATAGGGATCAAGTTACTCAATGATCTTCAAGACTATGCAAGCTTTTTATTCTTTGCACCACGGTCACACTTGGCATTTACTTTACCAACATATTATTTAGCTATTCAAACCAATTCAACACTCCAAAAACATATAAGTGAAGCAAGAGAGTACTTTCTATAAAAGAACTAATAGCTCTGAACATGATATGAGATAAAAACAAGAGCTAGAAGCATATAACAAGGTAGCTAAAACACTCAAAAAGATATAAGTGAAGAACATGAGTGTTTCATGAAAAAGCGGAGCGTGTCTCTCTCCCAAATAAGAATGATCAGATGCAACTTATTTAAGACCAGCAAGTAAAACTAAATAAACTAAAAAGAAAAGAGCAAGACGCTCCAAGCATAACACATAACGCATGAAGTGATTAAAATATAGTGGAACGAAAGACGAACTGATAATTGTTGATGAAGAAGGGGATGCATGGGGGCATCCACAAGCTTAGACGCTTGAGTCTTCTTGAATATTTCTTGGGGGTGCACGGGGGCATCCCCAAGCTTGAGCGTTTGACCCTCCTGAATCTTCTTTTATCATCTTCCCTCGCACACTTGAAAACTCCCTTCATACATAACTCATCATAATCTGATTAGCGAGGTTAGTACCCACAATAAAATAACTTTTCCCTACTGGAAATAAAGATAATCTTGAAGAGCTACTGTTTCTCAAGATTGCCAAAAGGTTTTTGCAAAGAAAAAGCAAGCTCAAGGTTTGCAAAACGAAGAAAAGGCAAAACATGACAGAATCTGTGAAAAACAGACCAACAGGTAGTAAATAATTTTTTTCGGGGCACTTCTGTGACTCAAATCAAAAAACTCAGAACAGACGCTCGAAAGCCAATTGTATGGAGCACGCTGTCAAAAAAATTCAGATAAAAAAGATGATATGGTGATTTTATTCGAATTTTTCTGTCCAAGGACAGAATCTGTTTTCTGGACAGCACGTCACAACTTTTGAACTTTCTTGCAATCGGAGGCTAAACTTGGCACAAACACGAAATAGAAAGGATACAAAGGAGTCATTACAGTAGCAACAACATCCTTGACTCAAAAAAGCAAAAGAAAACTGAAAGCAAATAAAGGTGGGTTGTCTCCCAAAAGCACTTTTGTTTCATGCCTTTAAGTTAGGCATAGTGATTTTTTAAAGCAACTCTCACAAAGATAATAATTGAAGCATATAAGAGAGCATCATGAAGCATATATAAAACATATTTAAGTCTAACATACTTCCTATGCATGGGAATCTTGTAAGAAAATAAATTATTGAAGCATAAAGCAACTAGCATAGGAAGGCAAAACAAGCATAACTTCAAAATATTCACCATAAACAGAGGAAACTTTTTATTATTAAGATATTTAGAACCATGTCTCCCTCTCTCATTATAAATTTCAGTGGCATCATGGATGAACTCAACAATATAACTATCACATAAGGCATTATTTCCATGATCCAAAAGCATAAAAGTATCATTACTCTTCATATAAGCAAAATCTTTCTTATTAGGAATTGTGAGAGTAAAGCAATCATAACCATCATGGTAATCATCATATTTAGGAGGCATATGATAATCATAATAAATTTTATCCTCAATAGTAGGTGGACTAAAAAGCTCACATTTATCGTTGTAATCATCATACATAGGAAGCAAAGTATCATCAAAGTAAATTTTCTCTTCAAAAGTTGGGGGACTAAAAATATCATGTTCATCAAACGTGTCATCCCCAAGCTTAGAGCTTTCCATGTCATTAGCAATATTGATATTAAAAAAACATATTAATAACATCACCACCATCATGATTGTTATGCAAATAATAAAGTTCCAAAGGTTTTTTAATTTTCTCTTCAAACACATCATATCCAAGTTCAAGGTAGAGCTTATAAAGCTCTCTCATATTTTTGTTGTTTTCCATTAAGCAAAACTAGTGAAATAAAAACAAGAAACAAAAAGATTTAATTGCAAGATCTAGAGAAGGTACCTTCACTTACCTCACTTCCCCGGCAACGGCGCCAGAAATAGCTTGATGTCTACTACACGCTTCTATTCCTGTAGACAGTGTTGGGCCTCCAAGAGCAGAGGTTTGTAGGACAGCAGCAAATTTCTCTTAAGTGAGTAACCCAAGGTTTATCGAACTCAGGGAAGTGGAGGTTGAACGTACCCCTTTCAAGCAACCCTGCAATCAAGATACAAGAAGTCTCTTGTGTCCCCAACACACCTAATACACTTGTCAGATGTATAGGTGCACTAGTTCGGCGAAGAGATGTTAAATGGCAAGTGATATGGATGGCAAAAGATGTATTTGTAAATCTGAAATAAAAATGGCAGCAAACAAACATGTAACAAAACTGAAAGTAAACGGTGTTCAATTGATGAAAACAAGGCCTAGGGATCATACTTTCACTAGTGGCAACTCCCAACAACATTTACATAATCTAATCACATGATATGTCCCATAAAACATGCAATGGAGACGCACCCGGAGGTCATTCCTTTGTGGTCAAGAGAGGACGAGAATTATGTAGGGCTATAAAAGCACACCTCAAAGTTCGTAGTTCTCAATCTATGGATTTCCCAATGTCACCGCGGCCATCCAAAGAGAGTACCACAATCACCACAACATATCTCAAGGATAGTCAAAGACAAGCACCAAGAGACTCTCAATCTTCAATCAACACACAAAAGAGGAAATCACTCGTGAAAATATTATTCTAATCCATGTCCAATAGACCGTTGTCTCCTTGGTCTCGAGGATTATACTAGATAAAGACAAGTGAGTACATCAATCCAATACATAGAGGAAGGGGAAGTATGATGGGATCACCCTAGATTAACAAAGCCTATGATCACAACGAAGATCACATCATGGGAGAGAGAATTGACCACATAGCTACACGTACAAGCCCTCAGCCCCGGAGAAGACTACTCACACATGCCCATGGTGAGCAAGAGATTGATGGTGGTGTTGATGGAGAGGTGCAGCCCGGAGAGGAGGAGGCGGCCGGCGGCGGCCCTCGGGGCGGCGGCGGCCCTAGGGGGCAGCGGCTCCTTGGCCCCCTTCTTCCTTGTGGATGGTGCTGCAATGGTGCTGGTCCTCCCCTCCAAGACGGCGGCTTGGGAGGAGGAAAATTCGTGGCCCTTGGTGACCTAGGTTTCCTCTCTTTATATAGACTCTCGGATTCCCGTCATCAGATTTTGGGCTTCAGTAAAACGGGCTTTTCTCGGCCGTCCGGACTCCGATTTGGACGAATTTTATATCCAGAAGCATCCTCTCGAAATTCCCCACAACTTTCACAACTAGGCTTTTTCCGTTTGACGTCGTCTTCGGGCCGGAACGTGACCATCTTCTAAAAACGTTCTCAGACAGATTTCAGGAAAGTCAGAGTCCTACTCCAATACGACTCCTTTTGCGTTTTTGTCAATTTCTAAGTAATTCCTACACAATAAAGTGTAAAACAAGAACATTGTGCACTTTTGCAACCATTAGTAGGTTAGTTCAATAAATGCCTAAAAAGATAGAAAACTTTGATATAAACATGAGACAATGATGCAAAACAAGCATGTCACAAGCAAAAATTATGGATACGTTTGGGACGTATCAGCTCCTCTCCCCCTCCCGTCACACCTTCCTCCTCCTCCGCAGGGCGCCGGCGAAGCCCTGCAGGATTTCCCGCTGCATCCACCACCACGCCGTCGTGCTGCTGGATCTCCGACGACCTCTCCCCCCCTTGCTGGATCAAGAAGGAGGTGACGTTGCTGTACCGGACGTGTGTTGAACGCGGAGGTGCCGTCCGTTCGGCGCTAGATCATCGGTTATGAAGAACGCGAAGAGTACGACTGCTTCATCCACGCTTCTTCGAAAGCTTCCGCTCGCGATCTACAAAAGGGTATGTAGATGCACTCTAATATGCTCGTTGCTAGATGTCTCCTTAGATGGATCTTGGTGAAAGCGTAGAATTTTTTTTGAATTCTGCTACGTTACCCAACAGTGGCATCCGAGCTAGGTCTTTTGCGTAGCATCTTGCACGAGTAGAACACAAAGTAGTTGTGGGCGTTGAGTTTGCTCAATTTTCTTACCGTTACTAGTCTAATCTTGATTCGGCGGTATTGTGGGATGAAGCGGCCCGGACCGACCTTACACGTACGCTTACGTGAGACTGGTTCCACCGACAGACATGCACTAGATGCATAAGGTGGCTGGCGGGTGTCTGTCTCTCCTACTTTAGTCGGATCGGATTCGATGAACAGGGTCCTTATGAACGGTAAATAGAAATTGACAAATCACGTTGTGGTTTTGGCGCAGGTAAGAAACATTCTTGCTAGAAAACCTATAGAAGCCACGTAAAAACTTGCAACAACAATTAGATGACGTCTAACTTGTTTTTGCAGCATGTGCTATGTGACATGGTATGGCCAAAAAAGATGTGATGAATGATATATGTGATGTATGAGATTGATCATGTTCTTGTAATAGGGAATCACGACTTGCATGTCGATGAACTTGACAACCGGCAGGAGCCATAGGAGTTGTCTTAATTATTGTATGACCTGCGTGTCACTGAATAACGCCATGTAATTACTTTACTTTATTGCTAAACGTTAGCCATAGTAGTAGAAGTAATAGTTGGCGTGACGACTTCATTAAGACACAATGATGGAGATCATGATGATGGAGATCATGGTGTCGAGCCGGTGACGAAGATGATCATGGTGCCCTGAAGATGGAGATCCAAGGAGCAAGATGATATTGGCCATATCATGTCACTTTAATTGATTGCATGTGATGTTTATCATGTTTATGCATCTTGTTTACTTAGAACGACGGTAGTAAATAAGATGATCTCTCACTAAAATTTCAAGAATTGTGTCCCCCCTAACTGTGCACCGTTGCTAAGGATCGTTGTTCCGAAGCACCACGTGATGATCGGGTGTGATAGGTTCTAACGTTCGCATACAACGGGTGTAAGCCAGATTTACACACGCAACACACTTAGGGTTCACTTGACGAGCCTAGCATGTACAGACATGGCCTCGGAACACGGAAGACCGAAAGGTCGAACACGAGTCGTATAGAAGATACGATCAACATGAAGATGTTCACCGTTGATGACTAGTCCGTCTCACGTGATGATCGGACACGGGCTAGTCGATTCAGATCGTGTATCACTTAGATGACTAGAGAGATGTCAATCGGAGTGGGAGTTCATTAAAATTTGATTAAGATGAACTTAATTATCATGAACTTAGTCTAAATTCTTTACAATATCTCTTGTAGATCAAATGGCCCACGCTCAAGTTTCCCTCAACTTCAACGCGTTCCTAGAGAAAACCAAGCTGAGAGACGATGGTAGCAACTATACGGATTGGGTCCGTAACCTAAGGATTATCCTCATAGCTGCCAAGAGATCATATGTCCTTGAAGCACCGCTAGGTGATGCACCCGTTCTCCCGGCGACCCAAGACGTTATGAACGCCTGGCAGTCGCGTTGTGATGATTACTCCCTGGTTCAGTGCGGCATGCTTTACAGCTTAGAGTCGGGGCTCCAAAAGCGTTTTGAGAATCACGGAGCATATGAGATGTTCCAAGAACTGAAAATGGCTTTCCAAGCTCATGCCCGAGTCGAGAGATATGACGTCTCCGACGCATTCTACAGCTGTAAGATGGAGGAAAAGAGTTCTGTCAGTGAGCACATCCTCAAGATTTCTAGATTGCACAACCGCTTGTCTCAGTTGGGAATGAATCTCCCAGATGAAGCGGTCGTTGACAGAATCCTCCAGTCGCTCCCACCTAGCTTCAAGAGCTTCGTGTTAAACTTCAATATGCAGGGGATGGAGAGGTCCATTTCCGAGGTGTATTCAATGCTGAAATCAGCGGAGGTGGATATCAAGAAAGAACATCAAGTGTTGATGGTCAATAAAACCACTAAGTTCAAGAAAGTCAAGGGTAAGAAGAACTTCAAGAAGGACGACAAAGGAGTTGTCGCACCCGGTAAGCCAGTTGCCGGGAAGAAGCCAAAGAATGGACCCAAGCCTGAAACTGAGTGTTTTCATTGCAAGGGAACGGGTCACTGAAAGCGGAACTGCCCCAAATACTTAGCAGACAAGAAGGCCGGCAACGTCAAAGGTATATATGATATACATGTTATTGATGTGTACCTTACCAGCACTCGTAGTAGCTCCTGGGTATTTGATACCGGTGCAGTTGCTCACATTTGTAACTCTAAGCAGGAGTTGCGGAATAAGCGGAGACTGGCGAAGGATGAGGTGACGATGCGCGTCGGGAATGGTTTCAATGTCGATGTGATCGCCGTCGGCACGCTACCTCTACATCTACCCTCGGGATTAGTTTTAAACCTTAATAATTGTTATTTAGTACCAGCTTTGAGCATGAACATTGTATCTGGATCTCGTCTTATGCGAGATGGCTACTCATTTAAATCGGAGAATAATGGTTGTTCTATTTATTTGAGGGATATGTTTTATGGTCATGCCTCGCTGGTCAATGGTTTATTTTTGATGAATCTCGAACGTGATGATACACATATTCATAGTGTAGATGCCAAAAGATGTAAAGTTGATAATGATAGTCCCACATACTTGTGGCATTGCCGCCTTGGTCATATTGGTGTCAAGCGTATGAAGAAGCTCCATTCAGATGGACTTCTAGAGTCTCTTGATTATGAATCATTTGACACATGCGAACCATGCCTTTTGGGCAAGATGACCAAGACTCCGTTCTCCGGAACAATGGAGTGAGCAACCAACTTGTTGGAAATCATACATACCGATGTATGCGGTCCAATGAGTGTTGAGGCTCGCGGAGGCTATCGTTATGTTCTCACCCTCACAGATGACTTGAGTAGATATGGGTATATCTACTTGATGAAGCACAAGTCTGAGACCTTTGAAAAGTTCAAGAATTTCAGAATGAGGTTGAGAATCAACGTGACAGAAAAATAAAGTTCTTGCGATCGGATCGTGGGGGTGAATATTTAAGTCATGAATTTGGCACACACCTTAGGAACTGTGGAATTGTTTCACAATTTACACCGCCCGGAACACCTCAACGTAACGGTGTGTCCGAACGTCGAAATCGTACTCTCTTGGACATGGTGCGATCTATGATGTCTCTCACCGACTTATCGCTATCTTTTTGGGGTTATGCTTTAGAGACTGCCACATTCACTTTAAATAGGGCTCCGTCGAAATCCGTTGAGATGACACTGTATGAACTTTGGTTTGGCAAGAAACCGAAGCTGTCGTTTCTGAAAGTTTGGGGTTGTGATGCTTATGTCAAGAAACTTCAACCTGAAAAGCTCGAACCCAAATCGGAAAAATGCATCTTCATAGGATACCCAAAGGAAACGATTGGGTACACCTTCTACCACAGATCCGAAGGCAAAGTCTTTGTTGCCAAGAATGGATCCTTTCTGGAGAAAGAGTTTCTCTCGAAAGAAGTGAGTGGGAGGAAAGTAGAACTTGATGAGGTGACAGTCACCCCTCCTGGACCGGAAAGTAGCGCATGATACGTCCAAAACGTATCTATAATTTGTGCTTGCTCCATGCCACTTTTGGGTGATATTGCTATGATATTCATACACTTCCATACACTTTTGATCATATTTGGACTAACCTACTAATCCAGTGCACCCCGGTGCCAGTTTCTGTTTTCGGCTGATTTTGTATTTCAGGTTTTCACGTTACGAGAACTGCCAGGAAAAATCCAGAAAAATTATATAAAAAATCAGCGTTCCTGAACCGACCTTGCGCGCGAAGTACAGCCGGGGGGGGGGGGGCACCAGGGCTCGGGGCGCCCTGTGGGCGCGCCCCCCCCCCTGGGCCGCGCCGGGGGGCGCCTGGGCCCCCCGAAGCCCGTCCGGTGCCCCTCTTTGGCATATATTTAGAGCTTCCCTCGAAACCCTGGGAACGGGAACTCTTTTCGCGATCCCATCTCTGTTCCGCCGCCGCCGCCGCTTCCAAGATCGGGAGCACCAGGAGAACTCTTCCTGGCACCCTGCCGGAGGGGAGGATCACCATCGGGAGCTTCTCCACCACCATGACGCCTCTCGGATGACTTGTGAGTAGTCTCCCTTGGACCATGAGTCCATGACCAGTAGCTATGTGATGTTCTCCTCCCGTTCTTGTGCTTCACTAATTAGTCCTCGTGAGCTGCCCTACATGATCGAGGCACATATGTAATCCTTATGCTGTTGCTATGATGAGTTTGCTGGGATCCGATGGATTATGAGATTATGTTCAGATTGATCTTGAGTAATATATTTGATTCACCTCTTTTATATTTATGTTCATAAGTAATTCTTGCATGTTCTCCGGTGTTATTTATTGCTTTGGCCGAGTAATACGTAGTGACTCCAAGAGGGAACGTTATGCTTGATTGTGGGTTCATGCCCCTCGATGACTAGCTTGAGTGACAGAAACATGAGTCTAGGGGATGTGCTGTTGCCACAAGGGGGAAAACAACGGTGCTTGTGCCCGCGGGTGCAAGGATTGTTTACTTTACACAAAGTTCTTTTAATGCAATTGTCTGTTGCTTTGAGTTTACACTATGGGTGGGGCTCGCAACTTAATACCAGCGAGATGTTTTGGATAGATATCTCAAGGTGGATGATTAGTAGTAGATATTGATGGATTTCGGTCTACTTACTTTGGCGTATCGCCCATGCTTTGAACCTCAACCTTTCTTGCAATGTAGTCAGCATTGGTTTGCGTTCGTGGTCCTGTCAATTGCCCAGCTGTAATTCGTTTACCTCACATAGCTGTTTTATCGTCTTTTGGGAGAGAGGCATCACTAGTGAACATCATGTGACTCCGGTCCATATTACCATCATTGATCACATCCGCTATTTACTTTTCGTTATTATTTACTATTGCAAAACATTATCTATCACTACTATCATTTTGCTTTTAATCCTTTGTGAACTACAAGGCCGGAGGGATTGACAACCACTCTGTACTCGTTGGGAGCAAAGTTATTTGTATCTGTGTGCAGGTCCACGTTGATTGCTAATTTGCGCCGTTAGCAGTTGACACCTACTTGTTGAACCTAGGAGTCTCTGGGGATTCGATCCTTGGCATCTTTGCTAAGGGAAAACACTTCCACAACACTGCATCTTTCACCTTCCACTTGGGGTAACCAACGAGGGGTTAGAGGCCCATCAAGGAGTATTTTCTGACGCCGTTGCCGGGGACTCCACTCTTCAGGATAGGGGAGTTGCATGCTATCTTTTACCTTTGCTTTTTAGTCTTGTTAGTTTACCTTTCAGTTTTTGCTTTAGTATCCTTTATAAAAAAATTACAAAAAAATTTATTTTGCCTTCCTGTTAGTAGTCCTATCTGTTTAGCTGAACATGTTAGGATATGGTGCTTTGAGGGAATCAGAAGTTTTAGATTTCCATCAAAGGGATGGAGAAAATATGAAGAAGGCATGGGACAGAATTTCTGATGCACATAGGAGGATTATGCCTTGGATACCTATAAAAATTGTGCTTAGGAATTTTTACCAGGGTCTTTTTAAATGGTGTAAACACTCTCTTGATATTATAGCCGAGGGCTCTTGAAATTATACATGGTCTATCTAGTTACTTTGTTTATGATCATAATTTTGATACTGTCATAGATAGACTTGCTACTATTGAAAAGAGAATGGATGCTCTAGACTTAATGAAGGTAGAGAAACCCAAACCCAATAAGAGAGATATTTTGGAAATAGATAATGACTGGGAGCCTCTTGTTAGGATTAACATCTCTAATCAAGACTTCCTTGCTTATTGTGATATTGGATCCATGGTTTCTACTATGCCAAAAATTGTTCATGAGTCTTTAAAATTTAACATGGATAGACTGCCATCTTATCATGAACACACTAATGGAGATATTTCTGAAATCCAGGGAAGAATAAAAGATGTGCCAGTCAAATTCCTTAAAGGGATTGCATTGGTTGATTTCTTCATCATGGAGCCAAACCAAGGAAATATAGTGCTTGGAAGGGACTTCCTCCGAGCGGTAAAAGGCTTCATCGATATAGGTAAGGGACAAATCCGCTTACGCGGGAAGGCAAAAGGTGTGTACCCCTTTCCAAGAATGAAGAAGAGTGAACTTGTTGAGGAACCATATGAATCAATTTATAACTCCGATTATTATGATGGTTATTGATTTCTCTATGCATTATGCCTAGCTTAAAGGCATAAAAGAAAGCGCTTTTGGGAGGCAGCCCACATGAATAATTTTTTTGCTTTTGTTGTGTCTTGATGTTGTTTACTGATATAGAATCATTATTGTATCTTTGCTTTTCATATTTGTGCCAAGTATAGCCTCTGATTGCTAGAAAGTTCAAAAGTTGTGAGGTGCTGTCCAGGAAACAGATTCTGTCCTTGGATAGAAAAATTCGTATAAAATCACCATATCATCTTTTTGGTCTGAACTTTTTCGACAGCGTTCTCTATATAATTGTCTTTCGTGCTTCTGTTATGAGTTTTTTGATTTGAGTTGCAGAAGAACCCCGAACAAATCAATTACTACCTGCTGTTCTGTTTTTCACATATGTCCTGTTTTGTCTTTCCTTCAGTTTGCAAACCAAGAGCTTGCTTTTTCTTTGCAAAAACCTTTTGGCAATCTTGAGAAACAGTAGAACTTCAAGAATATCTTTATTTCCAGCAAGGTATAATTATTTTATTAAGGGTACTAACCTCGCTAATCAGATTATGATGAGTTGTGTATGAAGGGAGTTTTCAAGTGTGCGAGGGAAGATGATAAAAAGATTCAGGAGTGTCAAGCGCTCAAGCTTGGGGATGCCCCCGTGCACCCCTAAGAAATATTTGAGGAGACTCAAGCGTCTAAGCTTGGGGATGCCCCCGTGCATCCCCTTCTCCATCAACATTATCAGTTCGTCTTTCGTTCCACTATATTTTTATCACTTCATGTGTTATGTGCTATGCTTGGAGCGTCTTGCTTTTAGTTTTCTTTTTAGTTTTTCATAACGAGTCGGAACTCAGCATTCCTTTATGTGGGAGAGAAACACGCTCCACTTCTACCTAGAACATAACATAGAATTTTCATGTCTATCTTTGCTGTGTGTGTTCTTTGTCTCTTAATAGCTACTATCATACTCTGCTCTTAGTATTCATGCTTATCTTTTCAAAGAGCTTTTGTTTAGTTGGTTGCTTGAACTCTCTTTAATTACCATGCTCACCTTATTAAGAGAGTTTGCTTCCGTTGCATTGGTTAATATGTCTATGATAAGGATGCTACGTGCATGATGGTGCTTAGTAGTCCAGGTTTCTTATGGTTAGTCTCAAATAGCTGGGGGATTCCCAATGTGTTATTGGAGTACCAACATGATTTGTTTGCCTATGATGTGGTATGGTTTAGTAATATCTTCCTTCGAGAATTTATTTTGATTGACTTGGCGTATGCTCACGCATATTTAAGACTGTAAAGAAAGTCTGTCAAGCCTTGATGATCTTTTATTTCTGAGTAGCGATATAACTACCATGCCTGATTCAATGTTGCTTTGTCGCTCTGCATGATTATGACCGTCATTGCTCTCTTAGTTGGTCGCTCCTAGTCTTTTGCTAACCTCCACCTGTACTAAGCGGACTGACGGCTTGTGCATCCATATCCTTTTAAACTAGTTATGCCATATGAGTCCACCATACCTACCTATATGTGGTATTCCACCGCCACTCCAAGTAATTTACATGTGCTACCTTTAAAACCTTCAATTTTTGCAATACATAGCTCATGGGAAAGTAGCTTAAAAACTATTGTGGTAAAGAATATGTTGCTTATGTATCTTATTTCTTAGAAGTTGCTTGCTGAGCGGTAACCATGTTTCTGGGGATGCTATCAACTGTCACACTTTTGTTGAATATCATGTGAGTTGCTATGCATGTTCGTCTTGTCTTAAGTAAGGGTGATTTGCCGTGGGTTGAATAAGTATGCATATTGTTAGAGAAGAATATTGGGCCGCCAACCAAAGCCATGTATCATGGTGGAAGTTTTAGCTTGGACCTTAATCCTCAATCTCTTATGAAAATATGCTTATGCATTAAAGAGGAGTCCATCATCTATTTTCTATGTTGTCCCGGTATGGATGTCCTCAAGTTGAGATCTATCAAAAATGAGAAATCAAATGCGATTTATCTCCTTGGACCTTTGTACAGGTGGCATAGAGGTACCCCTTTGTGACACTTGGTTGAAACATATGTAATGCAATGATAACCCATGGAAATCCGAGCTAATTAGGACAAGGTGCGAGCACTATTGGTATTCGATGCATGAGGCTTGCAACTTATAGGATGTCTTATGCATGACACATATGAAGTACTACTACCGTTGACAAAATTGCTTCTATGTTTTCAAAATAAAAAGCTCTAGCACATAACCATTCTTTTACTTTTATGTTGAGTCTCCATCTTCTTTTAAAAGCACCAACTACTGAGAGCATGATTGTCATTCTGAGTGTAATGTGCATTGTCCCAAAGTAGCATTGTCTTTTGCATGATTGTGATATCGTTTATTTTGAAATCATTGTATCTAGTCATCACTTAAACCTTGAAGGTGCCCCTGCATTTATGTTTTGCACCACTAAAGGGGGCAAGCTAGATATCACTTTATCATATTTGCACATCATGTTCATTGCAAATCTTTTTGATGCTTTAGTTTCATATTGTAAAACTTTCAGTCATTTGTGATTTTCTCATGAGGCAACTTAATACTATAGAATCATTGTCTCAGTAAGCTTTTGTCATATGACTATAAAAAGTCCTATATGGTTAATAGCATGTCACCACAAAAATTATTCTTGTTATCATTTACCTACTCGAGGACGAGCAGGAATTAAGCTTGGGGATGTTGATACGTCCAAAACGTATCTATAATTTCTGCTTGCTCCATGCCACTTTTGGGTGATATTGCTATGATATTCATACACTTCCATACACTTTTGATCATATTTGGATTAACCTACTAATCCAGTGCACCCCGGTGCCAGCTTCTGTTTTCGGCTGATTTTGTATTTCAGGTTTTCACGTTACGAGAACTGCCAGGAAAAATCCAGAAAAATTATATAAAAAATCAGCGTTCCGGAACCGACCTTGCGCCCGAAGTACAGCCGGGGGGG
>LR738713.1:411096802-411108046 GCA_902687465.1 Secale cereale
GGGGGCGCCTGGGCCCCCCGAAGCCCGTCCGGTGCCCCCTTTGGCATATATTTAGAGCTTCCCTCGAAACCCTGGGAACGGGAACTCTTTTTGCGATCCCATCTCTGTTCCGCCGCCGCGGCCGCTTCCAAGATCGGGAGCACCAGGAGAACTCTTCCCGGCACCCTGCCGGAGGGGAGGATCACCACCGGGAGCTTCTCCACCACCATGGACGCCTCCCGGATGACTTGTGAGTAGTCTCCCTTGGACCATGAGTCCATGACCAGTAGCTATGTGATGTTCTCCTCCCGTTCTTGTGCTTCACTAATTAGTCCTCGTGAGCTGCCCTACATGATCGAGGCACATATGTAATCCTTATGCTGTTGCTATGATGAGTTTGCTGGGATCCGATGGATTATGAGATTATGTTTAGATTGATCTTGAGTAATATATTTGATTCACCTCTTTTATATTTATGTTCATAAGTAATTCTTGCATGTTCTCCGTTGTTATTTATTGCTTTGGACGAGTAATACGTAGTGACTCCAAGAGGGAACGTTATGCTTGATTGTGGGTTCATGCCCCTCGATGACTAGCTTGAGTGACAGAAACATGAGTCTAGGGGATGTGCTGTTGCCACAAGGGGGAAAACAATGGTGCTTGTGCCCGCGGGTGCAAGGATTGTTTACTTTACGCAAAGTTCTTTTAATGCAGTTGTCTGTTGCTTTGAGTTTACACTATGGGTGGGGCTCGCAACTTAATACCAGCGAGATGTTTTGAATAGATATCTCAAGGTGGATGATTAGTAGTAGATATTGATGGATTTTGGTCTACTCACTTTGGCGTACCGCCCATGCTTTGAACCTCAACCTTTCTTGCAATGTAGTCAGCATTGGTTTGCGTTCGTGGTCCTGTCAATTGCCCAGCTGTAATTCGTTTACCTCACATAGCTGTTTTATCGTCTTTTGGGAGAGAGACATCACTAGTGAACATCATGTGACTCCGGTCCATATTACCATCATTGATCACATCCTCTATTTACTTTTCGTTATTATTTACTATCGCAAAACATTATCTATCACTACTATCATTTTGCTTTTAATCCTTTGTGAACTACAAGGCCGGAGGGATTGACAACCTCTCTGTACTCGTTGGGAGCAAAGTTATTTGTATCTGTGTGCAGGTCCACGTTGATTGCTAATTTGCGCCGTTAGCAGTTGACACCTACTTGTTGAACCTAGGAGTCTCTGGGGATTCGATCCTTGGCATCTTTGCTAAGGGAAAACACTTCCACAACACTGCATCTTTCACCTTCCACTTGGGGTAACCAACGAGGGGTTAGAGGCCCATCAGCGCAGCGCAGAAAATTGTTCCTGAGGTGCCTACACCGACAAGGGAGGAAGTTAATGATGATGATCATGAAGAAACATATCAAGTTACTACTGAACTTCGAAGGTCCACAAGGGCACGTTCCGCACTAGAGTGGTACGGCAATCCTATTATGGAAATTATGTTGTTAGACAACGGTGAACCTTCGAACTATGAAGAAGCAATGGCGGGCCCGGATTCCAATAAATGGCTTGGAGCCATGAAATCCGAGATAGAATCCATGTATGAAAACAAAGTATGGACTTTGGTGGACTTGCCTGATGATAGGCACGCCATAGAAAATAAATGGATATTTAAGAAGAAGACAGACGCGGATGGTAATGTGACCATCTATAAGGCTCGGCTTGTCGCTAAGGGTTATCGACAAGTTCAAGGAATTGACTACGACGAGACTTTCTCTCTCGTAGCGATGCTGAAGTCAGTCAGAATCATGTTAGCTATTGCCGCATTCTATGATTATGAGATATGGCAAATGGACGTCAAAACGGTATTCCTTAATGGCTTCCTCAAGGAAGAGCTGTATATGATGCAGCCGGAAGGTTTTGTCGATCCAGAGAATGCTAACAAGGTATGCAAGCTCCAGCGCTCGATCTACGGGCTGGTGCAAGCATCTTGGAGTTGGAATATTCGCTTTAATGATGTGATCAAAGCGTTTGGCTTTATACAGACTTATGGAGAAGCCTGTATCTACAAGAAAGTGAGTGGGAGCTCTGTAGCATTTCTCATATTATATGTGGATGACATATTGCTGATGGGAAATGATATAGAATTCTTGGAAAGTGTAAAGGCCTACTTGAATAAGAGTTTTTCAATGAAGGACCTTGGAGAAGCAGCTTACATATTAGGCATCAAAATCTATAGAGATAGATCAAGACGCCTCATTGGTCTTTCACAAAGCACATACCTTGACAAGATATTGAAAAAGTTCAATATGGATCAGTCCAAGAAGGGGTTCTTGCCTGTTTTGCAAGGTATGAGATTGAGCAAGGCTCAGTCGCCGACCACGGCAGAAGATAGAAAAAAGATGAGTGTCATTCCCTATGCCTCGGCCATAGGTTCTATCATGTATGCCATGCTGTGTACCAGACCTGATATGAACCTTGCCATAAGTTTGGTAGGGAGGTACCAAAGTGATCCCGGTATGGAACACTGGACAGCGGTCCAGAACATCCTGAAGTACCCTAAAAGGACTAAGGATATGTTTCTCGTTTATGGAGGTGACGAAGAGCTCGTAGTAGAGGGTTACGTCGATGCTAGCTTCGACACAGATCTGGATGACTCGAAGTCAAAAAACCGGATACGTGTATATTTTGAATGGAGGGGCAGTCAGCTGGTGCAGTTGCAAGCAAAGCGTCGTGGCGGCATCTACATGTGAAGCGGAGTACATAGCTGCTTCCGAAGCAGCGCAGGAAGGAGTCTGGATGAAGGAGTTCATCACCGACCTAGGAGTCATTCCAAGCGCGTCAAGCCCGATGACTCTCTTCTGTGACAACACTGGTGCTATTGCCATTACCAAGGAGCCCAGGTTTCACAAAAAGACCAAGCACATCAAGCGCCGTTTCAACTCCATCCGGAATTATGTTCAAGATGGAGACATAGATATTTGTAAAGTGCATACGGATCTAAATGTTGCAGACCCGTTGACTAAACCCCTTCCACGGGCAAAACATGATCAACACCAGAACTCTATGGGTGTTCGATTCATCACAATGTAACTAGATTATTGACTCTAGTGCAAGTGGGAGACTGTTGGAAATATGCCCTAGAGGCAATAATAAAAGTATTATTATTATATTTCCTTGTTCATGATAATTGTCTGTCATTCATGCTTGAATTGTATTGTACGGAAACAGCGATACATGTGTGAATATATAGACCACAATGAGTCCCTGGTAAGCCTCTAGTTACCAGCTCATTGATCAACAGATGGTCAGGGTTTCCTGATCATGGACATGGGATGTCAGTAATAACGGGATCACATCATTAGGAGAATGATGTGATGGACAAGACCCAATCTTGAGCCTAGCACGAGATCGTTTAGTTCGTAATGCATAAGCTTTTCGGTGTCAAGTATTTATTCCTTAGACCATGAGGTTGTACAACTCCCGGAAGCCGTAGGATTACTTTGGGTGTGCCAAACATCACAACGTAACTGGGTGGCTATAAAGGTACGCATCGGGTATCTCCGAAAGTGTCTGTTGAGTTGGTACGAACCGAGACTAGGATATTGTCACTCCGTATGACGGAGAGGTTCCTATGGGCCCACTCGGTAAGACATCATCATAATGAGCTCAAAGTGACTAAGGAGTTAGTCACAGGATGATGAATTACGGAACGAGTAAAGAGACTTGCCATGACGAGATTGAACAAGGTATCGGGCATACCGACGATCGAATCTCGGGCAAGTACCGTACCGATGAACAAAGGGAATAACATATGGGATTGAGTGAATCCTTGACACAGTGGTTCATCCGATGAAGATCATCGAGGAACACGTGGGAACCAACATGGGTATCCAGATCCCGCTGTTGGTTGTTGACCGGAGAGTGGTCTCGGTCATGACTGCGTGTCTCCCGAACCCGTAGGGTCTACACACTTAAGGTTCGGTAACGCTAGGGTCGTAGAGATACATGCACGTGGAAACCCGAAAGTTGTTCGGAGTCCCGGACGTCACGAGGAGTTCCGGAATGGTCCGGAGGTAAAGAATGATGTATAGGAAGTCCAGTTTCGGCCATCGGGTGAACTCCGGGGGTCATCGGGAGTGTCCCGGGACCACCGGAGGGGTCCACCGGGTGGGGCCACCCATCCCGGTGGGGCCCCTAGGCCGCAAGGGGAAGGGGGCCAGCCCCTGGTGGGCTGGCGCACCCTACTGGGCCCTCCCTCATGCGCCTAGGGTTGAAACCCTAGGGGAGGGAGGCGCCGCCTATGCCTTGGGGGGCAAGTCTCCCCCCTAGGCCGCCGCCCCCCTTGCAGATCCCATCTGCAGGGCTTGGCGCACCCCCCTGGCCCCCTATATATATGTGGGGGGGGGGAGAGGGCAGCCGCACCCAAGTCTCTGGCGCCTCTCCCCCTCCCATCACACCTTCCTCCTCCTCCGCAGGGCGTCGGCGAAGCCCTGCAGGATTTCCCGCTGCATCCACCACCATACCGTCGTGCTGCTGGATCTCCGACGACCTCTCCTCCCCCCTTGCTGGATCAAGAAGGAGGTGATGTTGCTGTACCGGACGTGTGTTGAACGCGGAGGTGCCGTCCGTTCGGCGCTAGATCATCGGTGACGAAGAACGCGAAGAGTACGACTACTTCATCCACGCTTCTTCGAAAGCTTCCGCTCGCAATCTACAAAAGGGTATGTAGATGCACTCTAATATGCTCGTTGCTAGATGTCTCCTTAGATGGATCTTGGTGAAAGCGTAGAATTTCTTTTGAATTCTGCTACGTTACCCAACAGCTTGTTCCTAACATCCAATATCTTTCTATTGAAAACCTCACTATGGTTGTTTACTACCAGGTCTGTTTTGCACATGGTGTCTTTTTTATACCTAGCCCATGTATGCTCTAGTATCTGTGACAACCAGCCAAGCTTCTAAACTTTCTTTTTTCAAAATTTCCATGCCTAAATCATGACCATGTTTAGTAAAGGAATAGGCAGCCTGATCTAAATGTTTCTTTAGTTCCTCTCCTATGAAACCAGTAGATTGGACATTGACATAAATATGTCTAAGACAAAACCTTTGTGGAGAGTCAGGGAATACATCATCTATTGCATTCAACAATCCCTGTTCAATGTAGTGTAATCTTAAGTGTTACTACTCAATAACATTTTACCAATGGCAAATGTAAAGACTAGGTAGAGAACAATACCTTCTGCCTGTCAGACATAATAGTGTATTTGCCAAACTTATTACCAGTTCCAATGACTGTTCTCAACTGTGTGTGAAACCATGTCTAGCTTATGTCTCTTCCTTATCAACAACACCAAAAGCTATTGGGAAGATGTTATTGTTGCCATTCCTCCCCGTAGCTGCCAATATCTGCTGACCAGTGCTTAACTTGATGAAGCAACCATCCAGACTTACTAACATGATCACATTAGTGCCTAATGACATCAATGCAAATTATCATATAAAACTACGTGTATGAATACTTACCTATAAATGGCTTGCATCCATTCAGAAAATCCTCCTTGCATGCAAACAAGCAGTAAAACATATAGTGAAATCTTGGGGTAGGAGCTGGGTTTAGTGGGTCCTCATGTGTTGTTACTATGCACCTACTGCTAGGGTTAGTATCTAGCACACACTACAGGTAGTCCGTTATTCTATGATACTGGAGTTTGTGATCTCCTTGCACTACCTCTACTGCTTCCTTCCTTGCCCTATATGCCAAGCTTTTAGGCACATGGACACCAAACTTGACATAATTGTGTCAACACCAGCTCCAGGATTGGATCTGACTGTATCCTCACAAACCTTAGCAACCCAACTGACTGACACTTTTGTGTTCTCTCCACTTGCTCCACAAGTGTGATCCAGGTTCATCTTCTTTATACTGAAAGTTGCCTCATGAGCTATCCTAGAGGCAACTATGTGAAACTCACAACCATGTTTTCTCTCAGAGCACCAAGCAATAACCCTAGTTGGTTCATTTCTGTAAAACACAAAATTCCTAAGAGTCCTCACATGAAAATTTCTAAGTGCTTCTCTGAACTCAACTACATTTTCAAAGGATAAATGCATTGAAAACCACTCATGTGCATCAGGCCTGGATGAATCATAGCATCTCCTCTCCTTCTTCTGCTTCTTCCTACTGTTCCTTGCAGATGGCAGCCTTGGAACAAGTTCTTCATCACTCAAGCCAAAATCACCTGGAAAACAGTACTCATCAGCTTCAGGGACATAATCTTCAAACTTGATGTGCTCAGGCTCACTGTGAGACTTGCTAGTTGGGCCAGGTTTTCTAACTGGCTTAAGTTTTTTTTGCTCCTTTTGTAGTTGGAGCAGCAGGATCCTCTGCTTGTTCATCTTCAGAAGCAATTTCTTCTTCCTGCTAAAACTCAGAAGGTTCTGAGTTTGCTCCACAAAAGTGCTCTGCAGTATTTGTGCCAGCCTCATCTTCACCCCTACACCATGTTTTGTAAGAAATTTTTTGCCCTCTGTAATCACCCCTATAGAACTCAAAATCTGAAGAGGATTTGTCCATATCATCATCTTCTTCTACTACATCATCATCTTCTTCTGGTACATCTTCATCTGCTTCTTCTACATCTTCTTCTTCCACAACTGTTTTCCCCTTGTTCAAATTGCAGCTTTGCTGTGTGTTCAGGTAGGGCTCACCAGGGGTTACAGCTGGCAAACTAGCATTAGAGGCAGGGTACAGAACACCTTCTTGTGAAACTCTGTAAACAACAGGCTCACCAACTTGACTAATGGGGATCTGTTCCTCAAGCATGATGTGATCCATATTAACATCTGCTGGGCTTGGATCAGTAGCTTTTTACGACAGTGATGTTCAAGAGCTTCTTATCACCAAATAAGTCAAGCATTTCCTCTAATGTCTCCTCACTATCCAGGACCTCCACCCCCTCCAACCCATTTCCCTCTTCCTTTACATAAGTCAGAAAAGCATCCATTCAATACCCCTCCAACTCAACCAATGCTAATATGGTCATATAACTGATATCTGAAGAAACTGAATATTTCCCTCCATATTATCTGTTCCTTGAAAATGTAGGCTCATGACCCAAATCTCATCATCTAAGCTGTAGGAGATTAAATTGACAAACAATTATTTTTCAAGTGACCGAAACTTGACCCAATGACCAAATGCACTGAACATTACTGCACTATCTTCTAATTATAGTGAATGCACTGACCAAATATCTTGTACAGTGACATAACCAATAAGTAGCATGCCAACAACTACTAAGCCTAGTTCAACTACTTGTTTCCTAACAAAAACTATCATCTGTGGCCCAAAAACCATCACCGCCCAAATATCGTATGAATGGCCCCAAATTTTCTTACCTCACTCCACCAAAGGTCGACGCCCACCTGTGGCCGCCATCTGGATCCGCGTGGATACACTTCGCCACTACCCTAGCCGCGCGGACTGCCGGATCTGAGCTCGCCGGATCGACCTGAGTCTCGGGCGGTGATGGTTGCGGCGACCGCTGCGCCGGGAAGCTCAAGCTGCCTAGCCATTTGTCCACCTCTGAATGTCCACCACCGCCTCCTGGTCGGTGACGCCTTGGCTCAATAGCTCGCCGCCGACGGCATTTGGCTGCGCCACCGCCATCGCCCACCTAGGTCACTGCGGGGGAGAGGAGGGGGAGACTGAGAGGGAGTGCGGACCGACTGGCTCCTTTGGTTCCGACTGGACCGGTCGGGCTAACGGCTGTCAACGGCTGCGCCGTGAGCGCGCGTGGCCCCGTGGCTTGACGGGTGGGTCCAGCACGTCAGAAAAACGGTTAAAACGCTAGTGATTGAGGTTTTTTTCTTGAAACTGCCGACCGCTCGTTTGGTAGGTTTCTAAGAAAAATAATAATAAACTAGTAGTTTTATGCTATTTACTCGCTCACAGAAGAGTTTCCAGTTGACCTTGCATGTTCCATCGGTCACCTTATCACAACCCGCCCAAAGATAGGCACGCTGTAAGCTGTCAATCTTCTTCCTCACTTTCACCGGCAATTCCTGGGGCGTAATATGATATATAGCAATTACGGTAAGCACTGCCTTGGCCAAGGTGACACGGCCCAGCGCGGCCACATGCTTGGCAACCCAAGGTGGTAGCTTCACAACAACTTTATCCTCTAAGAACTGAAAGTGAATCCTCTTAAGCGTTGAAACCGAAAAAGGAAGCCCCAAATATCTCATAGGGAAGGTGGAGTGAACCGCTGGGAAGGCTTGTAGGACGTCGTCAAGGTCAATGTTACCGCAGCGAATGGGCGCTACTACACTTTTGGCACAATTAGTGACCAATCCCGTAACATCACCAAATGATGCAAGAGTGAAGCCAGGAACTGAATGTCATTTTTAATTGGAGCAATGAAAATGTCATTTTTTTGATAAATTGCAAAATTGTAATGGCATTTATGCAGTTCAACATTCAAGTATGCCGCTCTGCTGCTATGTTAAATGTGTTCTTCAGCTTCCTACCATGCGTATATTTTCATGTGCTCAAACTATTCCCATTTTCGGCATCCTAGAGAAAGCAGACAAAGGCAAACGGAAGAAATACTCGATTGCTGCTGCCCGTAGCAGAAGACGGGGTCGCCTACGCCAAACAGAGGTCTCGAGACACGGCTACAAAACGTCATCATCAGCATCCGTTACTTTCTTCCAACGGCTAAAAGAACTTGGTGCCCAATGGCCGATCACGAACGTTGTCGGTTTGGCGCTCCCCCAACAAACGTCGAGACTGCCGTTCCAACGATCTCGATCAATGGCGCCACAAACAAATGGTAAGAAGAAGAGGCTTACACAACACAAAACAAAGAACAGAACAAACCCAGTTGAGAAGAGGGACAACGACAGCCCACCGGACCGGCTGGTGAGCGAAATACTCCGTCGTTCCCGGCCCCCGCAACTACGTACACACCTCCTCCCCTCTCCCGCCAATACATATACACACCAGCACACGCACACCATTCCTCATCTCTCTCGCTCGCTCACATCTCTCCTCTCCTCTCTCCCCGGCCCCTCTCTCTCTGTCTCTGCGTAGTGCCGATCTCTGTGGATACTGTTGTGTCCTCGGCAATGGCGAGTAGCAGGCAGTCCATCCTCCTGGCCTTCGCCGTCGGGGCAATGGCGGCTGTGCTGCTGGCCACCCCGGCGGCGGCCAAGAGCTACAACATCACCAAGATCCTGGCGGCGCACCCGGAGTTCTCCAAGTTCAACGCCATGCTGACCAAGACGCGGCTGGCGTACGACATCAACCGGCGCCAGACCATCACTGTGCTGGCCCTGGACAACGCGGCCATGGCGGCGCTCGACCACTACGAGCTGCCGACCGTCCGCCACATCCTGTCCCTGCACGTCCTCGTTGACTACTACGGCAACAAGAAGCTCAAACAGCTCTCGCGCGGCGCCACCGCCTCAGCATCCATGTTCCAGGTATGCACCTCGTGCCAAGGTTTCGGTTATCGATCGAAATTTTAAGATTTCTCATGATTACCGCGTATTTCCGTGCTTCTCGGTAAATCCCTGTATCAAGCAAAAAATACCAATTTTTTGAATTTCTTGAATTTAAACACTCAATCCTTTTTCTAGGATTCCATACTTGGGCCTTTATGTTCATAATGACGTCATGCTTGCTTTTGGTACTCCAGAAAAGCAAATCTTGGTTCTGGCGTGTTGGTAGCAACCTAGTTTCTATTTTGAGAGGTCTCTAGTTCAAATGTTCGTTCATTCACTTATTTGAATTCAAAATTTAATTATAAAATTCATTCGAAATATTCTCGGTATTTCTCGGTAACGGTGATAATCACGTTTATCAGCCCTCCTCAGTAAAAATGCCTCATTCGGTAACCAAAACCTTGCCCCGTGCCATTGTATAGGTGTATATAGATTTTGGCTATTAGCTGCACACATGCTAACTGTGCACAATACTACTGTATATACTTACCTGGACGATTCTTACATTTCCACGCATTATCATCATTTTGCAAGATCTAAGTCACATGAGATTTTTATAATATCTAAATCAACACCCTTAGTCATCTGATTTCTCTGTGAGGAGAAGGGTTTGAATTCCTGGTTCAGAAATAACTTTTGCCATAGCCGAAACCTTTCGGCCGAAATGAAAGAAATTACCACTTCAATTCAATTGAAGTCTAATCAAATATTCTAAATTTTGAAAAATAATTTGATTTTTATTTTGTTTGTATGACCGTAATGGCTAGAATATTATCATCAAAACACAAATTATTTCAGCACTTACCCATGATGACTGAGATTTGGATGAAAGTGCACGCCATACGTTTTTTTAGTTGAGTGAACACCATACTTAAGATACATGCCGAGATGGGGGAAATCTGGATTAAGTGACATGCATGGACTGACTTAGACATAAGTAAATCTAAATTGATTTAGGTATAAGCATGCTATATGCCTTGAATTATGCAATATACTACTTAGTAACAAATTGAGAAAAACCAACATAAATTGTCGCATGAAAAACCATCATTTGTAATCTATTTACGATATTGTGTTGTTATAGAGGCCGGGTGTAATTGGTATCTCCGCGATATTAATATATTTCCTTTGTCGAAAAATTATCTAAACCAGTACTATAGCTGGCTGCTTTCCCCGACCGAGACAAGGGGCAAGGATGTGGTGTTCTTGCTGTAGGTTTTTATTCAACGCATTTCCGCGAAAAAAAATTATATGAGACCAGGTCTCATATAATGCACGTGAGACCCATTCGAATGAATGCCACGTGTCATCTATCAGGATGGGTCTCACCTGCTAATCTGTGAGACCTGGTCTCATAGAATTTTTTTCCCTTGCCAAGGAGTACATTTTCAGTGGCTTGTATCTATTGCTTTTGCGACAGTACTGGTTTAGATAATTTTATGACAAAGGAAATATATAACCAGCACCAGTTCAAATAAAAAAAGGAAAAAAATTCTATGAGACCAGGTCTCACGGATTAGCAGGTGAGACCCATTCTGATGGATGACACGTGGCATTCATCCGAATGGGTCTCACGTGCATTATATAAGACCTGGTCTCATATAATTTTTTTCCCTTGGCAAGGGACTAGCCAGCCATGGTATCAATTGAGTATCACGTTTTCAACCCAAGCTGTTTATTCTTTGGCCACAAAAAACTCCACGATGGTTGCATGATGATCGGGCCGTTGGTTGTCAAGTCACTA
>LR738713.1:411108056-411152061 GCA_902687465.1 Secale cereale
AATCACAAAGCACCCACCCCACCCCCACCTGAAATCAGGGGGGAAGAGATTAGATGCTTTGTGATTTGTGAATGCCACGTGTCATTCATCCGAATGGGTCTCACGTGCATTATATAAGACCTGGTCTCATATAATTTTTTTCCCTTGGCAAGGGACTAGCCAGCCATGGTATCAATTGAGTATCACGTTTTCAACCCAAGCTGTTTATTCTTTGGCCACAAAAAACTCCACGATGGTTGCATGATGATCGGGCCGTTGGTTGTCAAGTCACTAAAGCAGATTGTGGTACTGTCGTACTAACTCACCCACGGAGATGTTTGGCACGGTAGGCTTGGAATTCCATGCAGCACAGTTGCTGTTTCCTTTTTTTATTTGAACTGGTGCTGTTTCCTTTAGCATGTGTACTAATTTCCTATCTCCCTATCTTGTATTTTTTTTTTTTTTGAGGGAATCATTTCCTATCTTCCATACCTACACGATTGATTGACTTCTGGGCCTACATTGTCCAATCATGTACACATAACAGAGGAACGGTTATGAGACATAGTATGATTTATCCTCATTAGTTGGCTAGGTTAAACAAGAGTATACCCATTAAAGAAATAGATTAAACAAGAGTATCGTGAAATGTATAATTTTGATTTGCTAACGCGCTCGATGCTTTCAGTCCACCGGGACGGCGTCGGGCATGTCGGGCTACGTGAACATCACGTCCCACAAGGGCGGCAAGGTCGAGTTCGTCAGCCAGGACGCCGACGATACCGTCAAGCCATCCCGGTACGTCAAGTCCATCAAGGAGATCCCCTACGACATCTCGGTGCTGGAGGTCAGCTCCGTGATCTCCTCCTCCGAGGCTGAGGCGCCTGTCCCGCCGCCGGCGCCCGTCGACCTCGTCGAGCTCCTATCCAAGAAGCACTGCAAGTCGTTCGCCGGGCTCATCGCCGGGAACGCCGACGTGTTCCGCACGTTCAACGAGACCAAGGACAACGGCCTCACCATCTTCTGCCCCGTCGACGCCGCCGTGGCCGCCTTCATGCCCAAGTACAAGAACCTCACGGCCAAGGCCAAGACGGCCATCCTGCTCTACCACGGCGTGCCGGACTTCTTCTCGCTGCAGCTGCTCAAGTCCAACAACGGCATGGTCTCCACCCTCGCCACCACCAGCGAGGTCAAGAAAGACTACAGCTTCGACGTGCAGAACGACGAGGAGGAGGTGACCCTCGTGACCAAGGTCGTCACCTCCACCGTCACCGCCACCGTCGGCGACAGCGAGCCGCTCGCCGTCTACGCCGTGTCCAAGTTCTTGCAGCCGAAGGAGCTGTTCAAGGTCGTCCAGGCGCCAGCGCCCGCCCCGTCAAAGAAGGGCAAGAAGGAAGCTGACGACTCCTCCTCCTCGTCTGACGATGAAGATTCCGATGATGCCACCACTGATAAGGGTGATGCCGCGCCAGCGGTATACGGGCGATGGGCGACCGCGGCAGCGACGGTGGGAGCAGTATTGGCGTTGATGGGCTAAAAGAGTGAAGCCGCTGGCTGTTTTATGTTCAAATTTAATTATTACTCATATATTTGTTTTTGGTATTTTTAATCTTTTCTTTTCCTGCGAGGAAATCTCTATCACTTGTTAGTGGTGGTAGAAACAAAATAAGTAGCCGGCATTGGCCTCCTTCAATCAAACATGCAAAAATCAAGAAACTAGCTTAGAGGAGTGATACTATGTAGTTTCTTTTTGGAGTGTTGTTGATATTGATATATGATGTAATTATTTTCCTTGTAATTAATACAGTTGGAATGTTTTCATCTATATATGGTACCCTTCTGTTGCGATGTACTCATGATAGTATGCAAGACATCATTTCTTTCGGAGAAGAAGTGCGTACTTTTTCCCCTAGGGTTCTCTCCTAGGGTCCACCTTATCCTCTGGCGCCGCCGCTAGAGTCTACATATCTTTACCATTGTTTTGCCGACCTTCTCCGGCGATCGTTCAGGCCTAGCGCGTGCGCGCGTTTTGCCGCTAGCTGCATGGAGGCCGCTGGCGTTTTGGATGGAAGGGGAGGCTCGAAGGAAGTGCAGATGAGGGATAATCAGATCGAAGATACCCGTGGTGTAGGGGGGACGGGGAACGGGCAGTCTAGTACGCCAGCGAAAGAATCTGTGAGAGAAAAGGAGAAGATTGGTGGGGTGACACAGGAGGAGGAAGATGGGGGTGGCTGGGATCATTATGGCCCAGATCCAACCTTAGAAGATGCCTTCGAGGGGCTAAACCTCCAGGGCGAGGAGGAGGAAGACTTGGACCTATCGGAGAGCTAGATGAACTGATCAAGGAGGTCCGCTGGTTGGCTCTTTTTAGGGTTCATACAATGCGCCCGTTCAGCCATGCAGCCTTGCTGAACTCCATGAGGAACGCTTGGTCGTGTGCACAAGGGGTCACTTTCAGTATCAAGGGGGCGAATCTCTTCTTGGCGCAGTGCCACTGTTTGGGTGATTGGAAGAGGGTAATGGAGGGGGGTCCGTGGCAATTTCGTAGAGATCCAGTCGTGTTAGTGGAGTATGATGGCTATACCAACGTTTCTGAATATGCATTGGATATGTTCCCTCTATGGGCTAGAATCAAAGGGCTACCTGATGGGTTGACTAGGAAGAAAGAGCTTGCGGAGAAAGTTGCGAAGAAGGTGGGAGAACCACCGTTTACTGTGGTTGTTAATGAAGGAAAGATTAACCCCTCAAGCCATCTTCGTGTGAGGGTTTTTGTGAATGTCCATAAGCCCCTGGTGAGATTCGTGCCTATCACCTTGAAGGAAAGAAGGAAATACCCTGTTAGTTATGAGAAGCTTCCAGATTTTTGTTACTTCTGTGGGTGTATGGGACATGTTGTTGAAGAATGTGGCGATGGAATTCATGATCCTAGCTCGTGTGAGTGGGGGGACTGGCTTCATTGGAACAACGAACCAAACGATGGTGGCGCTATGGGTGGCAGAGGGGGAGGTTGGGGAGGAGCAGGCAGAGGTGGAGGTATTTTGGTGGTCCTAATAGAGGAGGAAGAAGTGGTGGAGGAGGCAGAGGAGAGAGGGAGGCAAGAACCAACAATTGTGGTGGAAGTGGGGGAGGAAAGGAGCATGCAATGGCTGATGTTATGGATATGTCCCAGTATGACGGCGACGCGGCTGTAGGAGGTGTTAAAAGTGTCCGCAAGAGACTTATTAGTGAAGATGGTACTGTCAACGTGAGAGGTCAAGCTGTTCCAAACTTGGCCGGAAAAGTTTCAAACACAATTTTGATGCTCGAAAACGGGACTGTGGCTGCAGGAGCAGGGGGTGCGCCTCCTAGTTCTACTCCTGGTAAGGTTCCTATCGTCAAGAGAAGAAGGCAGGGAGAGGGAGATGTAGGTGCTGAAGTGGACATGTCAAACGAGGTGGCCTCCGAGCTGGAGGACCGCCGGGCCCAATGAATTTGTTAAGTTGGAACTGCCGGGGAGGGGGGAATACCCGGACAGTTTGTGAACTAGCGACTATGTGCCAGTCGCATTCCCCAATGATGGTTTTCTTATGTGAAACGAGGCAAAAGGAAGAGAAGATGAGAAGAATCAGAGTTCGCTTGGGTCTCAAGGGGTTTTGTGGAGTGGATAGTAATGGAATGAGTAGTGGTCTTGCATTATACTGGCATGAATCATACGTCGTCGAGATTTTGGACAAGAACGATCGCTACATTGATGCCTTGGTTCGTGTCCACCAAGATGCAGAACAATGGAGAATTACGTGTGTGTATGGAGAGCCTCGAGTTGAGAATAGGCACCTTATGTGGACAAAAATTCAGAATCTAAGGAATGTGAATAATCTGCCATGGTTATTGCTTGGAGACTTCAACGAGGCCCTCTGGGACTTTGAGCATATGTCGTCCACCCCACGGGCGGAATCTCAGATGGTGGCCTTCCGTGACACTCTCGAAATCTGTGGGCTAATAGATTTGGTTTTTGTCGGCTTCCCGTTCACCTACGACAACAAACGCAGTGGAGGGAGCAATGTAAAGGTGAGACTGGACAGAGCAGTCGCGACCAAATCGTGGAGGAATTTATTTGCACACACATCGGTTTTGCATATCCCCTCACCATGTTCTGATCATGTGGCTGTTTTGGTGAAGGGATCGGCCGACCAGGGACCAACAAGGCCTAAATGTTGGCGTTACGAGCTGTTTTGGGAAAGAGATGCAACTCTACCGGACGTCATAAAAGAGGCTTGGGAGGCTGTAGGTGCTGTGCAGAATCTAGGCCAACTGCGTGATGCCCTCACAAAGACTATGGTGACCCTATCCTCATGGAGTAAATTTTTTGGAAATGTGACCAAGGAACTTGCCAAGTCATGATCCCAGTTAGAGGAATTGTTGCATATGAATGCAGATCAGCAGGATATCCGTTTGGTCACGGATAAAATGAATGAATTGCTTTATCAAGAAGAGATGATGTGGTTACAAAGATCTCGAGTCACGTGGCTAAAGGAGGGCGACAGAAATACAAGATTTTTTTGGAATAAGGCTATTTGGAGAGCGCGGAAAAATAAAATTCGTGAGCTAAAAGATAGCATTGGAGTGGTGCATTCTGATTTTGCTGGGATGGGAAAGCTAGCTAATGAGTACTTTCATGATATTTTCTCAGCGGACCCCTCGCTTGATGCTTCTCCAGTACTCGATCTTCTTGATGCTATGGTATCGGAGGAAGACAATATTAAGTTATGTGAACCTTTCACAGATAAAGAAATTGCGGATGCTTTATTCCAGATTGGTCCCCTAAAGGCACCGGGGCCGGATGGATATCCAACAAGGTTTTTTCAGCGAAACTGGAGCATATTAAAGGACGGTGTCCTTGCTGCGGTGAAGGATTTTTTCACGACGGGTATTATGCCTGAGGGGGTAAATTCCACGTGTATTGTTGATGGCTTCTCGCCCCTCGTTGGTTACCCCAAGTGGAAGGTTTGAGATGCAGTGTAGCAGAAGTTTTCCCTTGGCAAAGATACCAAGGATCGATTTCCCCTGAGACTCCCAGTTTCAACAAGAAGGTGTCAACTGCTAACGGCGCCAGATATTAGCAATCAACGTGGACCTGCACACAGATACAAACGCAAGTGATAATAGTGATACGTATTGCTGCAAATAGTAAGTAAAAGAAGAAAGTAAATAGCGGATGTGATCAGTGATGGTAATATGGACCGGGGTCCCATGATGTTCACTAGTGATGTCTCTCTCCCAAAAGACGATAGAACAACTATGTGAGGTAAACGAATTACAGCTGGGCAATTGACAGAATTATGTGCGCAAACCAATGCTAACTATGTTGCAAGAAAGGTAGAGGTTCAAAGCATGGGCGGTACGCTGATACGTCCAAAACGTATCTATAATTTCTGCTTGCTCCATGCCACTTTTGGGTGATATTGCTATGATATTCATACACTTCCATACACTTTTGATCATATTTGGACTAACTTACTAATCCAGTGCACCCCAGTGCCAGTTTCTGTTTTCGGCTGTTTTTGTATTTCAGGTTTTCACGTTACAAGAACTGCCGGGAAAAATTCAGAAAAATTATATAAAAAATCAGCGTTCCGGAAACAACCGTGCGTCCGAAGGGCAGCCGGGGGGGGGGGGGCACCAGGGCTCCAGGCGCCCTGGCGGCGCGCCCCCCTGGGCCAACTAAAAGCCGCCTGTGGTTTATTTATTTAAGTTTGGATCCGCCTGTGGTTTATTTATTCGTTGGAGTAATCTTGGGTTGTGTTTCACCTAAAAGCTTTCCCTGAGGATTGTTGCTAATTATGGTGCTGATAAATGACCCAACTTCTTCATTTATCATTCCGGTGAAATAAGTTTATCGTCTCCTTGTTGATCTCAATCCAAGCAAATGTTTTCGTTAGTGGCTGGGTGTCACCTCTTAATTTTAAGATGTTTCCATAAGCCCACTTCAAGCTTATTCTTTCGTTGTTGAATTTCCAACAACTCCGTTCAACCCTTCTTCGTAAGGATGTTTTTCATATTCATTCGTGGGAGAAGTTGTCATCTTCTTCTCCATTCTTTTATTTCGTTGATCTATATGCTATTCTTTCACTCCGGAGGCATTGTGATGTTGCTCTCTCCAAACCATCATATCGTTTTATCGAGATCATGTTCTTTCCCTTGCTTATCATTTAACCGGAGTGTTGTATTCTTCATTCTAGTTCCCTCATCTTACCAAGTTTTACCTCTCTTTTCAACCGGAGTGCTGCCTGAAATCTTTCTTAACCTTGTGCCATTCTTTTAATTGTTTCGAAGGCAATATGTTGCTGTTTTCATCAAGTATCATCTCAACTTGCCAAGTTCTTGTTCAATTCCTTCCATTTTCAGACGGAGTGCTGTCCAAATTATTTCATTCTTATTCCTTCTCAATCTTGGTTAACCGGAGTGGTTTTGAAATTCTTTCGTCATCCGTGAGCTCTGTTTCATGTCTTTCAACCTTAAGGGTTCTCGTAATGCTCCTTGTTACTCTTTTCTAACGGAGTATTTTCATATTCGTTCATCTTCGTTGTATTCTTTCCTTCAAGATTGTTCAACCTCTCAAGGTTCTTTGGTTTCACTCGTCTGTGAAAGAAGCAACTTTGCTTTACCTCTTCTTCTTCCGTTTTTACCCGGTGATATCTCTAGGATCTCGGGTCGAGATCCTCTGTTAGTGTGGGAGAGTTGTGACGCCCGAAGACCGACGTCCCAGAAGATTCCAGAAGATTCCAGATGTTCCGGGTTCTCCCGTGTGTTCTTTGTGCTTGTGTTATTTATTTTTTGCATTGCATCATGTCATCATGCCATCATGTCTTTAATTTTGCATCTCAACCTAAATAATTTGTGTGGACCTTCGGTCCATTTAAATCGAGGGAAGAATGTCTTCTCTTTAAAACATATAAAAGCCTCTCAATATTATCAGGGAGCTATATAATAATAATCCATTCGTTGGAATTAACCCAACACACTTGCATATTTTCCCCATGTCTATTTCACTTCGAGTTTCTTCTTCAAAAACCTCGCCAATAATTCCTTTCCATTGTTTCGAGGTTCCTCCAAAAATTCGAACATTTTTGGACACTTCTATATTCAAGTCTTAGTTCAAACCCATTTGAATTAAATTCAAATATGTTTGAATTATTTTTTTCCGTTCATGCCTTTTCTATTTTTTCTCGGACCTTGCTCATTTTATGATCCCGAGAAAATTAGTCCCTTGTCCTAGTTCTTCCCTAGCCACCTCCTTTCTTTTCTTTCTTCTTGTGGTATTCTGTTTAAATTTGGAAAACATCAGCAGAGGAGAGCCCTCAGCCCATCAGCCTCTAGGCCTCTTAGCAGGTCCAGGCCTCAAGGCCCATTCCTCCTGAGGCCCAACCGGAGCATCGAACCCTAGCTCCCGCACCGATTCCCTCAGTCCCCCCTCAGCGCCGTCGCTCTCTTGCAGCATCGACCGCATCCCCATCGCAGCGCCGCACCTTTTCCCCTCGTCCCGATCCCCATCTTTTTTTCCCTCGATCTCCCCTCGCCACCATCGCTCCCCGAGCCCCCATCGCTCCTCTGCCGATTCCAGGGCGCCGTCGCCCTCCTTTGCGGCTCCCTCTGCCCTGCGCCGAGCCGCCCGTCCCTCGAGCGCCCCCAGCCCGACGTCTCCTCCAGCCGCGCCTGGCTGCTCCGCCAGCGCCTGGCCTCCCGTGCCAACTCCGGCGGCCCCGAGCGCCGGCCTCCCTTCATCTCAGCCTCGCCGTGGCCTTCTCCCTCCAGCGCGCCCATCCTTCGGCTCCTCCACGCGCCAAGGTCGGGCCCCGACGCAGCAGCAGCGCCCCTCCCTTGGAGCCGCGTCTCTCCTAGCCGCAGCTCACCGGGGCTGACACCGTGGCATCTTGCCGCCGCTGAAGCAGCCAGGGCCGGCCATCGGAGCCCCGCCTTCTCCAGCAAGGCCGCCGCTCCACCTCGCCTCCGCCCTCTGTTCCCTGCTGCGCCCCTGCCTACGTCTCCAGCCCCGCGAGGAGGCCGAGCCTCGCCCGCGACCCCTCCTCGGCTCCGGCTCCTCTCCTCGTGCCTGACGCCCGCGACCCCGTCCTCCTCGTCAGGCGACAGCGCCTCCAGTGCGCCTCCTTGCTGCTGCCTCCGGCCAGCAAGAGCTCCCTCCGTCCATCCTCACCGACCCGCAACCTTTTTTTTTTTCCTTTTTTGTTGTTTTGTTGCTGTTTTTGTTATCTCAAGTAACCTTGTAACAGCAAGCTTATCTAATTTTGGACCCGTACATCTACGGATTGAGACCGCCGAGTACCCCTTCGAGTCGTCGATGAACCGCCAAGTTCGACTACACGTGTACCTCTACGGATACCCGAACGTCTACGACCGTGTACAACTACGACCGAGTCCGAGACCGGCAAGACCGTGTACGACTACGCCCGGTGTTGCGGCAAGTACCTCTTCATGACCCGAACGAGTACCACGACGACCCGAACGACTACGAACGGAACCACTACTGCCGCTACCGACGTGAACAACTACTTTCCTCTACGGAACGACTACTTCCTCTCCGAACGTGAACGCCTTCTTCCTCTACGTCTCGAACCGCCCCGAAACGCACGCTTCGAAGGTATAACCCGAGACGATGACCCGTGTGATGCTTGCTTGTGTTGTATGAAATGTTTCCTTGTGTGCACCGTGCCGTTTCATCTTTTGTCATGCTCCTCGGTTGCCTCGTCGCCGACTCGTGGGAACCCGGTAACGGGATCGCCCCACTTTCTTCTTGCCTGACTCGCTCACGCCATCCATCTTTTGCACCGGACTCTCAACGAGTTACCGGAACCGATATGTTGCGTGGCATCATTTTCGGATCGTTGCCGTGGCACCCTTTTCTTCCACCACGGTGACAATACTTCATATCTCTTCATGTTAACCTTTTAATAAAATTGCATAAACTTGATCATGTCATCCGCATCATATTAACAACTTTAATAAATGTTTAATTGTTGTTGTTGCTTAATAATTGCTAAACATTCTCATGGGGATTTTCCGGATATGTTGTTGTTATTTCCGGCCTCATTTAAATTGCCTAGTTAGTATAGTTTTATTAAGCTTCACCTCTTGCCATGTTAAAAACATTTAATCTTGTCTTGTGATAACAAGAGTCAATTAAATAATTAAATGTGGTGTTTCATCAATATGCAACTCGTTGCATATTGAGCTCCACTTAAATTGTAGTGTTGTTTGTGCTCTTTGCCATGCCATGCATACTTAAACCGGACATGCATCATACTTGGATGTGCATCGTATGCCATGTTTATGCGTGTGTGTTTACCGTGTTGTTTGCTTCTTTCCGGTTGCTTCTCTTGTTAGCTTTGGTTTCGTTCCGGAGTTATGAGGCTTCTTCTTCGTCTTCTTCATGGCTTCGTTCTTCTCCCTTGTGGATTCCCAGGCAAGATGATCATACCCTTGGATACCTTTACTACCATTGTCATGCTTAGTTGTCTTGATGCTATCGTTACATGTCGCGCTACCCATCTTGTATGTCAGCCTCTCCTTGTTGCCATGAAACCTCTAACCTTTGACACCTTCCTAGCAAAACCACTGCTTGGCTATGTTACCCGCTTGCTCAGCCCCGCTTGCTCAGCCCCTCTTATAGCGTTGTTAGTTGCAGGTGAAGATGAAGTTCGTTCCAGGAGGGAACTTGTTGTTGGTATATCACAATATCTATAATTATTATTAACACACCTATATACTGGGCATGGGTGGAAGGCTTGGCCTTTTGCTCGGTGTTTTGTTCCACTCATGCCACCTTAGGCGCCGATAAACCGGCATTATGTTCCTTGATTTTGCGTTCCTTACACGATGGGTGAAATGGGGACCCCTTGACAGTTCGACTTTGAAAAAAACTCCTCCAGCAAGGCCCAACATTGGTTTTAATTTGCTCATAATAAAAACTTAATTAATTAATTAAATTGCATAGGGAGTTAGCGCTACCCGAGGATTCTTAATTCTACATAGCAGGGGGGGGCCAGTGCTGATGGTGTTGGTCCCAAATAGAGTCGTTTGCGGTGCCACCCAGTCACCTGGGGTCTTCGGTTGCTGTACGCTGTGCTCATCCGGTCGTGGCCTGAGACGAGATACGCGCGGCTACTATCAGGGTGTCGGCACGCCGGGAGGTCTTGCTGGACTTGTTTTACCATTGTCGAAATGTCTTGTGCTACCGGGATTCTGAGCCTGATCGGATTTTCCCTAAGATAAGGAGTGATGATATTATATTTATCACTTCAGCTAATCGTGAGAGCTTGTGATGGGATAAGTTGGGACACCCCTGCAGGGTTATGATCTTTCGAAAACCGTGCCCGCGGTTATGTGGCAGATTGGAATTTGTTAATGTCCGGTTGTAGAAAACTTGACAGAGGATCCGAAGTAAAACACACAACGGTGTGAGTAACCGTGACTGTCTCTTTTCATTTTGAGAAGAGAACATGGTGGGGTTATGTTTGACTCGTATGTAGTTCAGGATCTTTAGCGATCACTTCTTTTGCGACCGTTTGCGTAGATGCTCATCTTATTCTGGTACTCGTAAGTTAGCCACCATATTATGCTTAGCCGCTGCTGCAACCTCACCACTTTACCTCTGCCTACCCATAAAGCTTTGCTAGTCTTGTTACCCATGGTTATGGGATTGCTGAGTCCTCGTGGCTCACAGATACTACAACACCAGATGCAGGTTCAGCCGAGTATGAAGCAGGAGCTGGTTCAAGTTCTTCTCTGGGAGCTCGATGAAGAGTGTGTCCGTATGCTTGTGACGTTTCGACGATGAGTAGTGGTTTCTACTAGGATTCGATCCTGACCTGTGGCTTTATGTTGTTTTGGTATCTTTCTTTTGGATCTTCACCCGTAGTCGGGTTGTGATGTTTTGAATGATGTTTTGCTTATGTAATGTATTGTGTGAAGTGGCGAGTGTAAGCCAACTATTTCCTTTTGCATTTTAATCCCTCTTTTACATGAGTCGTGCAAAGATACCAAACTTGAGATCATTCTAGGATGGGCTTATACCTTTAAGTCGTGCCTCGACACGTAGGAGGTATAGTCCCATCCTGGGCATTACACCTGGGCCCCCCGAAGCTTCCCCGATGCTCCCCTTTGGCATATATTTAAAGCGTCCTCCGAAACCCTCAGAACAGAAACTCTTTTCGCGATCCCATCTCTGTTCCGCCGCCGCCGCCGCTTCCAAGATCGGGAGCACCAGGAGAACTCTTCCCCGCACCCTGCCGGAGGGGAGGACCACCACCGGGAGCTTCTCCACCACCATGGACGCCTCCCGGATGACTCGTGAGTAGTCTCCCTTGGACCATGGGTCCATGACCAGTAGCTATGTGATGTTCTCCTCCCGTTCTTGTGCTTCACTAATTAGTCCTCGTGAGCTGCCCTACATGATCGAGGCACCTATGTAATCCTTATGCTGTTGCTATGTTGAGTTTGCTGGGATCCGATGGATTATGAGATTATGTTCAGATTGATCTTGAGTAATATATTTGATCTACCTCTTTTATATTTATGTTCATAAGTAATTCTTGCATGTTCTCCGTTGTTATTTATTGCTTTGGCCGAGTAGTAGGTAGTGACTCCAAGAGGGAACGTTATGCTTGATTGTGGGTTCATGCCCCTCGATGACTAGCTTGAGTGACAGAAACATGAGTCTAGGGGATGTGCTGTTGCCACAAGGGGGAAAACAACGGTGCTTGTGCCCGCGGGTGCAAGGATTGTTTACTTTACGCAAAGTTCTTTTAATGCAGTTGTCTGTTGCTTTGAGTTTACACTATGGGTGGGGCTCGCAACTTAATACCAGCGAGATGTTCTGGATAGATATCTCAAGGTGGATGATTAGTAGTAGATATTGATGGATTTCGGTCTACTTATTTTTGCGTACCGCCCATGCTTTGAACCTCAACCTTTCTTGCAATGTAGTCAGCATTGGTTTGCGTTCGTGGTCCTGTCAATTTCCCAGCTGTAATTCGTTTACCTCACATATCTGTTTTATCGTCTTTTGGGAGAGAGACATCACTAGTGAACATCATGTGACTCCGGTCCATATTGCCACCATTGATCACATCCACTATTTACTTTTCGCTATTATTTACTATTGCAAAACACTATATATCACTACTATTATTGCTTTTAATCCTTTGTGAACTACAAGGCCGGAGGGATTGACAACCTCTCTGTACTCGTTGGGAGCAAAGTTATTTGTATCTGTGTGCAGGTCCACGTTGATTGCTAATTGCGCCGTTAGCAGTTGACACCTACTTGTTGAACCTAGGAGTCTCTGGGGATTCGATCCTTGGTATCTTTGCTAAGGGAAAACACTTCTACAACACTGCATCTTTCATCTTCCACTTGGGGTAACCAACGAGGGGTTAGAGGCCCATCACATGGGTGTTTTTAAACTTCCCTACTCAGTATGTGATGATCTTACAAGGATGGTGAGAAATTTCTATTGGGGATCCAAGAAAGGGAAAAGGAAAGTTCATTGGAGGGGTTGGGATTATTTGCTACAGCCCAAAGATAAAGGAGGTTTGGGATTCCGTGATTTCTGGATGTTCAATCAAGCTCTGTTGGCCCGTCAGGCTTGGCGACTTCTTTCCAAACCTGAAAGTTTGTGTGCCCGTGTGCTCAAGACAAGATACTATCCGCAAGGTAACTTAGAGGATACAGTCTTTACTGGAAAACGCGTCATCTACTGGGCAAGCGATAAGTCATGGACTTGATCTCTTAAAGAAAGGATTGATATGGAGGGTTGGCAATGGAAGAAGTATCAGGGTCCGGAGAGATAATTGGATTCCCCGACCTTTCTCTTATAAACCAATATCTCAACGGGGAACTTGCCGTATCCGCTTTGTATCAGACCTTCTGAATAATAATGGCTCTTGGAATTATGCACTATTAGAGCAATATTTCTGCCCGGCGGATGTTGAGGAAATCCTAAAAATACGGGCTTCTCCAAGATTGGGCGATGATGTGATTGCTTGGGGCCCTGGTAAGCTTGGTGTCTTCATGGTTAAATCAGCATATATGTTGGCGTTTGAGGAAGCACACAGGGGTACAACAGTTTCTTCTAGTACTTTGGAAAATGGAAGTAGACCTTGCTGGCAGTACATATGGAAGAGTGGGGTTCCACCCATTATGCGTAATTTTGCATGGCGACTAGAAACCAATGCGCTCCCGACGTGGAATAATAAGTATAAGATAGGCCTAGAGCCATCTAGCAGATGCCCAGTTTGTGGTGTGGAGGAAGAGGACAATTTTCACCCGTTTTTGAGATGTCAATTTGGTTGCGATCTGTACCTGGCTATGTCCAAGGTGTGGAAGATGCTGGCAATCGAATCGATTAGTCCTAATGGGAAAGAATGGCTTCTTCATGCTCTGGCTCCACTTGATGAGGTTGATCATATCATGATGTTGCTAATTTTCTGGAGAAGCTGGTACGTCCGAAATGAATTAGTTCACTACAAACCAGCGCCACCCATGCAAGTATCAATCAGTTTTCTTTAGAGATACAGAGAAGAGCTGTTGTGCATTAAGCTGAACCCACTTGCTGATCCAGTGAAAGGAAAGTCGATCATTACGCTCGACAAGGCCACCAGACAACCTAGTGTTGCCGCGCCAATGAAGGAATTGGCTTGGGTCCCTCCAGGAATTAATTGGGTTAAACTAAATACGGACGGCTCCTTTGTATCAAGTTCTAGTGCAGGTGCAGGAATGATTCTGTGAGATAATATGGGCTCCATCATTTTTCGGCTTGCAGAGCATTATGGTCCTATAGAGATGCTTTGGAGGCGGAGCTGTGTGCATGCATGGAAGGACTGTCTCTGGCGATACAGCGATCTGTTCTTCCTATCGTCATTGAGATGGACTCGAGCATGGTTGTGACTATGATCTCATGTGGAGACATTGATCGTTCAGTTTATGCTTCCCTGGTGAATGAAATCAGACTTCTTTTAAGTCTTAGGCAGACTTGTATTACTCATGTTTCTAGACTACAAAATAAAGTAAGTGATAGACTAGCTAGCTTTGCTCGGGTTGAAAATCGGACTATGACTTGGATAGGGTCGGGTCCAGTAGAGGTTTTGGAACTAGCTCAAGATGATTGTAAGAAAATTGTGATTGAGTAATACAAGTTTCTGTTGCCGCAAAAAAAAGACATCATTTCTTTCATAGTTAATTCCATTTTTGACCCTCAAAGTTGACGCTTGTGACAGAAATCACCATCAAATCAAGGACCGGTCACATTTTTATCCCTAACTTAACACTTCCTTCCACATTCCCCCTCACCTGTGACACAAATTACCCATAATTTTCATGTTCCTCCCAAGTTGATACTCATGCAGGTGGTTTTTCGTTTTCTGGTGGTTTTATTTCTGATTTTGTGTTGATTTTGAACCGGTCATTTGTCAGTGCACCGAACCGGCTTGTAACCGCGCCCAACTGGCCTGTCCGCACCATGCCGTCATTCGGCCCACAATGCGACCGTGGCCCCGCTATTGTGACTGGACTGGACTAGGCCGACAGGAGGCGAGGATGCCGCCAGACGGGCACGACTTTATGTGCAAGAAAACGCAGCACGCCTCTCCCGCGGGCGACCCCGACACCGCCCAATGACGGGTGGAATGCACACGACGAGCTCTGCACCCGTCATGGACCTGCCAGTCGGGCCGTCCGGGAAAATCAGACGGCTCGCGTCGCCCCCATGGCAAGCCACCGTGGGATGGACGGGTGGGAGATGCCATTTGTAGAAGTGCATGCTCTAGCCAATGCAACCAAAAGACCAATTTGATGGAAGAGACTAGGTAGCACATTATACGTCAACACTCCCCCTCACGTGTGGCTCCCTCAGGCCTAAACATGGACCGAAAGTGGGCTGCAATTTAATTGCGCCAGCCGGGTCTTGAACTCAAGACCTCTTGGCTCCAATACCATGTTAGGAGGAAGAGAAATGAATTGTTGCGGAATAGCGATGCAGGTGTCCCGGTCGGAGCAGGGCGGTGACGGCCGGCGTCGGGCGACGGGCAAGCTGACACGCGGCCGGCGGCAGGCTATGACAGACCGTCTCGGCACGCGTGGCCGCCGGATCGCAGGAGAAGCCGGCCGATCGCGCCGGTGTCGGTGTAGAGGTGCGTTGGGTCGACGAGGGCGACAGGCGACGCAAACCGATCAAGGTTAGAACGGAAAACCAAAAAGAAAAACCCCGATCAAGGTGACCAGCGAGAGAGAGAAAAACCCGGAGCAAGTGCTCGGGAAAAAGACTCTCTAGGACAGTCGGTCAACACGGCCGGTGGACGAACCCTAGGTATGGGCGGCGCGGCCCCCCGACGGCGGTCAGGGAGGTCGACCGCCCCGGGGGCGGCACGCGGGTGCGGAAGCGGCGGCGACTAGGGTTTAACATCGAGGTAAGGTTGATACCATGTTGAAGTGCATGCTCTAGCCAATGAAACCAAAAAATTGATCTGATGAAAGAGACTAGGTAGCATATTAGAGCATCTCCAGCCGTTCGGCCCCCCAGGGCGCCTAAAAAGAGCGGCCTGGGGGCGAACCGGCGCTAGCTTGGCCCCTGGGGGCGACCTAGCTCCCAGTCATGCCCCCATGCGCCGGCCCCAGGATGCGGGAAATTCGAACTTGGTCGTTCCCGCTCATCACAAAAGACGCCACAAATCTGGCGATCACAAGTCACAGTTCGGCGATCGGATGTAGTCTGGCGTACGAAAACAGAGCGCCGCAAGTTCGCGTGCGCACCAAATCACTCGTCCGGGTCGGCTCCAGGCGTCGGCGGAGTCGGCGTGCGCGGGCTCGGCGGTGTCGGAGCTGCTTCGGTGCTGGGCGGTGTCGGCGCGGCTTCGGTGCTGCTGGGCGGTGACGTGGAGGCGTCATCATTCGGGCTTGGCGTTGGCGTGGCCGTGGGCGCGGGAGTTGGCGTTGTCGGCAGCTGGTTCAGGATGAGGCCACGCTCCACCATGTACCACGCCTTGAGCGGCTCGTCGTTGCTCTGGAGCTTGTCCGCTCCGCCCATCAGAAAAGCCATGTCGGTGTTCCTCTTCTTCGTGGCGACGTTGGTCCGAAGCAGGTCGAGCTTGATGGCGCTGTTCGTCATCAACGACGACCACCGCGCCGCGGTTTTCTCTTCACGCAGGACGGCCCGGGCCTGTGTGTCGGCGAGGCAATGCTCGATGGACTCCTGCACCTGATACGTCCAAAACGTATCTATAATTTCTGCTTTCTCCATGCCCTTTTTGTGTGATATTGCTATGATATTTATGCACTTCCATACACTTTTGATCATATTTGGACTAACCTACTAATGATTGTAAAAGTGCACAATGTTCTTGTTTTACACTTTATTGTGTAGGAATTACTTGGAAATTGACAAAAACGCAAAAGGAGTCGTATTGGAGTAGGACTCTGACTTTCCTGAAATATGTCTGAGAACGTTTTTTAAAGATGGTCACGTTCCGGCCCGAAGACGACGTCAAACGGAAAAAGTCTAGTTGCGAGAGTTGTGGGGAATTTCGAGGCGATGCTACTGGATATAAAATTCGTCCAAATCGGAGTCCGGACGGCCGAGTAAAGCCCGTTTTACTGAGGCCCAAAATCTGATGACGGGAATCCGAGAGTCTATATAAAGAGAGGAAACCTAGGTCACCAAGGGCCACGGATTTTCCTCCTCCCGAGCCGCCGTCTTGGAGGGGAGGACCAGCACCATTGCAGCACCATCCACAAGGAAGAAGGGGGGGGGCAAGGAGCCGCTGCCCCCTAGGGCCGCCGCCGCCGCCTAGGGCCGCCGCCGCCGCCGCGCCCCCAAGGGCCGCCGCCGCCGCCTCCGTGGCTGCCACCGGTCGTCTCCTCCTCGCGGGGCTGCACCTCTCCATCAACACCATCATCAACCTCCTCCTCACCATGTCCATGTGTGAGTAGTCTTCTCCGGGGCCGAGGGCTCGTACGTGTAGCTATGTGGTTATCTCTCTCTCCCATGATGTGATCTTCGTTGTGATCATAGGCTATGTTAATCTAGGGTGATCCCATGATATTTCCCCTTCCTCTATGTATTGGATTGATGTACTCACTTGTCTTTATCTAGTATAATCCCCGAGACCAAGGTGACAGCGGTCTATTGGACATGGATTAGAAAAATATTTTCATGAGTGATTTCCTCTCTTGTGTGTTGATTGAAGATTGAGAGTCTCTTGGTGCTTGTCTTTGACTATCCTTTAGATATGTTGTGGTGATTGTGGGACTCTCTTTGGATGGCCGCGGTGACATTGGGAAATCCTTAGATTGAGAACTACGAACTTTGAGGTGTGCTTTTGTAGCCCTACATAATTCTCGTCCTCTCTTGACCATGAAGGAATGACCTCCGGGTGCGTCTCCATTGCATGTTTTATGGGAAATATCATGTGATTCGATTATGTTAATGTTGTTGGGAGTTGCCACTAGTGAAAGTATGATCCCTAGGCCTTGTTTCCACCATTGCAATACCATTTGTGCTCACGTTTACCACTTGTTTGCTTACTGCACTTTTTATTACAGATTTATATTACTTTGTTTTGCCATCCATATCACTTGCCATTTAATATCTCTTCGCCGAACTAGTGCACCTATACATCTAACAAGTGTATTAGGTGTGTTGGGGACACAAGAGACTTCTTGTATCTTAGTTGCAGGGTTGCTTGAGAGAGACCATCTTCAACCTCTACTTCCCTGAGTTCGATAAACCTTAGGTCATCCACTTGAGGGAAATTGCTGTTGTCCTACAAACCTCTGCGCTTGGAGGCCCAACATAGTCTACAAGAGTAGAAGCGTGTGTAGACATCAAGCTATTTCTGGCGCCGCTGCCGGGGAGGTGAGTGCTTGAAGGTATATCTTTAGATCTTGCAATTAAATCTTTTTGTTTCTTGTTTTTATTTCACTAGTTATGTTTATGGAAAACCGTGCTATTGGATCGTTGCTTGCGGGAAGACGCCCCACACCTGTGGTGGTTGCTCCTCCCCCTACTGAAATTGTGCCCTATAAAATACCAGCTGGTATTATCGATTATGTTTTGGCTAATCGTTATGCAGGAGACAGACATCCCGGTGAACACTTGCTATATCTGTCACAACTATGTTCATTATTTAAGCTTGCAGGTGTATCGAGGGAGTTTGTCATGAGGAAATTATTTGCCTTGTCACTAAAAGGAAAAGCATTGGAATGGTATAGGCTACTAAATGACTCTCACCTACTGGAGTGGGAAGAGATCCAGTCTCTCTTTTACTCCAAGTTTTATCCTCTTGATGAAGTCCATGAGAATAGGAATTATGTTTATAATTTTTATCCTCATGACGGAGAGAGCATAGCTCAAGCTTGGGGGAGACTGAAAACATTAATGCTAAGATGTCCTAACCATGGGCTCCCCAAAGATATGATTATTACTAATTTCTATGCGAGGCTCTCTCGACAGGATAAAGATTTGCTCGATGCTTCCTCTATGGGTTCTTTCACAAACGAAAAGACTGATGCTAAATGGGAACTCCTTGAAAGAATTCAACGCAACACTGAAGATTGGGAGATCGACAAAGGTAAAGAGTCAGGTATAATTTATGAGTATGATTGCATTAAGTCCTTTGTTGAAACTACAAGTTTTAATAAGTTTAGTGCTAAGTTTGGGCTTGATTCTCAACTCCTTGATGATTTCCTCAAATCTTTTGCTTCACATCTTAATATGCCTAAGGAGGATTGGAACAAGCATCATAAACCTTTTAAAGAGATTTGCAAAGAAAATGAAATTGTTCATGATGATTGCAACATGCATGATCCAATTCCTAAAAATGAAGTTTTATATAAGCATGTTAATTTTTGTGGAGTGGATAGACCTTGTGAAAAGCCTATGATTGAAGAAGAGAAGTATTGTAAGCAACATAAGCATGAAAGAACAATCACTTGGGTCAGAGATTTAAATGAAATTGCTAGAGAATTGTGTGACCTTTATTCTTTTACTTGTGAACTTTGCCGTATAGAGGGTCACTTTAATTTTCAATGCATGCACTTTCAAAACATAACTGTTAACCAGTTGTGTGATAACATGATCACCTCTGATCTTTATGATGAGCTTATGTTAATTTTGATGTGTGAAGAGTTATCAGAAAAGACTTCATGGCTAGATGTTAATGCCATAGGAATAAAAAACACTTTGCAAAATTGCCATCTCTATTGTGTTGTTAATTGCCATGAAAATGATTACATAGGTAAGATTATAAAGGAGGGAACTTTACCAAAGTATAAAAATGTCTCTTATATTTCTGCTAATAAAAAGGAGAGTTTCTCCCAAGTTTCCCCTATTGTTTCTAATGATAAACCATTATATGTGGAGAAGCTTCATCTCCAACCACTCCCTCCTAAGGTTAAGAAGAAGAAAAAGAAGAGGAGGAGGAAGAGGAGCAAGAAAGAAGAATAATGGGTATCAACCTGGCCTGAGCATATTCCCCCCATCAACTTTTATCCTAACGATTGTAAGTTTAAAGAAGAAGGTGAAGTTTATTGCCTTAATTATCATCTTGATGATACGTCCGTAGGTACTATTGAAGATGATTTTGATTATGATATGCATGTTACTTATTGTGATTGGGAAAATGATGATAATGCTACTTATGATCTTGAAAATCTTTTTGGTACCAACTCTGAAAGTGATGATATGGGAAGCTCTAAGCTTGGGGATGATAGGATTGCAAGTCCTTTACCCGCTAGTGATGTGATAATTGATAATTCTTTTGCTAGTAAGAATAAAGACAACATGTTTACAAATATAGTTGCTAGCAATGATAATGCTCTTCTCTACCATGATGATGTTATAACTCCAATCTATAGTGATTATAAAGGTACCTATGACATAAGGAGAAATTATCCTTATGAAACTTGTCATAATCATGGAGGGAATTACTCCTTTGTTGAACACCACCCTCCTAATATACAATTAATCTATAGTGTTCAAGTTGTTTATGATAGTCCTACTCCCACTATTACCAATGAGAAAGATTATGCTTATGTGGAGAGTAAGAGTACGTTTTTGCATGTGGATCATGGTAACAATGCTTTATGTGATGCTTACATTGTTGAGTTTATTCGTGATCCCACTGAAAATTATTATGAGAAGGGAACATATGCTTATAGATATTGCAATAATATCAAGTTCCCTCTCTTTATGTTGAAGGTTTTGAAGCTGCACTTGTTTTGTCTTCCTATGCTTATTGCTTTGTGCTTCAATGAATTATTCTATTGCAATATTCCTATGCATAGGAAGCATGTTAGGCTTAAATGTATTTGGTATTTGCTTCTTGATGCTCTCTTTTGTTCATCATTAAAGTCTTAAGCCTAGCTTAAAGGCATAAAAAGCGCTTTTGGGAGGCAGCCCACAATGAATAAAATTTTATTTTGCTTTTGTTGTGTCTTGATGTTGTTACTACAGTAGCATCATCATTGTATCTTTACTTTTCAGCTTTGTGCCAAGTGTAGCCTCTGATTGCAAGAAAGTTCAAAAGTTGTGACGTGCTGTCCAGGAAACAGATTCTGTCCTTGGATTGAAAAATTCGTATAAAATCACCAGATCACCTTTTTGGTCTGAATATTTCCGACTGCGTGCTCTATACAATTGTCTTTCGAGCGTCTGTTCTGAGTTTTTTGATTAGAGTTGCAGAAGTGCCCCAAAAAAATCATTTACTACCTGCTGTTCTGTTTTTCACAGATTCTGTCCTATTTTGCCTTTCCTTCATTTTGCAAACCTTGAGCTTGCTTTTTCTTTGCAAAAACCTTTTGGCAATCTTGAGAAACAGTAGACCTTCAAGAATATTCTTATTTCCAGCAAGGAACAATTATTTTATTAAGGCTACTAACCTCGCTAATCAGATTATGATGAGTTATGTATGAAGGGAGTTTTCAAGTGTGCGAGGGAAGATGATAAAAAGATTCAGGAGTGTCAAACGCTCAAGCTTGGGGATGCCCCCATGCACCCCCAAGAAATATTCAAGGAGACTCAAGCGTCTAAGCTTGGGGATGCCCCCGTGCATCCCCTTCTCCATCAACATTATCAGTTCGTCTTTCGTTCCACTATATTTTTATCACTTCATGTGTTATGTGCTATGCTTGGAGCGTCTTGCTTTTAGTTTCCTTTTTAGTTTTCTTTAGCTTTTCATAACGAGTCGGAACTCAGCATTTCTTTGTGTGGGAGAGAAACACGCTCCACTTCAACCTAGAACATAACATAGAATTTTCATGTCTATCCTTGCTGTGTGTGTTCTTTGTCTTTCAATAGCTACTGTCATGCTTAGCTCTTAGTTTTCATGCTTTTCTTTTTAAAGAGTTTTTGTTTAGTTGGTCGCTGGAAATCTCTTTAGTTATCATGCTTATCTTGTTAAGAGAGTTTGCTTCTGTTGCACTGGTTGATATGTCTCTGATAAAAATGCTATGTGCATAATGGTGCCTAGTAGTTCATGTTTTCTTATGGTTAGTCTCAAATAGCAGGGGGGTTCTCAATGTGTTATTGGAGTACCAACATGATTTGTTTGCCTATGATGTGGTATGGTTTAACGATATCTTCCTTCAAGAATTTATTTTGATTGACTTGGCATATGCTCACGCATATTTAAGACTGTAAAGAAAGTCTATCAAGCCTTGATGATCTTTAATTTCTGAGTAGCGATATAACTTCCATGCCTGATTCAATGTTGCTTTGTCGCTCTGCATGATTATGACCGTCATTGCTTTTTTAGTTGGTCGCTCCCAGTCTTTTGCTAACCTTCGCCTGTACTAAGCGGACTGACTGCTTGTGCATCCAAAATCATTTAAACCAGTTATGCCATATGAGTCCACCATACCTTCCTATACATGGTATTTACCTGCCATTCCTAACGAAGACTTTCATGTACCATCTCGAAATTATTCAAAAAAAAAGCATTTCTCTTTTGTGCCTCTGTTTTAGCTCATGAGGAAGTAGTAGTTAATTCATGATCTTTTTAAGTTGGACAAGCTTCACCCCAGGATTGCATGTCTAATGTGCAAACCCATAATACGAGAAGGAACTGGCATAGAGTGCGCCCGGCTCATTAAAAAATTATACAACAAACAAACCCTCCTTCACGCTTTGTTCATGAGAAATCAGAAAACTTTGGCAGTGATAAACAAAGGAGATTAAGAGGATGTGATCATTCTCATTCGGGAGCCGTTCCTCGAAACTTGTCCAGCTCGAGAAGTAATTGAGTTATCTGCTAGCATTCATTGACGAAATATGTATAATCTAAAAATAATAATTATTACCTCTGTTTTTAAAACCAAGAGCTCTGGTACATGTTTAGTTTTTGTTTTCGACCACGGGTTTTCAACCTTGCCAACAAAAGCCACGGTTCGAGAGTCTCCACCTTCTTTAAAGCACCAACTATTGAGAGCATGATTGTCATTCTGAGTGTAATGTGCATTGTCCCAAAGTACCATTGTCTTTTGCATTATTATGATATCGTTTATTCTGAAATCATTGTATCTAGTCGTCACTTAAACCTTGGAGGTGCCCCTGCATTTATGTTTTACTTCACTAAAGGGGACAAACGAGATACCACTTTATCATATTTGCACACCATGCTCATTACAAACCTATTTGAGTGTTTCAGTATCATATTGTAAAACTTTCAGTTCTTTGTAATTTTCTCATGAGGCAACTTAATTACTACAGATTCATTGTCTCAGTAAGCACTTGTCATGTGACTGTGAAAAGTTCTTATATGGTTAGTAGCATGTCACCACATAAATTATGCTTGTTATCATTTACCTACTCGAGGACGAGCAGGAATTAAGCTTGGGGATGTTGATACGTCCAAAACGTATCTATAATTTCTGCTTTCTCCATGCCCTTTTTGTGTGATATTGCTATGATATTTATGCACTTCCATACACTTTTGATCATATTTGGACTAACCTACTAATGGTTGTAAAAGTGCACAATGTTCTTGTTTTACACTTTATTGTGTAGGAATTACTTGGAAATTGACAAAAACGCAAAAGGAGTCGTATTGGAGTAGGACTCTGACTTTCCTGAAATCTCTCTGAGAACGTTTTTTAAAGATGGTCACGTTCCGGCCCGAATACGACGTCAAACGGAAAAAGTCTAGTTGCGAAAGTTGTGGCGAATTTCGAGGTGATGCTTCTGGATATAAAATTCGTCCAAATCGGAGTCCGGACGGCCGAGTAAAGCCCGTTTTACTGAGGCCAAAAATCTGATGACGGGAATCCGAGAGTCTATATAAAGAGAGGAAACCTAGGTCACCAAGGGCCACGAATTTTCCTCCTCCCGAGCCGCCGTCTTGGAGGGGAGGACCAGCACCATTGCAGCACCATCCACAAGGAAGAAGGGGGGCCAAGGAGCCGCTGCCCCCTAGGGCCGCCGCCGCCCCGAAGGCCGCCGCCGCGCCCCCAAGGGCCGCCGCCGCCGCCTCCGTGGCTGCCACCGGCCGTCTCCTCCTCGCAGGGCTGCACCTCTCCATCAACACCATCATCAACCTCCTCCTCACCATGTCCATGTGTGAGTAGTCTTCTCCGGGGCCGAGGGCTCGTACGTGTAGCTATGTGGTTATCTCTCTCTCCCATGATGTGATCTTCATTGTGATCATAGGCTATGTTAATCTAGGGTGATCCCATGATATTTCCCCTTCCTCTATGTATTGGATTGATGTACTCACTTGTCTTTATCTAGTATAATCCCCGAGACCAAGGTGACAGCGGTCTATTGGACATGGATTAGAAAAATATTTTCATGAGTGATTTCCTCTCTTGTGTGTTGATTGAAGATTGAGAGTCTCTTGGTGCTTGTCTTTGACTATCCTTTAGATATGTTGTGGTGATTGTGGGACTCTCTTTGGATGGCCACGGTGACATTGGGAAATCCTTAGATTGAGAACTGCGAACTTTGAGGTGTGCTTTTGTAGCCCTACATAATTCTCGTCCTCTCTTGACCACGAAGGAATGACCTCCGGGTGCGTCTCCATTGCATGTTTTATGGGAAATATCATGTGATTCGATTATGTTAATGTTGTTGGGAGTCGCCACTAGTGAAAGTATGAAGCCTAGGCCTTGTTTCCACCATTGCAATACCATTTGTGCTCACGTTTACCACTTGTTTGCTTGCTGCACTTTTTATTACAAATTTATATTACTTTGTTTTGCCATCCATATCACTTGCCATTTAACATCTCTTCGTCGAACTAGTGCACCTATACATGTAACAAGTGTATTAGGTGTGTTGGGGACACAAGAGACTTCTTGTATCTTAGTTGCAGGGTTGCTTGAGAGAGACCATCTTCAACCTCTACTTCCCTGAGTTCGATAAACCTTAGGTCATCCACTTGAGAGAAATTGCTGCTGTCCTACAAACCTCTGCGCTTGGAGGCCCAACATAGTCTACAAGAGTAGAAGCGTGTGTAGACATCAGCACCCGCGCGGTAGTCGCGTCGGCTTGTTTCCCTTTCTTGGCCCCTTTGTCGCCTTGGAGCCGCGTTGCATGTACACGCCTTTAAGTAGGGGTCGACGAGCTTCCGCTCATCGAACTCGGCCTTGATGCGGTCCCAGTACGTCTCGAAGCTCTGGTTCGTGCCGGTGGCCGGGTCGAGGCAGACGACTTTCCAAGCTTCGGCGAGGCATTCCTCCTACTTGGACGTCCACTTGATGCGCGGCTCGCCTGGCCTGGCCGCCCGCTTCTTCTTCTTGTGCCCCTTCGTCGGATCAGGCGCCGGCTCCTCCTTCTCCTCCTCCTCCTCCTCGGGCTCCTGCGCCTCTTGCACGTCCTCGCCGTAGACGTAGCCGAGCTCACCGTCCATGCCGCCGCTGAGATCCACCGTCTCGTCCTGGGTGATGAACCCGGGAGACGCGGCGGCCGCGGTGGAACCTGTCGCGATGATGTCGTCAATGTCGGCTCCTGTCTCGTCGGTGTCGTCGAGGTGTGAGAAGGGCCGCGGGCCACGGCGGAAAGGGGGCGTCGGTGAGGACGCATAGGTGGGCGGCTAGTAGTTGTATGGAGGGTACTGCACGCCGGCGAACGCGGGCGAGGGTGTGCGCGTCGCCGGGTGGCCATGTGGGAAGGTCACGTTTGGGTTGAACCCACCGTGCGCGTCGCCGTCGGCGTAGCCGGGCGAGGGCGATCCCCATGGCTGCGGAGAACCGACGCCTTGCTTTCCATAGGGCGCGTACTGGGCGTGGTTGCCGGGTGGATTAATCATCCCCGCGTGGTCTGCCGATGAGGAGGCAGTCGCAGCCGCGCGCGCCGCGTTGTCGCGGGCCTTCTTGGCGATGGCCCTCTTCCGCCGGTCGGCGGTGACTGCATCGCATCGCTGAACTTCCGCCCTCCACTCGGCGTTTGACATGCCCGGTGGCTTGGATGGCGGCGCCCTCGGCTTCGTCTGCTTCGGCTGGGTCACGGTGCCGGTCGCGGTTGCCGCCGCGCGTGGCATGGCGTACTTCCTCGGTGGCATGGCGGCCGACTGGAAGGCGAGCGGGAGGGAGTTTGGCGGGAGGAAGGAAGGGAATGGCGGGAGGAAGGCGAGCGAGCGGGAGGGCAGCGGGGGAAAAGCGGCAAGAAACGACGGAAAGAGTCCCTCGAGTCGCTGACAGGGCGGACCCACGCGTCCTTTTCGCTTGTGCCGGCTCCCAAGACGCCCCCAGAGCGCCGGGTTCGACCTGGATCCGTCGGCACCAGTTTTGGCCCGAGCCGGCCAAAAACGTCTGGGGAGGACCTGTTGGGGGCGCAGCTGGTATTTTTACTTTTTTTTTTCATGCTCCAGCCGGGCTAAGAGGAAACCCGAAAGCATGTCCCTCGACAAATAACTTGAAGCATTCAAACCGAGAATCTTACCCGGGACCACATGAACATACACGCCAGTCGGCTATGCAGCAGTGGGAAAAGGCTAGGAAAGATAGCACGCTATCCCACTAACCATAACGGTCCAACGCCGAGCACACAACACGGGATCCGCCCAGCCGTAGTGGTCACAAGGTCTAGGCAGGAGTAAAAAATCGAAGCCAGAGCCCAAAACAAGTCGTCCAGTCAAAGGGACATGACATTGAAAAAATACGGCGCAGCCCGACAACTTGCCTAACAGAAGGAGCTTGCTATACATACGACATTTCCACGTCCGAACACACGTACGATTGTTGCTGCATGTGCTTTCGTCCAATCAACCAGCTCCATGGAGAAAAGAAAGGAATGCAGCATCGAGTCTAGTTGAGACACATCAGATCGTATGTACAAAGATCGTGTGTGTAGCAATTTCGCTAACAGAACACAAGCAAAACTGCAAAAGAAATTCAAGTTGAAATCACATTTCTATCAATGACCATCGAAGGAGCGAATTTTTGTCAAAAAGGACCACATACGAATTTGAATTGACAAAAAGGACTACCTGCACGACGTATTGACAGAAAAGACCACATACACCGTGTCGACAGGTCTGGCAGCCGACACGTGGCACCTGGCGCCACAGGCGACGGCGGCGGGACCTGCCGCCATGAGCGTAGGCGGCAGCTTCGGGGCAACAGGTTTTTCATCACAGGTGCCGCGCGACAGAACGGGGCGAGGCCAGGTGGGGCCTGCCGCCACGCCTGTAGGCGGCGGCTGCTGCTGCGCGTGACAATGAGTCTGCGGATAGCTGTGTTATTCCGGCTGCATCTCTCCATCTGTAGAGCTTCTAGATCCTCGTTGGCTACGTGCAATGTTTGCCACTACTGGCTGGGACCTGGTATAAGCTAGACCCTTTACCTCTGTACGTCCATGCAGTGCCTTTGCTCTTGCCGCGTATACGTATGACCATGCATATAATGGCCTGCATGCATCAGCACGTACGTGCAACGGCCAGTAGATACTTACATGCAGCGGCAGTGCTAGGACCAAGACATTTTCACGTCGCACGCAGCAAACCTGTCGCCACGGGATGTGGCGGCAGGGGCCACCAGCCTCGTCCTGTTCCGTTCCTTGCTCGAAAACCGGTTATACCTGGGCTGCCGCCACTGCCCACGGCGGCAGGTCCGGCCGCCAGCCCCCGTGGCGGCAAGTGCCACGTGTTGGCTGCCGGCTCTGCCGCCATGACGTACGTGGTCTTTTTTGTCAATACAGTGTGCAGGTGGTCTTTTTTGTCAATATGAAATCGTATGTAGTCTTTTTTGACAAAAATTCTGAAGGAGCATCTAAAAAGGTAAACAAGCCATATGAAACAGTATACAACGAATATTTTCTTTATTTTTTATTTAGAAAAGGAGGATGACCTCGGCCTCTGCATCTGGCGATGCATACGGTCACTTTATTAATTATTCTCACAAGATCTTTCAAAGTCATGCAACAGTAAGACTAAAGCCGCCGTCTACTCCCTCCGTCCGGTGAAGAGTGTGCATCTAGAGATTTTAGGACAAATTATGGAGTCAAGTAAAAAATGCATTGGAAAGGTGCAAGCCATCATCTCTCTCCTATTTAATTACCCAACCCCCAATGAGCTAAGTGCTTGTAAAAATTAAGAATACCATGTGTAGATTGTTATTGGTCTTGATTACCGTGTGATGAGAGAGAAGTACTTTAATGTGCATTGGGAAGTTAGAAGTACACTCTTTTGTGGACAAATTTTGAAGCTAAACATACACTTTTCACCGGACGGAGGGAGTAAGCAATAAACTGTCGCTACACCTATCCAGTTGATGAAGGGGCGCAGATAGCCTAGGCCTAATACCAAACAGACATCGCAGCCAAGCCTAACATCTAAGACCTGAGACCCCAACCTAGCCACTTGCCGAGTCCGGGGCACACACACTGGTCCGACGTGCTCTCAGAGGCCGCCGCCGCCAACAGCCACCGCTCCATCTTCAGAACTGTACTGATGCATCAACCTTGCTCGGTCCAGCTATCGTCGACGTCACCACAACGCTCAACGACACCTCCTCCCTACGCGCAAACAGCTGTACACGTCGCGGTCGCCACTGATACACCTCAGCGCCATGCTGCCACGTACCACCAGCCGACACAGCTTGAAGCCCTTGGAGGATCTGTCGTGCGTAGCACCTGCCGACCAGGCATGACCAAGCATAGCACCTGTCGGGCTGGCATGACTTGACATCTCCACCGAAGCTCCGTGCAAGACGAAGCCGCTCCACCTCCTGCCTCTGACTTCCAGCGCTGCTCCACAAAACGACGCTCCCAAGAGAGAAACGACACTGCAGTGCCGCCATCGTCCGGTCTGGAACACCAGATCCTAGGGTTTCCCCTAGAGCAATACGAGTGGGTCGACGGTAGTCACATGACGATGCATTCATCAAGGTAACGACGTGGAACGCCGCCATCGCCCGCCGTTGGCTCGGTTTTCACCAGCAACTACGTCTCCCCGACTCACAGCTGGTGCCAGATGACGGATCCCGAGATCCGAACACCCAGCCTCAGGCCGACCACCTCTGACGGAAGAGATGACCACCACCGGCGGCTGCACCGGTCAGAACAGATCTGATCGGAGGGGCCACCGACGAGACCACCGGGCCCTCCACGCCGCCATCGCAGATCTGAAGGCAGCATGCACGCCACCGCAGCCAAGCCGGCCGCCGCCGACCGCAGCCGCCGCCGCCGCCCGAAGGGCCATCCGCAGCGCCCACAGCCCTGGCCTCCGCCGCGCCAAGCCATCGCCGTCCGAGGACGGGCCGGCCTGCCGCCATTCGCCGCGCCGCAAATCCCAGATCGGTCGTGCCACCACACGCCTTGGGGTCCTCCCCACCCCGGAGACGCGCGAGAGAGGAGGTCCCCCGCCACCGCCGTTGGCCCCCGGGCTTAGCCCGGCGGCAACGGAGGGAGGGGAGGAAGGAGTTTGCGGTGGCGGCAGCTAAGTATACAACGAATATACTTAGGCATGGTCCATCCATACTCAAAGGGCGTCTTAAGCCCCTGCATATGGACCACACACATCCATACTCAGAGTAATATTTTTCATCCTCATATGTTGTGCTTAAGTCATCTCCTTTAGTGTATTAATATCTTAAATCTCGGTTACATTTCGATTTTGCATTTGTTGAATAACTTGACTTAGATGACTTATTTATATCACTAAAACATAAAAGTAGTCAATATACCGTACATATAGTTCAATGTATATATCATACAAATATTTATGAATGATCAACCATTAACAATAAATAATAAGACTATAAAACATTAGCAATTGATCTGACACGACAGTTAATACAATAAAATTTGTTAATTCTATGAACTAGTTTTTAGCTTAATGTTTGGTATGATATAACTCACTATTATAGATTACAACTTTAACTTTAAATAAAAAATTATTTAGTCATCCAAGTAACTTGACAAATACATTCACGTACTACTATACCGGCGCATAGTTTAGTTCAATACAAAAATTAACTAATGCATACATTTCATTTTGCAGTATTAGTCGTTTGAGACCGTGAAAACTTATACAATATATCTACAAATCAATGGATGTTGCACGAGTTAAGTTAATAATGTATTTGTGTGCTTGTAACTACCATGCTCGTTAAACTTGCTAAGTTTCTTTTTTCCAAACTTAGATACTTTTTGCATGCATAACTTTGTACATTCATTATTATTTTCGCTATAACAATCCATATCCAAAAAATATTGTAGTACAACTATCTCTACTCTTAATGGAGGGTACTCTTAATGGAGGAGTTGGTAGCCTGGTACGGTTTATTTTCGTCCGGTTTTTCTTCATCCCACCACCTCCATCAACAGGTTTTTCTCCTTTCCATTAAAAGACCAAATCTCTACTCTTAATGGAGGAGTTGGTAGCCTGGTACGGTTTATTTTCGTTTGGTTTTTATTGATTCCACCACCTCCATCAACTGGGTTTTCTCCTTTCCATTAAAAGACCAAATCTTATTAAATGGGAGATTTTGTTTCGTGCTTACTTTGACAGGTTCTGATTCATTTCAATCACGTAAATAATAAGTAATTAAGAATTCAGTACTCACACCATATATGTGAGATTATCTTCCTAAAATATAGATATAATATTTTCCTTGATAACCTTCCAAAACGAAATGAGATATTTCTCAATAAATATTCATTAATCCTGTGCACTATGTCATTATTATTATTACTTCCTCCGTCTAGATGTCTAAGTCACTTTACAAAAATCAGATATTCCCAAAAGTCTTAGACGCAATTTATTAAGTTTCTTCCTCGTTTCTTTCCTAGCCTCATACTGCTGCCCGTGAATACCAAGAAGAGGACGCGCCCGCAAGGAAAGGACCACTGCATGCATCGTGGCTGGGTGTTGATTAGGCAAGAAATTGAAACGGTTTTGCATGCAATTACATACGCAGGCCTGCATGGACAGCTCAAACGACATCTAATAACTTGCAAATTAATGTTGATTTTCCTTCCGTTTAAAACAACGTTGTGATTGGAAGTTTCCTGGTCCAATCTCTAGCCGCCTAGGTCGCGCAGCTCTTCCTAATCTATATATCTAAATAGGAGCCCCCCACTACCTGATTTTTCTGCCTCCTCATGCGTCCACGTCACCCTAAATAATGTCAGTCGTTTGATTGACTACAAGTGGCTACTATTTGCAGCCCGTGCTCCATGCCTGAATTGGCTCCTTCCTCGGTTCCTTGCCTTGCAAGAGCGCTAGCACCGATTTGTTTCCCCAATTAATTTTGACGTTTCTGCAACACTATCAATCTCCCTAAATAATATCCCCATCAATTGATTTTCCATGACGATCTACATTCCCCACGAAGCGCGCAATCTGGAGAAGCATATCTTGAGGCCATGCACCATGGAGTTTGGAGAGGGTCCATCACTTAATACTTTACGGGGTGGCTCTTCATGATCTGGAACATGAAGAAACTTCACATGATGGCAAGTGCGATCTTCATATGAAGGTACGCGGAGTCCTCGAGGAGGCAGTTTTGCATCCTCGCCTTTAACAGTGACGCGTTGCGAAGAGTGCCGTCGCCGCTGACCACCACTCCGGCCGAAAGCTAGCGGCGTCAGGGCCTAAGTTTACTACATCCACCTCAATGATAATACCTCCTTCCCTGGCACTCATGGTCTTTCTCATATTTACTTTCCCGAGTTTCTCCATCTCTTATTCAAAGGAGTGCAGGTTTCCCTTGTTGTGCTTGAGTGATATGGCCCTAGTTCAGATAAAACCCTTCTTTTTGAGTGGTCCGTGATTGCAAGACCTAAGCAGACTTGATTTCTACTGAAGTTGTGTTTCAAAATTGGCTTTAGATTTTGGGTTGGCTCGGTAATCAATTTTGGTTGCATCATTCGCTTATGTTATTTCACTGTGATACGGAGCAGAGGGGTATTCTTTATTTGTTATTATTGGTTTAGTAATAATCTACAGTGTTATGCTGACACTGGATTTGCAGGGAGATAGGAATGATCGTGATATGTGAATCATACATACTACCATCCTCATATATGTGACACACCCATGGTGCAAAAAGGAACAAATTTCATACGGGTTATATTTCAGAGTTTTCAGCTGTACCTTTTCTCTACATTAGTCATTGTTTGCTCATATTCAGGTGCAGAGATTCCGTAAAACTGCACAAGTGTAGGCCTATTCATCAACTCTCTGTTTTTTCATGAGCTGCACCTAATGCTCACTTACTAATTTCATGTGTTTGTTCTTCTACAAAATTTTACTAAAATAACCCTTTTGTTTTCTTCCACCAAACTGAGGAGACGACATCTCATTGGTTTAGTCATGTCCTTCAATCCTACTAAACAGATCGAGCCATCACTCGCCGCTGAAAGCATGTGGGAACTCATCGCAATTTGTAAAATGGACTCATATATCATTTGCGGCGGTGTTCACGTTGGCAAGGTACATAGGGTTCCGTTCCATGGTTTATCTTAATTCCCTAATCCTGATCTCTTTACACCTTCTCAAATCTGAAAGCCATTGTTATCATTGATGGATATTCACCTTGATCTTTAATAAGTAACCAATTAGCTATCATAGGTCCGGATACTAATTCTTTGTAAGGTGGAGCTTATTGGTGACTAGGAATACATTTAGGTTACCACTTACCTCCCATGTTAGTGTGTATTTGGAAAGTTGAGTGAATCTTTGAGACTGATCTCTACGGTCTACTCTTAATGGAGGAGTTGGTAGCCTGGTATTGTTTATTTTCGTCCGGTTTTTCTTCATCCCGCCACCTCCATCAACTGGTTTTTTTCCTTTCCATTAAAAGACCAAATCTTATTAAATGGGAGATTTTGTTTCGTGCTTACTTCGGCAGGTTCCGATTCATTTCAATCACGTAAATAATAAGTAATTAAGAATTCAGTACTCGCACCATATATGTGAGATTATCTTCCCAAAATATAGATATAATATTTTCCTTGATAACCTTCCAAAACAAAATGAGATATTTCTCAATAACAATTCATTAATCCTGTGCACTATGTCATTTTTATTATTACTTCCTCCGTCTAGATGTTTAAGTCACTTTACGAAAATCAAATATTCCCGAAAGTCTTAGACGCAATACATTAAGTTTCTTCCTCATTTCTCTCCTAGCCTCATACTGCTGCACGTGAATACCAAAAAGAGGACGCGCCCGCAAGGAAAGGACCACTACATGCATCGTGCCTGGGTGTTGATTAGGCAAGAAATTGAAACGGTTTTGCATGCAATTACATATGCAGGCCTGCATGGACAGCTCAAACGGCATCTAATAACTTGCGAATTAATGTTGATTTTCCTTCCGTTTAAAACAACGTTGTGATTGGAAGTTTCCTGGTCCAATCTCTAGCCGCCTAGGTCGCGCAGCTCTTCCTAATCTATATATCTAAATAGGAGCCCCCACTACCTGATTTTTCTGCCTCCTCATGCGTCCACGTCACCCTAAATACTGTCAGTCGTTTGATTGACCACAAGTGGCTACTATTTGCAGCCCGTGCTCCATGCCTGAATTGGCTCCTTCCTCGGTTCCTTGCCTTGCAAGAGCGCTAGCACCGATTTGTTTCCCCAATTAATTTTGACGTTTCTGCAACACTATCAATCTCCCTAATTAATATCCCCATCAATTGATTTTCCATGACGATCTACATTCCCCACAAAGCGCGCAATCTGGAGAAGCATATCTTGAGGCCATGCGCCATGGAGTTTGGAGAGGGTCCATCACTTAATACTTTACGGGGTGGCTCTTCATGATCTGGAACATGAAGAAACTTCACATGATGGCAAGCGCGATCTTCATATGAAGGTACGCGGAGTCCTCGAGGAGGCAGTTTCACATCCTCGCCTTTAACAGTGACGCGTTGCGAAGAGTGCCGACGCCGCCGACCACCACTCCGGCCGGAAGCTAGCGGCGTCAGGGCCTCAGTTTACTACATCCACCTCAAGGAGCATACCTCCTTCCCTGGCACTCATGGTCTTTCTCATATTTACTTTCCCGAGTTTCTACATCTCTTATTCAAAGGAGTGCAGGTTTCCCTTGTTGTGCTTGAGTGATATGGCCCTAGTTCAGATAAAACCCTTCTTTTTGAGTGGTCCGTGATTGCAAGACCTAAGCAGACTTGATTTCTCTACTAAAGTTGTGTTTCAAAATTGGCTTTAGATTTTGGGTTGGCTCGGTAATCAATTTTGGTTGCATCATTCGCTTATGTTATTTCACTGTGATACGGAGCAGAGGGGTATTCTTTATTTGTTATTATTGGTTTAGTAATAATCTACAGTGTTATGCTGACACTGGATTTGCAGGGAGATAGGAATGATCGTGATATGTGAATCATACATACTACCATCCTCATACATGTGACACACCCATGGTGCAAAAAGGAACAAATTTCATACGGGTTATATTTCAGAGTTTTCATCTGTACCTTTTCTCTACATTAGTCTTTGTTTGCTCATATTCAGGTGCAGAGATTCTGTAAAACTGCACAAGTGTATGCCTATTCATCAACTCTCTGTTTTTTCATGAGCTACACCTAATTCTCACTTAATAATTTCATGTGTTTGTTCTTCTACAAAATTTTACTAAAATAACCTTTTTGTTTTCTTCCACCAAACTGAGGAGACGACATCTCATTGGTTTAGTCATGTCCTTCAATCCTATTAAACAGATCGAGCCATCACTCGCCGCTGAAAGCATGTGGGAACTCATCGCAATTTGTAAAATGGACTCATATATCATTTGCGGCGGTGTTCACGTTGGCAAGGTACATAGGGTTCCGTTCCATGGTTTATCTTAATTCCCTAATCCTGAACTCTTTACACCTTCTCAAATCTGAAAGCCATTGTTATCATTGATGGATATTCACCTTGATCTTTAATAAGTAACCAATTAGCTATCATAGGTCCGGATACTAATTCTTTGTAAGGTGGAGCTTATTGGTGACTAGGAATACATTTAGGTTACCACTTACCTCCCATGTTAGTGTGCATTTGGAAAGTTGAATGAATCTTTGAGACTGATCTCTACGGTCTACTCTTAATGGAGGAGTTGGTAGCCTGGTATGGTTTATTTTCGTCCGGTTTTTCTTCATCCCACCACCTCCATCAACTGGTTTTTCTCCTTTCCATTAAAAGACCAAATCTTATTAAATGGGAGATTTTGTTTCGTGCTTACTTCGGCAGGTTCCGATTCATTTTAATCACGTAAATAATAAGTAATTAAGAATTCAGTACTCGCACCATATATGTGAGATTATCTTCCTAAAATATAGATATAATATTTTCCCTGATAACCTTCCAAAACAAAATGAGATATTTCTCAATAACAATTCATTAATCCTGTGCACTATGTCATTTTTATTATTACTTCCTCCGTCTAGATGTTTAAGTCACTTTACGAAAATCAAATATTCCCAAAAGTCTTAGACGCAATACATTAAGTTTCTTCCTCATTTCTCTCCTAACCTCATACTGCTGCACGTGAATACCAAGAAGAGGACGCGCCCGCAAGTAAAGGACCACTGCATGCATCGTGGCTAGGTGTTGATTAGGCAAGAAATTGAAACGGTTTTGCATGCAATTACATATGCAGGCCTGCATGGACAGCTCAAACGGCATCTAATAACTTGCGAATTAATGAAGTTTTTCCTTCCGTTTAAAACAACGTTGTGATTGGAAAATTCCTGGTCCAATCTCTAGCCGCCTAGGTCGCGCAGCTCTTCCTAATCTATATATCTAAATAGGAGCCCCCACTACCTGATTTTTCTGCCTCCTCATGCGTCCACGTGATACGTCCAAAACGTATCTATAATTTCTACTTGCTCCATGCCTCTTTTGGGTGATATTGCTATGATATTTATACACTTCCATACACTTTTGATCATATTTGGACTAACCTATTAACTCAGTGCACCCCAGTGCCAGTTTCTGTTTTCTGTTGTTTTTGTATTTCAGGTTTTCCCGTCACGAAAACTGCCAGAAAAATCCTGGAAAAATTATATAAAAAATCAGCGTTACGGAAGCTTCCATGCAGCCAAAGTAGGGCCAGAGGGGGGCCACAGGGGCTCCAGGCGGCCTGCCCACGCGGCCCCCCTCCTGGCCGCACCCGGGGGGCGCCTGGGCCCCCCAGGCCTCCGCTGATGCCCCCCTTTGGCATATATTTAACACCCGTCGCAGAAACCCTGATTCCAGACCCCATTTCTCCAGACGCAATTCCGATCTCCGCCGCCATCGCCATCAAGCTTCGGGGGACCAGAATTCCTGTGCCGGCACCCTGCCGGGACGGGGAAGTGCCCCCGGATTCATCTCCATCGACGTTGCTTCCTCCCTCCATGATGCGGGAGTAGTTCCTCCTCGGGGCCGAGGTTTCTACCAGTAGCTATGTGGTCAATTCTCTCTCCCATGATGTGATCTTTGTTGTGATCATAGGCTATGTTAATCTAGGGTGATCCCATGATATTTCCCCTTCCTCTATGTATTGGATTGATGTACTCACTTGTCTTTATCTAGTATAATCCCCGAGACCAAGGTGACGGCGGTCTATTGGACATGGATTAGAAAAATATTTTCATGAGTGATTTCCTCTCTTGTGTGTTGATTGAAGATTGAGAGTCTCTTGGTGCTTGTCTTTGACTATCCTTTAGATATGTTGTGGTGATTGTGGGACTCTCTTTGGATGGCCGCGGTGACATTGGGAAATCCTTAGATTGAGAACTACGAACTTTGAGGTGTGCTTTTGTAGCCCTACATAATTCTCGTCCTCTCTTGACCACGAAGGAATGACCTCCGGGTGCGTCTCCATTGCATGTTTTATGGGAAATATCATGTGATTCGATTATGTTAATGTTGTTGGGAGTTGCCACTAGTGAAAGTATGATCCCTAGGCCTTGTTTCTACCATTGCAATACCATTTGTGCTCACGTTTACCACTTGTTTGCTTGCTGCACTTTTTATTACAGATTTATATTACTTTGTTTTGCCATCCATATCACTTGCCATTTAACATCTCTTCGCCGAACTAGTGCACCTATACATCTAACAAGTGTATTAGGTGTGTTGGGGACACAAGAGACTTCTTGTATCTTAGTTGCAGGGTTGCTTGAGAGAGACCATCTTCAACCTCTACTTCCCTGAGTTCGATAAACCTTAGGTCATCCACTTGAGGGAAATTGCTGCTGTCCTACAAACCTCTGCGCTTGGAGGCCCAACATAGTCTACAAGTATAGAAGCGTGTGTAGACATCAGCCGGCACCCTGCCGGGACGGGGAAGTGCCCCCGGATTCATCTCCATCGACGTTGCTTCCTCCCTCCATGATGCGGGAGTAGTTCCTCCTCGGGGCTGAGGTTTCTACCAGTAGCTATGTGGTTATCTCTCTCTCCCATGATGTGATCTTCGTTGTGATCATAGGCTATGTTAATCTAGGGTGATCCCATGATGTTTCCCCTTCCTCTATGTATTGGATTGATGTACTCACTTGTCTTTATCTAGTATAATCCCCGAGACCAAGGTGACAGCGGTCTATTGGACATGGATTAGAAAAATATTTTCATGAGTGATTTCCTCTCTTGTGTGTTGATTGAAGATTGAGAGTCTCTTGGTGCTTGTCTTTGACTATCCTTTAGATATGTTGTGGTGATTGTGGGACTCTCTTTGGATGGCCGCGGTGACATTGGGAAATCCTTAGATTGAGAACTACGAACTTTGAGGTGTGCTTTTCTAGCCCTACATAATTCTTGTCCTCTCTTGACCACGAAGGAATGACCTCCGGGTGCGTCTCCATTGCATGTTTTATGGGAAATATCATGTGATTCGATTATGTTAATGTTGTTGGGAGTTGCCTCTAGTGAAAGTATGATCCCTAGGCCTTGTTTCCACCATTGCAATACCATTTGTGCTCACGTTTACCACTTGTTTGCTTGCTGCACTTTTTATTACAGATTTATATTACTTTGTTTTGCCATCCATATCACTTGCCATTTAACATCTCTTCGCCGAACTAGTGCACCTATACATCTAACAAGTGTATTAGGTGTGTTGGGGACACAAGAGACTTCTTGTATCTTAGTTGCAGGGTTGCTTGAGAGAGACCATCTTCAACCTCTACTTCCCTGAGTTCGATAAACCTTAGGTCATCCACTTGAGGGAAATTGCTGCTGTCCTACAAACCTCTGCGCTTGGAGGCCCAACATAGTCTACAAGTGTAGAAGCGTGTGTAGACATCAGCCGGCACCCTGCCGGGATGGGGAAGTGCCCCCGGATTCATCTCCATCGACGTTGCTTCCTCCCTCCATGATGCGGGAGTAGTTCCTCCTCGGGGCTGAGGTTTCTACCAGTAGCTATGTGGTTATCTCTCTCTCCCATGATGTGATCTTCGTTGTGATCATAGGCTATGTTAATCTAGGGTGATCCCATGATGTTTCCCCTTCCTCTATGTATTGGATTGATGTACTCACTTGTCTTTATCTAGTATAATCCCCGAGACCAAGGTGACAGCGGTCTATTGGACATGGATTAGAAAAATATTTTCATGAGTGATTTCCTCTCTTGTGTGTTGATTGAAGATTGAGAGTCTCTTGGTGCTTGTCTTTGACTATCCTTTAGATATGTTGTGGTGATTGTGGGACTCTCTTTGGATGGCCGCGGTGACATTGGGAAATCCTTAGATTGAGCACTACGAACTTTGAGGTGTGCTTTTGTAGCCCTACATAATTCTCGTCCTCTCTTGACCACGAAGGAATGACCTCCGGGTGCGTCTCCATTGCATGTTTTATGGGAAATATCATGTGATTCGATTATGTTAATGTTGTTGGGAGTTGCCACTAGTGAAAGTATGATCCCTAGGCCTTGTTTCCACCATTGCAATACCATTTGTGCTCACGTTTACCACTTGTTTGCTTGCTGCACTTTTTATTACAGATTTATATTACTTTGTTTTTCCATCCATATCACTTGCCATTTAACATCTCTTCGCCGAACTAGTGCACCTATACATCTAACAAGTGTATTAGGTGTGTTGGGGACACAAGAGACTTCTTGTATCTTAGTTGCAGGGTTGCTTGAGAGAGACCATCTTCAACCTCTACTTCCCTGAGTTCGATAAACCTTAGGTCATCCACTTGAGGGAAATTGCTGCTGTCCTACAAACCTCTGCGCTTGGAGGCCCAATATAGTCTACAAGAGTAGAAGCGTGTGTAGACATCAAGCTATTTCTGGCGCCGTTGCCGGGGAGGTGAGTGATTGAAGGTATATCTTTAGATCTTGCAATTAAATCTTTTCGTTTCTTGTTTTTAGTTTCACTAGTTATGTTTATGGAAAACCGTGCTATTGGATCGTTACTTGCGGGAAGACGCCCCACACCTGTGGTGGTTGCTCCTCCCCCTACTGAAATTGTGCCCTATAAAATACCAGCTGGTATCATCGATTATGTTTTGGCTAATCGTTATGCAGGAGACAGACATCCCGGTGAACACTTGCTATATCTGTCACAACTATGTTCATTATTTAAGCTTGCAGGTGTATCAAGGGAGTTTGTCATGAGGAAATTGTTCGCCGTATCACTTATAGATAAAGCTTCAGATTGGTATAAGCTTCTCGATAACTCGCACTTGCTTGATTGGGAAGAGAACCAGTCTCTCTTTTACTCCAAGTTTTATCCTCTTCATGAAGTCCATGAGAATAGGAATTATGTTTATAATTTCTATCCTCATGACGGAGAGAGCATAGCTCAAGCTTGGGGGAGACTGAAAACGTTAATGCTAAAATGTCCTAACCATGGGCTCCCCAAAGATATGATTATTACTAATTTCTATGCGAGGCTCTCTCGACAGGATAAAGATTTCCTCGATGCTTCCTCTATGGGTTCTTTCACAAACAAAAAGATTGATGCTAAATGGGAACTCCTTGAAAGAATTCAACGCAACACTGAAGATTGGGAGATCGACAAAGGTAAAGAGTCAGGTATAGTTTATGAGTATGATTGCATTAAGTCCTTTGTTGAAACTACAATTTTTAATAAGTTTAGTGCTAAATTTGGGCTTGATTCTCAACTCCTTTTTGATTTCCTCAAATCTTTTGCTTCATATCTTAATATGCCTAAGGAGGATTGGAACAAGCATCATGAACCTTTTAAAGAGATTTGCAAAGAAAATGAAATTGTTCATGATGATTGCAACATGCATGATCCAATTCCTAAAAATAAAGTTTTATATAAGCATGTTAATTTTTGTGGAGTGGATAGACCTTGTGAAAGGCCTATGATTGAAGAAGAGAAGTATTGTAAGCAACATAAGCATGAAAGAACAATCACTTGGGTCAGAGATTTAAATGAAATTGCTAGAGAATTGTGTGACCTTTATCCTTTTACTTGTGAACTTTGCTGTATAGAAGGTCACTTTAATTTTCAATGCATGAACTTTCAAAACATAACTGTTAACCAGTTGTGTGATAACATGATCACCTCTAATCTTTATGATGAGCTTATGTTATTTTTGATGTGTGAGGAGTTATCAGAAAAGACTTCTTGGCTAGATGTTAATGCCATAGGAATAAAAAACACTTTGCAAAATTGCCATCTCTATTGTGTTGTTAATTGCCATGAAAATGATTACATAAGTAAGATTAGAAAGGAGGGAACTTTACCAAAGTATAAAAATGTCTCTTATATTTCTGCTAATAAAAAGGAGAGTTTCTCCCAAGTTTCCCCTATTGTTTCTAATGATAAACCAGGATATGTGGAGAAGCTTCATCTCCAACCACCCCCTCCTAAGGTGAAGAAGAAGAAAAAGAAGAGGAGGAGGAAGAGGAGCAAAAAGGAAGAAGAATGGGTATCAACCTGGCCTGAGCATATTCCTCCCATCAACTTTTATCCTAACGGTTGTAAGTTTAAAGAAGAAGGTGAAGTCCATTGCATTAATTATCATCTTGATGATACGTCCGTAGGTACTATTGAAGATGATTTTGATTATGATATGCATGTTACTTATTGTGATTGGGAAAATGATGATAATGCTGCTTATGACCTTGAAAATCTTTTTGGTACCAACTCTGAAAGTGATGATATGGAAAGCTCTAAGCTTGGGGATGATAGGATTGCAAATCCTTTACCCACTAGTGATGTGATAATTGATAACTCTTTTGCTAGTAAGAATAAAGACAACATGTTTACAAGTATAGTTGCTAGCAATGATAATGCTCTTCTCTACTATGATGATGTTATAACTCCAATCTATAGTGATTGTAAAGGTACCTATGACATAAGGAGAAATTATCCTTATGAAACTTGTCATAATTATGGAGGGAATTACTCCCTTGTTGAACACCACCCTCCTAATACACAATTAATCTATAGTGTTCAAGTTGTTTATGATAGTCCTACTCCCACTATTACCAATGAGAAAGATTATGCTTATGTGGAGAGTAAGAGTACCCTTTTGCATGTGGATCATGGTAACAATGCTTTATGTGATGCTTATATTGTTGAGTTTATCCATAATCCTGCTGAAAATTATTATGAGAAGGGAACATATGCTTATAGATATTTCAATAATATCAAGTTCCCTCTCTTTATGTTGAAGGTTTTGAAGCTGCACTTGTTTTGTCTTCCTATGCTTATTGCTTTGTGCTTCAATGAATTATTCTATTTCAATATTCCTATGCATAGGAAGCATGTTAGGCTTAAATCTGTTTGGTATTTGCTTCTTGATGCTCTCTTTTGTTCTTCAACTCTTATTCCTACGAGAGCATCATTAAAGTCTTATGCCTAGCTTAAAGGCATAAAAGAAAGCGCTTTTGGGAGGCAGCCCACAATGAATATAATTTTATTTTGCTTTTGTTGTGTATTGATGTTGTTACTACAGTAGCATCATCATTGTATCTTTACTTTTCAGCTTTGTGCCAAGTGTAGCCTCTGATTGCAAGAAAGTTCAAAAGTTGTGACGTGCTGTCCAGGAAACAGATTCTGTCCTTGGACAGAAAAATTCGTATAAAATCACCAGATCTTCTTTTTGGTCTGAATTTTTTCGACAGCGTGCTCTATACAATTGGCTTTCGGGCGCCTGTTCTGAGTTTTTTGATTTGAGTTGCAGAAGTGCCCCGAAAAAATCATTTACTACCTGCTGTTCTGTTTTTCATAGATTCTGTCTTGTTTTGCCTTTCCTTCATTTTGCAAACCTTGAGCTTGCTTTTTCTTTGCAAAAACCTTTTGGCAATCTTGAGAAACAGTAGACCTTCAAGAATATCCTTATTTCCAGCAAGGAACAATTATTTTATTATGGGTACTAACCTCGCTAATCTGATTATGATGAGTTATGTATGAAGGGAGTTTTCAAGTGTGCGAGGGAAGATGATAAAAAGATTCAGGAGTGTCAAACGCTCAAGCTTGGGGATGCCCCATGCACCCCCAAGAAATATGCAAGGAGACTCAAGCGTCTAAGCTTGGGGATGCCCCCGTGCATCCCCTTCTCCATCAACATTATCAGTTCGTCTTTCGTTCCACTATATTTTTATCACTTCATGTGTTATGTGCTATGCTTGGAGCGTCTTGCTTTTAGTTTCCTTTTTAGTTTTCTTTAGCTTTTCATAACGAGTCGGAACTCGGCTTTCTTTGTGTGGGAGAGAAACACGCTCCACTTCTACCTAGAACATAACATAGAATTTTCATGTCTATCTTTGCTGTGTGTGTTCTTTGTCTTTTAATAGCTACTATCATGTTTCGCTCTTATTTTTCATGCTTATCTTTTTAAAGAGCTTTTGTTTAGTTGGTTGCTTGAACTCACTTTAGTTATCATGCTTATCTTATTAAGAGAGTTTGCTTCTATTGCATTGGTTGATATGTCTATGATAAAAATGCTACGTGCATAATGGGCTTAGTAGTTCATGTTTTCTTATGGTTAGTCTCAAATAGCTGGGGGGTTCCCAATGTGTTATTGGAGTACCAACATGATTTGTTTGCCTATGATGTGGTATGGTTTAGTAATATCTTCCTTCAAGAATTTATTTTGATTGACTTGGCCTATGCTCACGCATATTTAAGACTGTAAAGAAAGTCTATCAAGCCTTGATGATCTTTTATTTCTGAGTAGCGATATAACTTCCATGCCTGATTCAATGTTGCTTTGTCGCTCTGCATGATTATGACCGTCATTGCTCTCTTAGTTGGTCACTCCCAGTCTTTTGCTAACCTTCGCCTGTACTAAGCGGACTGACTGCTTGTGCATCCAAAATATTTTAAACCAGTTATGCCATATGAGTCCACAATACCTTCCTATACATGGTATTTACCTGCCATTCCTAACGAAGACTTTCATGTGCCATCTCAAAATTATTCAAAAAAAATGCATTTCTGTTTTGTGCCCCTGTTTTAGCTCATGAGGAAGTAGTAGTTAATTCATGATCTTTTTAAGTTGGACAAGCTTCACCCCAGGATTGCATGTCTAATGTGCAAACCCATAATACGAGAAGGAACTGGCAAAGAGTGCGCCTGGCTCAAAATTAATATAACAAACAAACCCTCCTTCACGCTTTGTTCATGAGAAATCATAAAACTTTGGTAGTGATAAACAAAGGAGATTAAGAGGATGTGATCGTCCTCATTCGGGAGCCGTTCCTCGAAACTTTTCCATCTCAAGAAGTAATTGAGTTATCTGCTAGCATTCGTTGACGAAACATGCATATTCAAAAAAATAATTATTACCTCTGTTTTTAAAACCAAGAGCTCTGGTACATGTTTTGTCTTTGTTTCCGACCACGGGTTTTCAACCTTGCCAACAAAAGCCACGGTTCGAGAGTCTCCACCTTCTTTTAAAGCACCAACTATTGAGAGCATGATTGTCATTCTGAGTGTGATGTGCATTGTCCCAAAGTAGCATTGTCTTTTGCATGATTATGATATCGTTTATTTTGAAATCATTGTATCTAGTCATCACTTAAACCTTGGAGGTGCCCCTGCATTTATGTTTTGCTTCACTAAAGGGGGCAAGCGAGATATCACTTTATTATATTTGCACACCATGCTCATTACAAATCTATTTGATATTTCAGTATCATATTGTAAAACTTTCAGTTCTTTGTGATTTCCTCATGAGGCAACTTAATTACTACAGATTCATTGTCTCAGTAAGCTTTTGTCATGTGACTATGAAAAAGTCATGTATGGTTAATAGCATGTCACCACATAAATTATTCTTGTTATCATTTACCTACTCGAGGACGAGCAGGAATTAAGCTTGGGGATGTTGATACGTCCAAAACGTATCTATAATTTCTGCTTGCTCCATGCCTCTTTTGGGTGATATTGCTATGATATTTATACACTTCCATACACTTTTGATCATATTTGGACTAACCTATTAACTCAGTGCACCCCAGTGCCAGTTTCTGTTTTCTGCTGTTTTTGTATTTCAGGTTTTCCCGTCACGAAAACTGCCAGAAAAATCCCGGAAAAATAATTAAAAAAAATCTGCGTTCCGGAAGCTTCCATGCGGCCTGCCCACGCGGCCCCCCTCCTGGCCGCACCGGGGGGGGGGGGGGGGGG
>LR738713.1:411152087-411188866 GCA_902687465.1 Secale cereale
GGGGGGCGCCTGGGCCCCCCAGGCCTCCGCTGATGCCCCCCTTTGGCATATATTTAACACCCGTCGCAGAAACCCTGATTCCAGACCCCTTTTCTCCAAACGCAATTCCGATCTCCGCCGCCATCGCCATCAAGCTTCGGGGGACCAGAATTCCTGTGCCGGCACCCTGCCGGGACGGGGAAGTGCCCCCGGATTCATCTCCATCGACGTTGCTTCCTCGCTCCATGATGCGGGAGTTGTTCCTCCTCGGGGCTGAGGTTTCTACCAGTAGCTATGTGGTCAATTCTCTCTCCCATGATGTGATCTTCGTTGTGATCATAGGCTATGTTAATCTAGGGTGATCCCATGATATTTCCCCTTCCTCTATGTATTGGATTGATGTACTCACTTGTCTTTATCTAGTATAATCCCCGAGACCAAGGTGACAGCGGTCTATTGGACATGGATTAGAAAAATATTTTCATGAGTGACTTCCTCTCTTGTGTGTTGATTGAAGATTGAGAGTCTCTTGGTGCTTGTCTTTGACTATCCTTTAGATATGTTGTGGTGATTGTGGGACTCTCTTTGGATGGCCGCGGTGACATTGGGAAATCCTTAGATTGAGAACTACGAACTTTGAGGTGTGCTTTTGTAGCCCTACATAATTCTCGTCCTCTCTTGACCACGAAGGAATGACCTCGGGGTGCGTCACCATTGCATGTTTTATGGGAAATATCATGTATTTCGATTATGTTAATGTTGTTGGGAGTTGCCACTAGTGAAAGTATGAAGCCTAGGCCTTGTTTCCACCATTGCAATACCATTTGTGCTCACGTTTACCACTTGTTTGCTTGCTTCACTTTTTATTACAGATTTATATTACTTTGTTTTGCCATCCGTATCACTTGCCATTTAACATCTCTTCGCCGAACTAGTGCACCTATACATCTAACAAGTGTATTAGGTGTGTTGGGGACACAAGAGACTTATTGTATCTTAGTTGCAGGGTTGCTTGAGAGAGACCATCTTCAACCTCTACTTCCCTGAGTTCGATAAACCTTAGGTCATCCACTTGAGGGAAATTGCTGCTGCCCTACAAACCTCTGCGCTTGGAGGCCCAACATAGTCTACAAGAGTAGAAGCGTGTGTAGACATCACCACGTCACCCTAAATACTGTCAGTCGTTTGATTGACCACAAGTGGCTACTATTTGCAGCCCGTGCTCCATGCCTGAATTGGCTCCTTCCTCGGTTCCTTGCCTTGCAAGATCGCTAGCACCGATTTGTTTCCCCAATTAATTTTGACGTTTCTGCAACACTATCAATCTCCCTAATTAATATCCCCATCAATTGATTTTCCATGATGATCTACATTCCCCACAAAGCGCGCAATCTGGAGAAGCATATCTTGAGGCCATGCGCCATGGAGTTTGGAGAGGGTCCATCACTTAATACTTTACAGGGTGGCTCTTCATGATCTGGAACATGAAGAAACTTCACATGATGGCAAGCGCGATCTTCATATGAAGGTACGCGGAGTCCTCGAGGAGGCAGTTTCGCATCCTCGCCTTTAACAGTGACGCGTTGCGAAGAGTGCCGTCGCCGCCGACCACCACTCCGGCCGGAAGCTAGCGGCGTCAGGGCCTCAGTTTACTACATCCACCTCAAGGAGCATACCTCCTTCCCTGGCACTCATGGTCTTTCTCATATTTACTTTCCTGAGTTTCTCCATCTCTTATTCAAACGAGTGCAGGTTTCCCTTGTTGTGCTTGAGTGATATGGCCCTAGTTCAGATAAAACCCTTCTTTTTGAGTGGTCTGTGATTGCAAGACCTAAGCAGACTTGATTTCTCCTCTAAAGTTGTGTTTCAAAATTGGCTTTAGATTTTGGGTTGGCTCGGTAATCAATTTTGGTTGCATCATTCGCTTATGTTATTTCACTGTGATACGGAGCAGAGGGGTATTCTTTATTTGTTATTATTGGTTTAGTAATAATCTACAGTGTTATGCTGACACTGGATTTGCAGGGAGATAGGAATGATCGTGATATGTGAATCATACATACTACCATCCTCATATATGTGACACACCCATGGTGCAAAAGGAACAAATTTCATACGGGTTATATTTCAGAGTTTTCAGCTGTACCTTTTCTCTACATTAGTCATTGTTTGCTCATATTCAGGTGCAGAGATTCCGTAAAACTGCACAAGTGTAGGCCTATTCATCAACTCTCTGTTTTTTCATGAGCTGCACCTAATGCTCACTTACTAATTTCATATGTTTGTTCTTCTACAAAATTTTACTAAAATAACCCTTTTGTTTTCTTCCACCAAACTGAGGAGACGACATCTCATTGGTTTAGTCATGTCCTTCAATCCTATTAAACAGATCGAGGCATCACTCGCCGCTGAAAGCATGTGGGAACTCATCGCAATTTGTAAAATGGACTCATATATCATTTGCGGTGGTGTTCACGTTGGCAAGGTACATAGGGTTCCGTTCCATGGTTTATCTTAATTCCCTAATCCTGAACTCTTTACACCTTCTCAAATCTGAAAGCCATTGTTATCATTGATGGATATTCACCTTGATCTTTAATAAGTAACCAATTAGCTATCATAGGCCCGGATACTAATTCTTTGTAAGGTGGAGCTTATTGGTGACTAGGAATACATTTAGGTTACCACTTACCTCCCATGTCAGTGTGCATTTGGAAAGTTGGATGAATCTTTGAGACTGATCTCTACGGTTTTTTATTATTTTGTGTCAATAGTATGTGTTAGTTTAATCCACTTTATTATATTATAAATATGATGAAAAAAACTGTAGCAACGCACGATACGAAGGTGAGGCGGGTGTCATTTGATTTTAAAGAAGGAGGCTCCTCCGAGAAATGTCCCCGGAAAATCGAGCGAGAAAGGGCGGGTCCAACAGAAAAAAGGGGGTGATGTGTTGTGGGGTGGGGTTTTTGTGTTGGCCTGTGTCTTGGCGATAACATGGTGGATAGTTTGAAAAAACACATTTCTTCTTCATATGTGGTCTGAATTTAGGGGAGCCCATACTGTCTAGACATTTTAATTTTGGACAGCCTACTAAACGTCTGTTTGACGTTCGAACACGTCCGAACCTATGAAAAAAATAAGCTTTGATATTACAGGTAACCTTAACCATTTGTTTAATTAATTTATACATGCATAGCCCGTAGCAACGTACGGGCGTTCTGCTAGTATTCAATAAGTGTATGATGCGAGTTGTTCGAAGAGGACCAAAATAGTACACACATTGTAACTTAAGTCAACAATCATGTATGGATTAAGTTTTACTGTGTGTAACCAACATGTTGTCTCGAGTATCTATGTTTGTATTTCCGGTATATACAAACATATTCTAAATTCGCAAACTACATATGTCCATAAGTATTTGTGTTCTAAGATCCGGCAGAAAATTTTTCCTTCTTGGAAAGATTCGATAATTCAAAGATCCAGATTCTTAACAAGGACAAAGTAATAGAAACACCTAGAAGAAACAAAAATTGAATACATGGCAACCATATGCAAAGCTTGTATGAACAGAAACATTCGAAGAACATCAAACATACAACAACGACTAACCTATGCAAGATAAGCTTCTGATGCACCTCTCCTACTCTTGTTCTATCGTTGACGTATCTGAATGGCTCACAAGGTAATAGCTTCGGTCATTTTCCTATACGCCATAACTCCTAGAACACAAGAATTAGAAAAGGAGAAGAACATGGTACCTCAAGAAAAGATATGGAGAAAGAAGAAAAGATTGAACGGTATCATCATAGTGCTACAGTTTTACTAGACACTTGTTGTCGCGACTACAGAAACAAGTATAATCCTTTTCATTTATGATGCGAATACAAATATGTGCGCACGGATAGACGGCCGTGAATACACGAAATACACAAACACTTTTTGGATCTTAGCACATATCAATGACCCACATTCTATGTGTCCCCACTTGCATATTACAAATTGTCTCCCATATTTTGATGTGTTGTAAATAAAGCGCCTATTCTTAAAAAAATAGTTATATAGGACGATGAACTACAAGTTTAGGAAAAGAACATGCTCTGACACCTCCCCTATCACGACTTAGAGCATCTACAACCGGAGCCCTCAAATCTGCCCCAAACGCCCGAACGAGCTGCTCGGTCAGTGACCAGACACAAAAACGCTGGCCAACTGGGCTCCCCACAACCGTCCCAAACACCCGGACTGAACGGCATGAGCCGGAAATAGGGACGCTTGGACACCCCGCCACGCCAGACTGATTGTGAGCGCCCGCGCCAATTAGCCCATATTTGTTGGAAATATGTCCTGGAGGCAATAATAAATGTATTAGTATAGTTCCATGTTCATTATTAAGTTTATGTTTCTATGCTACAATTGTATTTGTTCATGAATATGTGATTCAGAGAAAAACTCAAATACATGTGTGGAAATATAAACACCAAGTCATCCTTACACTAGTACAACGAGGTGCTATACAAACGGTTTTTAACCCCTTTCCGCGACGACATTTGGAATCGTCGCCTAGTAAGTGTGGGCGATAGGGGGGGTCCTTCCCACACGACCCAGAAACCATCGGGGATATGCCCTCCTGGCAGACACGCTCGGTAAAATGAGGTCGTGTGCGATCGACGAGCGACGAAATACGATTATACGTACAGTAGTGCGAAAAAAATACAATTATACAGGAGAAATCATTTTCGGTCGTTAGTACATCTCACACAGTCAGTCCCCGCTAAACGTTTCTGTTCGTATATACATCCCACATAGTCGCTCCAAGAAAAACGTTTCTGTTCGCATGTGCATCACACAAAATTTTCCTCCTTAAATCATTTGTGATAGCTTTTACATTGCACACGGTATTATCAATTTTATCATTTGCGTTATTAAATGCATCACACACGGTGCGTAGAAGAAACTGTGTGGAAAAAGTTGTCCATCACACATAGTTTTTATGTGGTAAACGTTTGCGTCACGTGGCCTAACGCAAACAGGTTTCAAGAGGATGTCGTGTGTGATTGTTCATTAATCTAACACGGTGAAAGGATCGATATGGTTGACTAGAGGGGGGGGGGGTGTATAGGCAACTATCAATTTTTAGCTTTTCTTTACCAAATTAGACATAGCAACAAAGTAGGTTGTCTAGAAATGCAACTAGATGGACAACCTATATGATGTAACAATAACAAGCACACAAGCAAGCAAGCTAGGATATACAACAAAAGCTTGCACAAGTAAAGGTAAGAAATAACCACAAGTGGAGCCGGTGAAGACGAGGATGTGTTACCGAAGTTCCTTCCCTTTGAGAGGAAGTACGTCTCCGTTGGAGCAGTGTGGAGGCATAATGCTCCCCAAGAAGCCAGTAGGGCCACCGTATTCTCCTCACGCCCTCACACAATGCAAGGTGCCGTGATTCCACTAATGGTGCCCTTGAAGGCGGTGACCGAACCCTTACAAACAAGGTTGGGGCTATCTCCACAACCGAATTGGAGGCTCCCAACGACACCACGAAGCTTCACCACAATGGACTATGGCTCCGCGGTGACCTCAACTGTCTAGGGTGCTCAAACACCCAAGAGTAACAAGATCCGCAAGGGATTAGTGGGGGAATCAAATTTCTCTTGGTGGAAGTGTAGATCCATGCCTTCTCAAGCAATCCCTAGGAAATCAACAAGTTTGATTGGCTAGGGAGAGAGATAGGGCGGAAATGGAGCTTTGAGCAACAATGGAGCTTGGGGAGGAAGAGACGAGTCTTCTTGAGGAAGAAGACTCACCATATATAGTGCAGAACAAATCCAACCGTTATCCACCAACTCTGCCCGCAACATGCGGTACTACCACACTTGACTTGCGGTACTACCGCACGGCCCTGCGGTACTACTGCTCCAGGTGTGGTACTACCGCTGGCGCGGCATGAGCCAGATCTAGCCCCTGTTGCGTATCGCAACGAGCGGTAGTGCTGCCGGAGCGGTACTACCGCACGCCCTTGCGGTACTACCGCAAGGCAGGGTCAGACCAGTCGGGGAAGAGCACGGACTAATAAAATTTCATCCGCGGATACTTCCGTAGAGTTTCGATCGATGCAAAAACCCGACACGGTACTACCGCATGCTCGCAAAGGTACTACCGCGTAGGACGCGGAAGTAAAAATTACTTCCGCTCCTACATCCGTACTAATTACGACGCAGAGGCAGGGCTCACGGTACTACCGCGTCCCTGGTACGGTACTACCGCGATGTGCGGTACTACCGCACCCGAGGAGCGGTACTTCCGTGAGACCCTGCGGTACTACCGCTACTTTGAGCGGTACTACCGCATGCCTCAGAGTGGTAGTAGTAGAACGCCACTATTTTTGCAAGGACAAGGAAAACAGCCGGAGCTCCAATGAAGCGAAGGAAAGGGGGTGCAAATGAATAGATGTTTACATGTTGATTCCACCCTAACCTTTCCGAAGCGGACCCCCTCTTAATAGTACGGCTTTCCTATGACTCAATTCCACCGAAAACAAACAAAAGGAAACGCCGTCTTCAATAGGTTCCGAGGGGCACTTAATCGTCTTGTGCCTAGGCATGAGATATCTGAAATGCTCAATGCACACGATTAGTCCGCAAAAGCATTGTCATCAATCACCAAAACTACTTAGGGAGAAATATGCCCTTACAGTCTCCCCCTTTTTGGTGGATTGATGACAATACGGGATTTGCACATAGATATGAAAAATAAGATAATAAGCAAACCCAAAATGTATATAAAATACAGGCAAGCTCCCCCTAGATGTGTGCATTCTTATGAAGATGCTTTGGAATGCACATCGCACATACTAGGATCAACACTCCCCCTATATTTTATAAACAACACACTCCTTGCAACTAATAATATAACGCTACGCATGGATGCAAGGAGGATATCGTGAGCAAAGAGTAACAGGGCAAGTGAAGCATAGGCTCACAACCTACTAGATAGCATAGACATAATGAAGATAAAAGGAGTAGAGTGCATATGTCTCACACCATATGATAGGTCACACACACACGACACAAACCAACAGAAAGCAAACGAAATTCAAGGTTCAACCGAACGAAAGCAAATGACACGGCACAAGACACACGAAACCTACACTCTCTCCCCCTTTGGCATCGAGACACCAAAAGTGCAGAGAGGACTCCTATGACATAAGTGGTAGCTCAAGCGGAAGCGATCAGTCGTCACGCGCCTCGTCATTCTCTTGCTCCTCCTCCTCGGAATCATACCACTTGTATTCCTGCTTGGCAATCCACTTAGCCTCTAGAGTAATGTTCTTCTCAGAGCCACTAGACACATCCTCGCCAAAAGTCCACAAGATCTTCTTGTCGCACCGGCGAACCTGCTTCTGAGCAACATGTGACTTGTATTGCCCCTTGGCCTACATACAGAACAGAGCCTTCATCTTGCTCTTCAGCTTTTTAGCCCATGAGGGCTCAGACAAGGAGGGAGTAAACCCTCCAGAACTGCCCTCATCAGCTGCCTCCTCCTTAATTTCCTCCTCATCCACGTTCATCTGAGCCACTACAGCCTCAACACGGGTAGTGGTGTTAGCCCACTGGCTCTTGATGCGGAGCTTGACAGGCTCATGACGAACCCAGTGGGGAGCCTCAAACTCTTCATCAGGATAGAGCTTCTCCCAAGTCTTGGTGATCAGCAGAAACAGGTACGGACCATAGATAGGCACTTTGCGGGTGAACACCGCAAAACATAACTCACACCACATGATATGTGAGATATCAAGTGGTTGAGTCTGAGCACGACGTGCCTCCTCACAAATGAGCATCATGTCCACGAGATATGCATGTACCTTGTCCTTGTCCCAAATGTGAGGAAACAGAGAGTTGCGGAAGATCCGATGCATAATATCCAAAAAAGGGTTCAGAACCCAAGTCTTCTTGCCACTTGCGAGCGTCTTCTCCACATAATAGGGTTGCAACTTGTTCTTGTTGGCAGACTCTTGATTGACATGATGGCGAATTCCAACAGGAGTGTTGAGCCCCTCATCAGCAACCTGAAGCAAATCCATGAAATCCTTCCAAGTAGCAGTCATCTTTTGTCCATTGGTCATCTAAGTCATGTTGCGTTCCTCCTTAGGATGGAAGTGGACCGAAGCAAAGAACTGGGCCACAATCTCTGGGTCAAAGTCCATATGAAAAGACATGACGTGCTCAATGCCAAACTGCTCCACGAGGTTCAGAGCCTCAGCAAAATAGGCCTGGTGCTCCTCCTTCCTCATGTGAGTCATGTCAATCCAGTGTGCATCCACATATAAGTTGTGTTTGCTCTTGAGCACCTATGTAAAGATAAGATACTGCTGCTTGGTCCAGAACAAAATCATCCCCTCTGAACTATGCCCGGGGATTCACATAGGGATTGATCTTCCTCCTAGCGATAAACTCAGCTGATGGAATCTCCTCCATACCCATTGTTCTTGGTGGCAGTGGACTTGGTTCGGCGTTGGGGGGCATTGGAGCCCTCAAGAACATAATCTTGGTCGCGCAGACGCTTCGACCCTGTGTCACGGATGGGATTCGAGCAACGGATATTTGAACCAGAGCCACCACCTATGACACAAACACAAGAACACGCAAGAGAAGCAAAGAGAATCAATGCAAAAGCCACAACAAAGCACAAGAAACATGTAAAAATGATAATAAGTATGGGCTACGAAGAAGGTGTGGAGTGAATGGTAGTACTGCTCGAAGATGCGATAGTAAAATTTTAGTGCGGCTCTAGGTGCGGTAGTACCGCGCTGGAGTGGCACGGTAGTACCGCATCTGGAGTGGCACGGTAGTACCGCATCTGGAGCGGTATTAAAAATTTACTTCCGCTTCGAGCACGGTAGTACCACGCCTGAGAAGCGGTAGTACCGCGCACGATACGTGTCAGAGCGGTAGTACCGCACGCGACCTGCGGTAGTACCGCTCGGGGTCAGATCCGAAGGCGGATCCGATCAATTAACGTGCGAGACAACAAGAGCGGTACTACGGTCGATCACAACTCCTTGGTAGCAGCATACTAACTAGCATCTCTACTGCACAACTACTCTCCTACACCGTAATCTTGCATGGATAAGGCCTAAGAGATCTCAAGAACAACATGCATCTCCCCAAAACCTAGAGACAAAACAAAGGGAAAAAGAAGAAAGGATTAAGGGAGAGACCTTGTTCCATGGCAAGAGGGCGAGGTGGGGATAGATCCCACCAGTCGAAATGCGAGGAGAGTGGCCGGAGACAGAGATCCGGCGAGGTCCTCCGGCGGCGTTCTTGGGCGAGAGAGAGAAAGAGACGACATGGGAAAAAAGAGTTGAATGGGTATGGGGGAGTTAGAACTCCCCCTGTCTGCTTATAACCCCCACCCGTTCATAACGATGCGGTAGTACCGCGTATCATTGCGGTAGTACCGCCCGGGCGGTAGAACCGTGCACAGGGCGATAGTAAAAAATTACTGCCGTGCTGGTTGCGGTAGTACCGTGGTAAACCACGGTGGTACCGCTCCCCCAAGAAAGTGCAAGTTTCGAAAAAGAAGGCTTATGCAGAGCAACTACCGACCAAGAACACACAAACACGGCAACAAGAAAGAAAGATAACAAACAACTGGAACCACACACGAGACAACCCTCTTCAAAAAGAGGTCGGTGGCTGGAGCCACCTATGTTTGAGTTACTTGGTATGGCACCGCGAAGAATTATCCTTGGGCCCATGATCAACACTCGTCTTGAAGCACTAGTACCATCTAAAATGGCAAACAATAACGACTTGATCGATTTACGCATAATGGGGGGGAGGAAGAGTTCATTGAGAGAACAATACCCCCCCTATGTCCATGCCTACACCTAGACAAGATGATCATGATGAGTGGGAGGAGGTGTGCAAGGTTTCAATCCACATTGCTCAAATCTATGATATTTAGCTCATGCCTTAACTCGCGAAATATTGCTTCATCCAATGGCTTCATGAAGATATCTGCAAGGTTATCATGTGTGTTGACATAATGAAGATCTATTTCTCCTCACCAAATATGGTCCCGGATGAAGTGATACCGAATCTCAACATGCTTCGTCTTGAAGTGTTGCACCGGGTTGAGAGAAATCTTGATGGCACTTTCATTGTCATACCAAAGAGGCACTTTGTCACAAGTAACACCGTAATCCTTTAAAGTTTGCCTCATCCATAAAAGTTGTGCACGACAACTGTCAGCCGCCACATACTCTGCTTCGGCGGATGAAATAGACACACAACTTTGCTTCTTAGAAGACCAACTTACCAAAGAGCAACCAAGGAACTGGCACCCTCTGGAAGTGGACTTCCTATCCACTTTTTCTCCCGCCCAATCCGAATCCGAGAAACCTACAAGGTTGAAGTTTGTTCCTCTTGGGTACCATAAGCCAAAGTTTGGGGTATGAGCCAAATATCAAAAGATTTGCTTGACTGCCACAAAGTGACTTTCCTTAGGCGAGGCTTAAAACCGTGCACACATTCCCACACTCAACATAAGATCCGGTCTAAATGCACAAAGGTAAAGCAAGGATCCAATCATAGAACGATATACCTTTTGATCCACCGCTTTACCATTGGGATCAATGTCAAGTTGGCACTTGGTAGGCATTGGAGTAGTAGCCGGCTTGACATCACTTAGATTGAACCTCTTGAGCATGTCTTGTGTTTATTTGGCTTGTTTGATGAAGATTCCTTCTCTTATTTGCTTGATCTCGAACCCAAGGAAGAACTTCAACTCTCCCATCATGGACATCTCAAATTGTGCGGTCATGAGTGTGGCAAACTCATCATTGAAAGCTTTGTTAGGTGAACCAAAGATAATATCATCAACATATAGTTGGCAAACAAACAACTCCCCTTTGACCTTCTTAGTAAAAAGAGTGGGGTCGATTTTCCCAACTTCAAACCCACGATCTTGCAACAACTCGGTATGATGCTCATACCATGCACGTGAGGCTTGTTTAAGGCCATAGAGCGCCTTATCGAGTTGATACACGTGATTGGGGAACTTAGGATCCTCAAACCCCGGGGGTTGTTTGACATATACCAACTCATTAAGAGGACCATTTAGAAAAGCACTTTTCACATCCATTCGTTGCAATTTAAAGTTATAATGAGAAGCATAGGCAAGCAACAAACTAATAGATTCATGGCGAACAACGGGGGCAAAGGTTTCACCGTAATCAATACCCTCGACTTGGGAGTAGCCTTGAGCCACCAAATGAGCCTTGTTGCGAATGACAATGCCGTGAGCATCTCGCTTGTTCTTAAAGATCCACTTGGTTCCAATGACATTATGGTTTTCCTTCGACCTTGGCACCAGATGCCACACTTTGTTGCGCTCGAAGTTATGGAGTTGTTCATGCATGGCATTGAGCCAACCGGGGTCTTCGAGCGCCTCATAGACCTTTTGAGGTTCAACACAAGATACAAAAGCTTGATGAGCACAATAGTTTGCTAATTGTCTACGAGTGCTTACCTCCTTTGTGATGCTTCCAAGAATATTCTCCATGCGATGCTCTCTAGAAGCGAGCCTGGAAGCAACTTTAGCAGCACGACGCTCCAATTGCTCTTCAAGTGATAATTGAGGAGCTATGAGTTGATCATCTTGAGCGTCGTCAAGAGCTTGATCTTGATCTTGAGCTTGCTCTTGATCTTGATCATGCTCGGGAGAGGGAACTTGGCCTTGTGCATAACTTGGTGGATCACCACCATCTTGTGGTTGATCTTGCACTTGGCCTTGTTCATCCGGTTGAGGGCCTTCACTTTGTTCTTCGGAAGCGTGTGGGTCTTGGTTTGGTGATGGTTCCACTTGAGTGGAACATTGTCCTTCTCCTTCGTCCACAAGGGGTTCCTCAATGGGTAGGATATAACCAACACCCATTCTGATTATGGCTTGGGGAGGAATTTCATCACCTACATCACAAGTACCACTTTTCTCCACTTGGGAGCCGTTATTCTCATCAAACTCTACGTTACACGTCTCCTCAATGAGTCCATTGGACTTGTTGAGGACACAGTAAGCATGAGAGTTTGTAGCATAACCAACAAATATGCCCTCATGGGCTCTAGCTTCAAATTTAGACAAATGAGCACCTTTTTTGAGTATGAAACACTTACAACTGAACACCCGGAAGTACTTGAGATTGGGCTTGTTACCGGTGAGTTTCTCATATGGAGTCTTGTTCAAGCCTTTGCGGAGATAGAGCCGATTGGATGCATGACAAGCGGTGTTGATGGCTTCGGCCCAAAAGTTCTATGGAGACTTGAACTCCGCCATCATGGTCCTTGCCGCGTCCATCAATGTCCGGTTCTTTCTCTCCGCCACACCATTTTGTTGAGGGGTATAAGGTGCGGCATATTGATGCTTGATCCCCTCATCACTAAGAAACTCATCCAAGGTGTAGTTCTTGAACTCGATGCCGTTGTCACTTCGAATCATCAAGATCTTTGCGTCATGTTGTCATTGAGCTTCATTTGCAAAGTTGATGGCAGTTTGTTGGGTCTCACTCTTTTTCTTGAAGAAGTATACCCCAGTGTATCTTGAATAATCATCTACAATCACCAAGCAATACTTTCTAGCCCCAAGACTATAAAAGGATGGAGGACCAAAGAGATCCATGTGAAGGAGCTCTAATGGTCTTTTTGAGTAGATGATAGTCGTGGGAGGGTTAGCCTTCTCATGTAACTTTCCTTCAATACAAGCACTGCAAGCACGATCTTTGGCAAAACTAACATTTGTTAGTCCACGGACATGGTCCCCCTTGAGGATACTTTGCAAAGATCTCATATTTACATGGGCTAACCAGCGATGCCAAAGCCAACCCACATCAATTTAGCCTTTAGGCACGTCGCGATCTTAGTGGCTTGCTCCGAGAAGTTAACCACATAGAGACCGTTCTTGACATGCCCTACATAGGCTACTTTACGAGTCTTGCTCCACAAGAGGGCCACGGTATCAATATCAAAGAATGTGGCAAAGCCCATGAGTGCAAGTTGAGGAACAGAAAGTAAATTGTATGCAAGGGACTCAACAAGCATGACTTTCTCAATCGTGAGATCATGAGAAACAACAACCTTGCCAAGCCCCAATACCTTAGAAGATGAAGCATCACCTCATTAAACATTGGTGGCCATAGATGAACCTTGGTGCACGTCGACCACCAAGTCTTTGCTTCCGGTCATATGATTTGTGGCTCCACTATCGAGCAACCATGATCCCCCACCGAAAGCAAACTCCTTGTTGGTGGCCTTAGCCATGAGGTACTTGGCGACGATGTTCTCATTTGGTGAGTCAAAGAGGGATGACAGTGGAGTTGTTACAATAGCAATGGTGGCCATAGCGACCATCTCATCATCTTCTTCATCATCATCATCATCCTCAACATATTCTTCTTGGGCCACCAATCCTTTGGGAGGGGTCTTCTTGTTGAAGTTGTTCTTGTTGGGATAAGACTTGGCCTTGTCCTTTTGGATGAGCTTGCCACCATTGTCTTCTCTTTTCTCATAGGGGCAATCTACCACAAAGTGGCTCACATTGCCACAATTGTAGCACGTCCTCACTCGTTGCTTGCTCTTGATGCCACTTGAGCTGTTCTTGTTGAAATTGGGCCTTGAGTTCTTCTTCTTGCCCCAAAATTGCCGTGAGGCAAGAGCCATGTGCTCATGATAGGCATATTTGGTGTCTTCGGGGCAACACTCATCTTCATCCTCTTCTTACACACAAGCCTTGGACTTCCAAGCAAGGTTGGGCTTCTTTGATCATTGAGCTCGCAATACCGCATTGTCGGCGGTCTTATCCAATATCCTCATGGAAACGAACTGATCCAACACTTCACTTGATGACAAAGTGTGGAAGTCCGGTCTTTGGCGGATGACGGAGGACATGGCCTTGTGATAAGGCATCATGGCCTTGAGAAAGTTGCGCTTGATCCAATTGTCATCCGTATCCTTGCTCCCATGATCTCAAAGTGAGACCGCAAGAGTGGTTAATCTCTGATAAAGTTCATGGGGATCTTCATCTTCGATCATGGCAAACTCATCGGCTTCATCTTGCACAACCTCATAGTTTGAGCATTGAATGCTTGCGCTTCCCTTGTACAAGAAACCAACATGCTCCCATGCTTCCTTGGCCACGGAGAAGTGTCGAAGATGTGCAATGTCTTCGGGAGGGATAGCTTCTTGAAGAATGCAAAGAACGAACTTGTTGAATTGATGATCTGCAGCTTCTCTTGGAGTTAAGTTGTAAGGATCATGTGGGTAGAAACCTTGCTCATTGATTCTCCAAAGATTAGTAGAACAATGATTTAAATGACGTTTAAAGCGAAACGTCCAAGTCGCAAAATCAGATTTTTTTCACAAACTTAGGAGGAGGACCAACCGAATTTAAATGCGGAGTAGGAACAGGTCCTCCATAATTGATAGGAGGCGCGGAGTGAGTAAAAATCCCACTCACATTCTTAGTCACCGGGACTTGCTCACTACTAGCTTCTCCCTTGTCGGGAATAGCATCCGACACGTTGGTAGCAGGACGAACCACTTCCAACGGTGCGGTGGGTAATTTAAGTCCCTCAAGAAATTCTTTGAACATGCCATTTGTCGTGGAAATAGCACGGCAGATGTCCGGTTTAACGGACTTGATGATGGAACCATCGCATGGGTTAGCTTGAAGGGGTTCATAGCACACAAAGGGACACATAAGGTTTATACTAGTTCGGCCCCTTCGATGAAGGTAAAAGCCTACGTCTAGTTGGTTTGGTATTGCTTGGGCGTCAGATTACAGGGAGCGGATTCGCTTGCCTGTGTCTCGACGGGTTGATTGTTTCTCTTCCTTGAACCGTCGCCGGGTCGCCCCTTTATATAGAGGGTACGCCTGGTCCGGTTTACAGAGTCCCGAGGCCGGCTCATAATTGTGTCCGCCTCGGTCTCTGTCTTTTCTTCCTTATCTCTCAAGTTACATCACGGGGCGGTTTACAAACCTTAATTCTATACATGGGCTCTAAGATCTTTATGGGCCGTAGCCTTCACCAAATATTACAAACAAGTATAACATTAACAAAGCCGGTTTATACTAGCCGGTTTATACCTGCTAGTCATATCCCTGACATTAGGCCCCAGAATGATTTGAACTTGTTCCTATCAGTCTTCTCTTGTATAACTTTCTTCCGTCTTCACATCCTTATAAACCGGCTCTAACGTCATCCTCAGGGATCATTAAATCTGACCGTGACATCATCTCCGCATTTAACGCCGCGAGCTGTACTGTAGCTTGTTTTAAGGGTTATCCCGAGAACCGAGGCGTTAGAGGATCTTTATCCGATTTTTTGCCTCCTCGAATCCCGCGCCTGTAGCTTCAGATCTGACTCTCCTTTATAAATACTGCTATCCCCATTCATTATCTTCTTCCTGCTCTGTCTTCTTCCTCCGTCGCCCAACTCCATCGTCGCCCGAGCTCGAACCGCCGCCGTCAACCGCTGGATCCAAGTCCTCGCCGGCCGCTGCATCACCCTGAGCTTGACCAGAGAACCTCCGCCGCCGATCCTTGCCGCTCCAGGTACGTCCTTCTTCTTCATTATCAGTCTGCAACTTCTAGGGTTTCTTCCCACGCCTCCGCCATTAGAGCCTTAATAGAAGCTTCATCTTGTTCAACCTTAAGCCAATGATTTCTAGTAACCTTCCCCTTCAGATCTTGCCCTTTAAACTGTACTTTTACCCTGTTGTAAATGCTTCAGATCTCCGTCGTTCCTGTCTGACCTGTAGATTTATCCGCTTGGTATAAAGCCCTTGTAGTTCTTTCCCGTGTATTCTTACATTTGTTTCTCTTTTCCTAGTATGCTCAGATCTATTCTTCCTTAGCTGTCTTTTAAAAACCTGTTTTCTCCTTGGTAAATCTGCTAAGTATGTTCCGGTTTAAACTGTTATGCCCCGTTCTTGCGAAACTCTGTAATTTAAACACGACAGTTTAGCCGTTCCCCTTCAACTGCCATTAACCGGAAATGGTGTAGTTTGTCGTAATTGCTGGTTTAACCATGCCATTAGTCTTCAGTTAAACCGTCGCGTAACTTTCATAGATAATTTCCGGTTTATTCTGCTGTATCTTCATAATCCGTTTCCTGCACTTTATCTTTTCCAGTACTTTGCCTTTTCATTGCAATGGCCAAGCAGTATGTCTCCTATGATTGGGTTCCTTCTATCATCACTGAGGATGATTTGATCAAGATTTCTGAAATTGGCACGTTAGGACCTCAGTCTGTTTTAAAGTGGCGGGCCCCGGGTAATGAATGTCCCCCTACTCCCAGATCCGGGGAGGTCATTGTGTTCTTTGATCACATATCTCGAGGCTTCTTTCCCCCCGGTTCAAAGTTTTTCCGGGATGTTCTTGCTGCTTTCCAACTGCACCCTCAGGATATTGGACCCAATTCTGTCTCAAACATCTGTGACTTCCAAGTGTTTTTGGAGGTATATCTGCAAGAAGAACCGTCCGTCGATCTGTTCCGGGACTTCTTCATTTAAACCGGCGCACCGAGTTTACCAGCAGACCACATCAAGAGCTTGGCGGTGTTAGTATTCAGAAGAGGAGAGACGTTGTTTTTCCTCATGCCGCTTTACACACTCATCCAAAGGACTGGAACAAGTCTTGGTTTTATTGCATTGACACTTCTCCTGAAGGGGAGAACCCTCTGCCGGGTTACCATGAAACCCGTATTCCGGAGAATCACCCCCTACCACAACGGCTTGGCTCTGTTGAACGGACCCGGTTTTCACCACAGCTTTCCAAGCTAAGAGCCTTCATAGCTAATGGTTTGATTGGGACTGATTTTCTACGCTGTTGTTTGTCTTGGAGCATACTTACCTTGAGCCGGCGATCACAGTTAATGTGCAAATATTTTGGCAAACCGGATGATCCTCAAAGGTTTACCAAGGAAAAGCTTTCTGAATCGGAAGTTGTAGAATCAGCCAAGAAAATTCTCAATGTTTCTTTGGCAGACTGTAGCAAGGTCGGGTTAGCTCCATACTATAAGAAGAACAAACCGCCCGCAGTAAGTTTCACCTTATCCCGTATTTGTAATCCGTTTCTTTTAAACCGTCTTTCAATTGTCTTTCTTTCTTTTGTTTAGGCTGATGACCCCTTCTGGAAGAGAAAACCTCAGGAGAAAACCGGCAAACAGGTTCGCCGAAAAACCTTTGCCAATAAGAAAAGAAAAGCAGCCGTTGACGCTGGTTCTCCCACTGAAGATGATGATCCGGATTCCGAGGTATGCTTTAATCCGGTTTAGATTTTGCTTTCATGTACTTGTAATTGTATCTAATGATACCTTTCCACAGGAGTTGCCTGAAGGTGATAACCCGGCCGAAATTGAGGTAACCATTCTTTCCTCTGACTCATAACCTCTTCCACAAAAAAGTCGTCGGACCGTCCGGAAGTACCAATTTTCTCATCCTTATGCTCAGTTGGACCCTAATTTTATTTTGAAGAAGCAACAGCACGAGGCTCTTCGCCGGACCACTCGCCACAGCGGCCTGGCGGTGGAATCATCCGGGATTTCCTTAACTCCGGTTCGGAAACGCCGTGCTGAGGTGATACTTTCTCCGACTCTCCTTCATCCCAAGGCCGGGCTTATCTGAAAACCTCTTAAACCGTCTGACCCTGATTATCAGGAAACTCCGCTGTCTTCTTCTGGTGAATCGACCGCCACTCAGCTTCCTCCGTTGAAAACTGTCCCAGGGTAACTTTTCTTACTTTTCCGGTTTATGATCCCTTTTGCTTTATAATGTTAACTCATTGTGCATACTTTTCCAGCAAACCAAAACCCAGCAAGAAACCCAAGGCAAACAAGCCTCCTGCCGAGCCCACTGCAGATGATCCGGCTGCTGATCCGTCCCCAACTGTTCCTTCAGAGGGCGAGCCCGTAGCTCCTCTTGAAGACCTTGCGCCTACAGATCACATCTCTGCTCCTGAGAATCCTACTGCTGAAGATGCCCATAATCCACCAAGTCCGGCCCGGGTTAACTCTCCTCAGATTAATCCGGCGTCTCCTAATCCGGCTCATACTGCCACTCCCCCAAACGTACCTGCCTCTCCTGATGTTGTGGTAACCGGGGCTGGCTTTGTCGCTCCGGCTGAGCCCACCGTTTTAGCCAAACATACGGCTAAAACGGAAAAACTATCTCAAGAAAAGGGGAAATGGAATACTGAGATATCCAGCCTTTCCAATATGAGCGCCCAAGAAATTTACTCCGGGTATCTAAACCGGCTCCACAGCAGCCGGGATTATGAAGCCAGCCTGGTTAACTTAATGAGGGAAAAATATGAGGTAAACCTCTTCTTCTGACTTCGTTCTTTTGATATGTCTCTATCTCATAACAGCCCCCAAGTTCCGGTTTAGCTGCGTGCTGAAGGTGAACCGGAACTTTGTAGATTGAACCATTGATCTTTACATTAGCCCCCAAGTATCAAGTAGATAACTTGTTTATGTATTTGATACTTGTAAAAATTGCTGACGATACTTCAACTATGCATTAGCCCCCAAGTGTCAAGCAGACAACTTGTTTGTGTGCTTGAGACTTGTGACTTTGAATTGCTGTTCTTGACTGCTTCAACTGCCATTAGCCCCCAAGTGTCAAGTATACAACTTGTTTGTGTGCTTGAGACTTGTCTGATTTTTACCTCTTGTTTTTTAACTGTGTTTGCAGGCTGAGTTGAACCAGAATGCCTTTGAAATCAATGAACTTCGTAGTCGTCTCACTGAAACAGAATCTGCCGCTTCAAAGGCTAAAAAAGATCTTCAGGTGAGCTTAAAGACTGCTGAAGACTTGAAGAAATACTTTGAAGAAGAGCGGACCGCTTTTGAGGTCCAGAAGAAAGATCTGGAGAAACGGGTTCTGGATGTTGAAGGAGCACTTAATCCGGTTACTGAGGAATTGACCGGTTTAAGACGACAAATTGACTTGATGACCTCTGCTGTCTTTGGTTAATATAATCTGAACTCCTGCTTTATCTTTGTAATTTCCGTTTCGTGCCGGTTTAACTATGATAATTGTGTGCAGGGCGCCGTGTCTCCCATCTTGGGGATGACTTACGGAAAAAACTTAAAGCTTGCTACACCTTGGTCGAACAGCTGTACTCCGGGACTCAAAGGATTATCAGTGCCACTTCTTTTGGTAAACCGGCCCCTACAACGATCCAAGATACTTTGAACAAGTAGTCTGTTTTGCCGGTTCGTCTCGAAGAAGTCAAGAAATCTGCTGCGCGGGGTGGTGCTCTTCTGGCCCTTACGAGGGCTAAGGCTTGGGTCCCGGATCTTGATCCGGAGGAGGCTTTAACCGGATTTCCAGATACAAAGGATGACGGTTCAGCCTTTACCGAAAAGGATCTCTATGCCCTGACGAAGGAGATGCGTCCCCTCGCCAGCAAGCTTGCAGCTGAATAGGACTTGTCCAGATATCATCCAGGATATAATTTGCAGAACGAGCGGGTGGAGCGACCGGTCTATGACACTGTCAACTTAATTCCGCCGGTTCATCCTCACACCTTTGCTCCTGAGATTGACCCTTCTGAACTTATCAACGATGAGGTGTATTTCCGGGCCTTGATGAAGATTGATTGGCGTGCGCCGAACTTCCAACTGCTTCACGAAGATGAAGATGTTCCGGATCAAGGCGATGGTCAGCCGTCTCAGCAAGGAGAAGCATAATTTTCAAATTTTATTGCTGTAATCGTAATCTGTGTTCCGCCAAACAATGTTTCCAAACGTTGGGCTTGCTATGTCTTGTAATAAGCTAGCTGAAACTTGATGTGCTTCAACCCGGATATTTTGTTTTTATGAAAGATTTGCCGATTGAAATGTTGCCTGATATTGATTGCCTTCCATATCCTCTGCAGAAAAAATATTGAAAATATGTCCTAGTGGCTTACCACTGGACAGATTAAATTGTTCTTTTAAAACGTCAAATAAGTACATCTTTATACTAAAAATAACTTTTGATACCTGAGATTTATATATGCTCAGTGTTCTTAATCCGGTTAGGACTTTTAAAAATCACTTTATGAAGATCTTCATGGATCCAAGTAGAAACTCGAAATTCTCCGGTCCATCTTGATGATAAATCCGGTTCATCTTGTTTCTTCAAGACTTTGTTCGGAAAGTCATAACTTTTGCCTGATATGCGATCCGGGTTTTAATGAACGCCGGTTTACTTATACTGGTATTCATGATCCAGACTTTTCACTTTATAGATATGTGGTCAACTTGTATAGCTGTTCCACTCCGGTTTAAAAGGTTATAAAACACAAAAACACCAAAAATACGCAAATATTGCAAATAAGACCCTGTAGTCGAGGCTTTTTTAAGAGCTGCCAGGCTCAAAGCAAGGTTCAGCCAATCAATGGGATGTGGATTAGCCAACACTCCCAGGGGGCCTAGCCAATCACTGAACGTGGATTTATCCAACTTTTCAGAGGGCCGAAAGAACCGCAAATAAAAACTGAGCCAATCAATGGGACGTGGATTAGCCAACACTCCCAGAGGGCCTAGCCAATCACTGAACGTGGCATTATCCAACTTTTCAGAGGGCCGAAAGAACTATGAAACTGATCCGATCACTGGGAGTAGATGATACCACTCCCAGAGGGCCTCCAGGGTTCCTCCTGAACCGGTGGGTCAATGTACAAACTGAGCCAATCAATGGGACGTGGATTAGCCAACACTCCCAGAGGGCCTAGCCAATCACTGAACGTGGCATTATCCAACTTTTCAGAGGGCCGAAAGAACTATGAAACTGATCCGATCACTAGGAGTAGATGATACTACTCCCAGAGGGCCTCCAGGGTTCCTCCTGAACCGGTGGGTCAATGTAAACCAATCACTGAACGTGGATTTATCCAACTTTTCAGAGGGTCGGTAGAACTAGGAAACTGATCCGATCACTGGGAGTGGGTGATACTACTCCCAGAGGGCCTCCAGGGTTCCTCCTGAACCGGATATGATCTTATGTTTTTGAAAGAGTTTTACTGCTCCTTTGCATATTCTGCAAAAAATTAATTTCTAAACCGGCCAATATATTGAAATATGGTATTTGATAATAAACCTGTATGGTTGCTTTCACAGGATTTTTGTATATGGAAAAAGAGCTAAGCCCCCGGTTTACCGAGGGTGCCAGTTTATTCATTACTCATAATATATACATAGGATACATTGGAGCACGTAGCTCAAGTATAGTATGGCCGTAAATGGGCGATGTTCCAAGGCCTCTTCGACTCCTCTTCTGATGTCCGTGAGTCCTTGTGTTCCCGAAGGTCCACCAAGTAATATGAACCGTTGTGCAAATTCTTGCTGACCACAAAGGGCCCTTCCCAAGGTGGGGATAGCTTGTGCATATCTGTTTGATCTTGGATGAGCCGGAGTACCAAGTCACCCTCCTGGAACGTCCTTGTTCTAATCCGGCGGCTATGATATCTGCGCAAGTCTTGCTGATAAATCGCCGATCGTGCTGCAGCTATATGACGCTCTTCATCCAGCCGGTCTAAACTGTCCTGCCTTGACTCCTCATTGATTGCTTCCACATAGGCCGTTACCCTTGGTGAATCATGACGTATATCGCTCGGAAGAACTGCTTCAGCACCATAAACCATGAAGAAAGGTGTATAACCTATAGACCGGTTTGGCGTAGTATTAATACTCCAAAGAACAGATGGCAATTCCTCAACCCAACATCCTGGGGTTCTCTGCAAAGGTGTCATAACCCGGGGTTTGATTCCTCGCAAAATCTCCTGATTTGCCCTTTCAGCCTGACCGTTGGATTGGGGGTGGGCCACAGAACATACGTCCAAACGAATATGCTCTCGTTGACAGAACTCTTCCATCTCACCCTGAGATAAATTGGTGCCATTGTCTGTGATGATGCTGTGTGGAAAGCCAAACCGGAATATTACTTTTTTGATGAACTTAACTGCCGTTGCCGCATCACACTTGCTTATAGGCTCCGCATCAACCCACTTTGTAAACTTGTCTACTGCTACTAGTAGATGAGTTTTCTGATCTTGGGATCGCTTGAAAGGCCCAACCATATCAAGCCCCCAAGTTGCGAAAGGCCAAGTTATCGGTATCATCCGGAGTTCCTGTGCCGGAACCAGAGCACGCCTTGAGAATTTCTGACAAGCATCACACTTCCGGACCAGATCTGCCGCATCTGCATGAGTAGTTAACCAATAGAAACCATGTCGGAATGCCTTAGCCACCAATGATTTTGAACCGACATGATGACCACAATCCCCTTCATGAATCTCACGAAGAATCTCACAACCTTCCTCAGCTGAAACACATCGCTGAAATACTCCAAAAGTACTGCGATGGTGAAGTTCTCCGTTTGCAATTGTCATGGACTTAGAGCGCCGGATTATCTGTCGTGGTTCCTCTTCGTCATCTGGTAACTCTCCTTGGCTTAAGTATGCCAAATAGGGTAGCGTCCAGTCCGGAATAATATGGAGTGCTGCAACTAACTGTGCCTCTGGGTCCGAAACAGCTAGGTCTTCCTCCGAAGGTATCTGAACCGAAGGACTGTGCAATTCATCCAAAAAGGTGTTTGGTGGTCCCGGTTTACGTTGCGACCCTAGCCGGCTTAGAGCGTCGGCCGCTTCGTTTCTCCGCCGGTCTATATGATCCACCTGATATCCTTTAAAGTATCCTGCGACTGCTTCAACCTCTCGTCTATAAGCCGCCATGAGGGGATCTCTTGAATCCCACTTGCCAGAAACTTGCTGTGCCACCAAATCTGAGTCACCCAGGCACTTAACCCGGCTCAAGTTCATCTCCTTTGCTAGCCGCAAGCCATGAAGTAATGCTTCATATTCCGCTGCATTATTAGTACAAGGAAATAATAAGCGGAGAACATAGCAGAATTTATCACCTCTAGGGGAAGTTAAGACAACTCCAGCCCCCGAGCCCTCCAACTGTTTTGAACCGTCAAAGTGAATCGTCCAATAAGTAAGATCCGGCTTCTCCTCGGGAGTCTGCAACTCTGTCCAGTCATTTATGAAGTCCACCAACGCCTGAGATTTTATAGCAGTGCGTGGTACATATTTCAACTCATGTGGGCTGAGCTCAATGGCCCACTTTGCTATTCTGCCCGTAGCTTCCCTGTTCTGGATTATATCCCCCAACGGTGCTGAACTAACCACAGTTATTGGATGTCCTTGGAAATAGTGCTTCAGCTTCCGGTTTGCCATGAACACCCCATATACTAACTTCTGCCAATGAGGGTATCTCTGCTTGGACTCAATGAGCACTTCACTTACATAATAAACCGGGCGCTGAACCGGGTGCTCCTTCCCTGCTTCCTTGCGCTCAACCACAATTGCAACACTGACTGCTCGTGTGTTAGCAGCAACGTATAACAGCAAAGGCTCCTTGTCAATGGGCGCAGCTAAAACCGGTGGTTTTGCTAGTTGCCGTTTCAGATCCTCAAACGCTGCATTTGCCTCATCGCTCCAGATAAACCGGTCTGTTTTCCTTAACATCTGGTAAAGTGGGATCGCCTTTTCTCCCAAGCGACTGATGAACCGGCTTAACGCTGTAATCCGGCCGGCTATGCGCTGAACATCATTGATACAAACCGGTTTAGTCGTAATGCCCTTGATCTTCTCTGGGTTAGCTTCTATTCCTCTGTTTGAGACTAAGAATCCCAGTAGCTTACCAGCCGGAACACCAAAAGCACATTTTCCGGATTAAGCATCATCCTATAAGCCCGAAGATTATCAAAGGTTTCCTTGAGATCCTCTATCATTGTTCCTTCTTTCTTCGATTTGACCACAATGTCATCCACATAAGCATGAACGTTCCTCCCTATCTGCCCCTTCAGGCAATTCTGAACGCAACGCTGATAAGTTGCCTGTGCACACTTAAGCCCAAAAGGCATAGACACATAGCAAAAAGCACCAAAAGGAGTTATGAAAGCTATCTTCTCTTGGTCTTCCACTGCCATCTTGATCTGGTGATACCCTGAATATGCATCCAACAAACTTAGCCGCTCACACCCCGCCGTGGCGTCGATGATCTGATCGATGCGAGGTAGAGCAAAAGGATCTGTTGGGCAAGCTTTATTGAGGTCCGTGTAGTCCACACACATCCTCCACTTCCCATTCTTCTTTAAAACCAGCACCGGATTAGCCAACCACTCAGGATGAAAAACTTCCACTATGAACCCTGCGGCCAAAAGTCTGGCCACTTCTTCTCCTATAGCCTTGCGCCTCTCTTCGTTGAAGCGGCGCAGATACTGTTTAACCGGTTTAAACTTCGGATCAATGTTTAACTTGTGCTCAGCGAGTTCCCTCGGTATACCTGGCATGTCAGAAGGTTTCCATGCAAAGATATCCCGGTTCTCACGGATGAACTCGATGAGCGCGCTATCCTATTTGGGATCAAGGTTAGCACTAATAGTGAATTGCTTGGACGAATCCCCAGGCACAAAATCAACTTGCTTGGTCTCTTCAGCTGATTTAAACTTCAACGCCGGATCATGTTCGGTAGTTGGCTTCTTCAGCGGAGTCATATCTGCCAGATCAACATTATCTTTATAAAATTTCAACTCTTCTGTGGCACATACTGCTTCTGCATAAGCTGCATCACCTTCCTCACATTTCACTGCTATCTTGCGGCTTCCATGAACCGTAATCGTGCCTTTATGACCCGGCATTTTAAGCTGTAGATAAACATAACACGGCTTAGCCATAAACTTAGCATAAACCGTCCTTCCAAACAGAGCATGATATGGACTTTTAATCTTGACGACTTCGAAAGTGATCATCTCCGACCTGGAATCATACTCGTTCCCAAAGGTAACTTCTAAGTCAATCTTTCCAACCGGATAAGCTGACTTACCTGGGACCACTCCGTGAAACACTGTGTTTGATTGTCTTAGCTTTTTATCCGTCAGACCCATACGACGGAAAGTCTCATAATATAAGATATTGATACTGCTACCACCATCCATGAGGACCTTAGTAAACTTGTAACCTCCCACTTGAGGTGCTACCACCAAGGCTAAATGGCCCGGATTATCCACCCGCATTGGGTGGTCTTCTCTGCTCCATACAATGGGCTGCTCCGACCATCGAAGAAATTGCGGTGTCGCCGGTTCCACTGCATTAACAGCCCGCTTCAAAACCTTATGGTCTCTCTTACACAAACTTGTGGTGAAGACATGATATTGCCCACTGCTTAACTCCTTCGGATTACTCTGATATCCAGATTGCTGCTGCTGTTGCTGACGCTGCTGCTGCTGATTTCCCTGATTATTATAATTCCCTTGGCCCTGCTGCTGATTACTCTGATTATTGTAACCACCTTGATGATGTGATTGATTGCCCTGACCATTATAGTTTCCGTGATTATTTTGGCCGCCTGCCCGGTGTTGATAACCACCGTTATTGCCCCTATATCCTGATCCGGAGTTGTTCCCCTGATGACCCGGACCATAAAACCCAGGCCCTGAGCCGCTATTCGCGGGTCGATTATGAGGATTGAAACGGCCCGCTATTGCCTTCATAAGGGGTATGCACTCTATCATGGTATGCTTCGCCACCTTCCCTTTTCCGCTATGCTTTGGACAAGGCTGATCTAACTCCTGATCCCAACCAAAAGCTCCTCCGCCGGTTTGTAAAGATGGATCTCCCGGGTTACGCTGAAAACCCCCTTGAACTTGAGTGTTGGCCACGAAGTCTGAACCACCCTCTGCTTTCCGTTTGCCCAAAAAACTTGAAGTAGCCGGATTGTTTAGCGCCGGTTTACCAGACTTGCCAACCTTCCCAGCCTTGTCTCCTTCTGCTTCTGGATACTTTGTGTTATCCGAGTCTCCATACTTCACCAGGGCACTCATTAAAGTTCCCATATCATTGCAGTCCCTTTTAAGCCGTCCGAGTTTTAACTTTAAAGATTCAAACCGGCAATTGTTCTCCAACGTCACTATTGCCGTACTAGGATTAATACCATTCGAAGAGTGTAAAATCTCTGCTACTCTCCGTACCCAAGCTGCTGTAGATTCCTGCTCTCCTTGCACACAAGCTGCTAGATCTACCACTGACATCGGCTGCTTGCATGTATCTTTGAGGTTTTTGATAAACTGACTGCGCAGTTCCCCCCATGACCCAATAGAGTTCGGCGGTAGAGCCTTCAACCAGGTCCGGGCTGTGCCTTCAAGCATCATAGTAAAATATTTAGCACAAGCCGATTCATCCACGTCTAGCATCTCCATGGCCATCTCATAACTCTCAACCCAAGCTTCCGGTGCTAAATCGGCTGTGTAGTTAGGTACCTTACGGGGCCCTTTGAAGTCTTTGGGTAGCTTGACACTCCGTAAAGCGGGGACAAGACACTGCACCCCGAAGGAACTCACCGTAACCCCTGTTTCTGCAGTGGCTGTGTGAACCGGAGTTGCTTGACGAATCTCTTCCCTGGCTCCTGACCTAACCCGGTTTATCTCCGGAGCTTGTTCTGCCGCACCTGTCGGATTATCCTGCCTGCGCTGATGCCTCCTGCGTTCACTACTAGATACTTCTGGCTCCTCCCAATGCCTAGTATAACTTCGGCTGGGACGTGGTGTTGAATGTAACCTCTCCCTGCTATGAGAATATGCCTGCTGCTGTATCAACGCCGTATTAAGTAGCTTCTGGACCCTGCGCGCCTCTATTGCCACCGGAGATGTTTCTTCCGCAGGTAAAGCGGCCAAGCGCGTCGCTGCTGCAGCGATGTTATCCAAAGGGTTTGAATAATGACCTGGAGGGATGGGAACGTAAGGTGCCGCCGTAATCCGGTGCTCCCGTTCTGCGGTGGGTTGCTGAACCGGCTCCTCCCTGGCCGGGGGTGCCCTCCGGTTTGAAGCCGGATTGTTACTAGTCCTAGCCCCAGGTGTCCTGAACAGATTTGTTGCTTCATAAACCGGCGGTATACGAGACCGGTACTTTCGTCCTCTTACTCCTTCCATAGAAGCTTGTTCCATCCTTAAGTAAAAGGCTTGATCATCCAATTCCGCTTGTCTCACCGCTATCATCTCTCTCTCTGCCTTCAGGTCTTCTTTTAACTGATCAATCCGGCCTTTCAACTGAAGGAGCTCTGCATCATGATGCGCCTTGTCTGCTGGAGCTACCGTTTCCACCGCTTTAGCTGTGAACTCCTCGATCAAGGTGGATAGAACTTCAGTAAGTGAGGGGGTTGAGCCGCTTCCCCCTGTACCAGCCTCTGCTGTCGTCCCGTTCACCGGGGGCTGTGAACCGGCCATGAAGACCGCCACCCGGTTTGGCGGGCCAAAGGGGCCCGGAATACTGTTTCCATCGGACTCGCCCTCAGACCGGCCGTCCTGCAACTGATACAGAGATTCAGTTTCTCCGGATGAAGATCCGTCATCTGAGTAGACAACTGTTGCATCATCAGATTCCGATCCGTCCTCGGCTCGACCTCTGTGGATTGCTCCAACGAACACGTGCTTCACGGCAGGCTGAATCCGAGCCGATCTCGCACGCTGAGCCGGCTCGACGATGTTGGGGAAGATGTCCGGCTCAGGCCCCGGTTCGCCAATTTTGCCAATGAAGACTTGGATGCTGCCGAAGGGAACCCGGTACCCGTATTCAATCGAATCGGCTTCCGGTTCCCAACCTGCGTCGTCGATGTAGATCTGGCCGCGGCGGCTCTTGGTCATCCGGCCGACCGCGTAACCCTTGAGCCCTTTGAAGCTGCCCTTCAAGAACTCGAAACCATCGTGCGCAGGCCCCAAGGTGGGCGCCAACTGTCGTGGAAATAGCACGGCAGATGTCTGGTTTAACAGACTTGATGATGGAACCATCGCACGGGTTAGCTTGAAGGGGTTCATAGCACACAAAGGGACACAGAAGGTTTATACTAGTTCGGCCCCTTCGATGAAGGTAAAAGCCTACGTCTAGTTGGTTTGGTATTGCTTGGGCGTCGGATTACAGGGAGCGGATTCGCTTGCCTGTGTCTCGACGGGTTGATTGTTTCTCTTCCTTGAACCGTCGCCGGGTCGCCCCTTTATATAGAGGGTACGCCTGGTCCGGTTTACAGAGTCCCGAGGCCGGCTCATAATTGTGTCCGCCTCGGTCTCTGTCTTTTCTTCCTTATCTCTCAAGTTACATCACGGGGCGGTTTACAAACCTTAATTCTATACATGGGCTCTAAGATCTTTATGGGCCGTAGCCTTCACCAAATATTACAAACAAGTATAACATTAACAAAGCCGCTTTATACTAGCCGGTTTATACCTGCTAGTCATATCCCTGACACCTTTGATCTCGGTCGCTAGTGAGTCTTTCAATGTGTCCATAGCTACATTGAACTCCTCACGAGAGACCGAGATTCCCCCATCGGACGTAGGCAAGGACAGAGTTCCACTGGAGTGTACCTCCGTCTCGACTATGTTGTCACCCATACTCTTTGGACGGTAAAGTCCTTAATAAAGAGACGAGGCTCTGATAACAATTGAAAGGATCGATATGGTTGACTAGAGGGGGGGGGGGGGTGAATAGGCAACTAACATTTTTAGCTTTTCTTTACTAAATTAAACTTAGCAACAAAGTAGGTTGTCTAGAAATGCAACTAGATGGACAACCTATATGACGCAACAATAACAAGCACACAAGCAAGCAAGCTAGGATATACAACAAAAGCTTGCACAAGTAAAGGTAAGAAATAACCACAAGTGGAGCCAGTGAAGACGAGGATGTGTTACCGAAGTTCCTTCCCTTTGAGAGGAAGTACGTCTCCATTGGAGCGGTGTGGAGGCACAATGCTCCCCAAGAAGCCACTCGGGCCACCGTATTCTCCTCACGCCCTCAACAATGCAAGGTGCCATGATTCCACTAGTGGTGCCCTTGAAGGCAGCGACCGAACCTTTACAAACAAGGTTGGGGCTATCTCCACAGCCTAATTGGAGGCTCCCAATGACACCACAAAGCTTCACCACAATGGACTATGGCTCCGCGGTGACCTCAACCGTCTAGGATGCTCAAACACCCAAGAGTAACAAGATCCGCAAGGGATTAGTGTGGGGAATCAAATTTCTCTTGGTGGAAGTGTAGATCGATGCCTTCTCAAGCAATCCCTAGGAAATCAACAAGTTTGATTGGCTAGGGAGAGAGATAGGGCGGAAATGGAGCTTTGAGAAACAATGGAGCTTGGGGAGGAAGAGGTGAGTCTTCTTGAGGAAGAAGACTCACCTTATATAGGGGAAGAACAAATCCAACCGTTATCTACCAACTCTGCCCGCAACATGCGGTACTACCGCACGGCCCTACGGTACTACCGCTCCAGGCGCGGTACTACCGCTGGCGGGGCATGAGCTAGATCTAGCCCTTGTTGCGTATAGCAACGAGCGGTAGTACTGCCGGAGCGGTACTACTGCACGCCCTTGCGGTACTACCGCACGGCAAGGTCAGACCGGCTGGGGAAGAGCGCGGACTAATAAAATTACATCTGCGGCTACTTCCGTAGATTTTCGATCGATGCAAAAAACGCGGCACGGTACTACCGTATGCTCGCAGCGGTACTAGCGCGTAGTACGCGGAAGTAAAAAAATTACTTCCGCTCCTACATCCGTACTAGTTACGATGCAGAGGCAGGGCTCACGGTACTACCGCATCCCTGGTATGGTACTACCGCGATCTGCGGTAGTATCGCACCCGAGGAGCGGTACTACCGTGAGACCCTGCGGTACTACTGCTACTTTGAGCGGTACTACCGTATGCTTCAGAGTGGTAGTAGTAGAACTCCACTGTTTTTGCAAGGACAAGGAAAACATCCGGAGCTCCAATGATGCAAAGGAAAGGGTGTGCAAATGAATAGATGTGTACGTGTTGATTCCACCCTAACCTTTCCGAAGCGGACACCCTCTTAATAGTACGACATTCCTATGACTCAATTCCACCGAAAAGAAACAAAAGGAAACGCCCTCTTCAATAGGTTCCGAGGGGCACTTAATCGTCTTGTGCCTAGGCATGAGATATCTGAAATGCTTAATGCACACGATTGGTCCGCAAAAGCATTATCATCAATCACCAAAACTACTTAGGGAGAAATATGCCCTTACACACGGTTTATTCCTATAAACTGTGTGCGTTATTGAATGCATCACACACGGTGTTTTTTCAATAACCGTTTGCAATAGTATCTATTATTAATAATACATTTATTAATCTAATTGACATTTTATATTAAGCACACAATATATTTCATTTTCATAATTGAAATACATCAGAGTACAACATCATATAGCTTCAGCACTCAGCTACCCCATTACACAACTGCACCAGCACCAAGTTTCACATGCAACATCTATAACCTTTCGAAATTAGCAACATAGACGGTACATAGGCAGATGTATGGAAAACTGCTGAAGCAGAAGGCAAATATTGAGCCTTCATTGATGTTGAAGGTCTTTGCAACTTTAGGCCAGTGCATCTGGATGATTGACCGTCCATCCCTCATCCTCTTCAGAAACACTTCAATGTTGAACCGTGGGTGTTGTATGAATACATTCCTTGCCTCCTGACCATACATGTGGTTTGAGAGGTAATCATCAGTGAACTGCTTTGGAAATGCCTGAAAACAAGGATGTGCATAAATATCTTCTCTATATTGGAAATGTGGCAAATGAATAAAAAAGGCAAGGTATAATAGTTAGTACCATCCTATAGTGAACTGATGTCTTCTTCATTGTGCAGACAAGGATATTGTTTTTTTGTCGCTAATTTCTTTATCCGAACAATCTTTCTGAGTTTCTTGACTTGACTGATATTCATGGACAACTCATTTGCCCATATGCAAAAAGGGTCGAATAGTGGGTCAAAACATCTGACAGCATGACCTACATGTGCAAGACCAAATTGTTAAAAACCTAAATATTAAAATAGTTCCTGCAATTGCACAATAATGTGTTATTAGACAAAGGACCATGCATGTGCAAACCTTGATTGTAAACCTCAGTGCTTCCCATTGTTTCCCTGCAACACATATAAGGTAGATATAGTAAAAAAACACATATAAGGTAGTTAGTCATCAGGTTAAGTGAGGGTTCACATGCTATCAGTAAAATATGTTGATGAAAAATAAGCACATTGCAGATTCATCGAATTAATTCAAGCCGCATGGAAAACTCATTTATCCAAACCAAGCATGATTAAGAACTAGGAAATATAGCACGTGTATATATTTCTCATGTATTAAGTGCAACCAAATGTGATTTATTCCTCGCATGCACAACTATACAAAATTCTATCCATGACAATTGGACATCGCATCGCAGAATTGAACCAAGCAGTTAGCTAAACACCACAACAAATTAACCAAACATTAACTGAGCACCATATTGCACAATATAACATACTCCTAATAGAAGATCAGACAGTTAACCAAACCAAGCATGCTTAACAACTTGGAAATATAGCAATTGTATTTGTTTCTCATGTATTTACTACAACCAAATTCAATTTATTCCTCACACGATATACAATAACAGAATGCACCCACAACAATTCAATATCGCATTGCAGAATTGAACCAAACAGTTAACTAAACACCACAACAAATGAACCAAACATTAACTGAGCACCATATTGCACAATATAACATACTCCTAATAGAAGATCAGACAGTTAACCAAACCAAGCATGCTTAACAACTTGGAAATATAGCAATTGTATTTGTTTCTCATGTATTTAGTACAACCAAATTTGATTACTTCTCACATGGTATACAATAACAGAATGCACCCACAACTATTGAACATCACATTGCAGAATTGAACCAAATAGTTAACTAAACACCACAACACAAATGAACCAAACGTTAACTGAGAACCACATTGCACAATGTATAACCAAACCAAGCATGCTTGACAACTTGGAAATATATCAATTGTATTCGTTTCTCATGTATTTTGTAAAGATAAATTCGATTTATTTCTCACATGGAAGACAATACAAAATTGCAGCCTGAAGAATTGAACATCAGATTTGCAGAATTGAACCAAACAGTTAACTGAACACGACAACTAATTAACCAAACAGTTAATAAGTGAGCACCACACTACACGACATATAGAACATATACACTAGAGGAACATATTGCATGGTAAAATTAGATAGCACAGTTCACTAGAATTTGTTAAGGAAAGACAGGAGCAGAACATGCAACGGGTCAACCGAGCATTCTTAACCGGCGTAGCTAGCAAATGGCATGGTTCTCCTCCAAGATCTGGGGGTCGGCACAAATGGTAGCCATAGCGACCTCATCCAGGCGGGCGGCCGCGATTTGCTTCTTCATTGCCAAATGCTCCTTGAGATCCTGGTTATACTGTGTGCACCATGGCTTAGGGCGACGCTTATTTGGTGGAAGGGTCGGTGATTTGGGTGGAAGGTGTCGCACCGGCGGTCGGGGCATGTGGGATGTGGAAGGAGGAGTAGGATGGGGGTCAGGTGTGGATTACCTGCCTTGATAGACAAGGCCGAGCAGCGTGAAGGAGGGTCGCTGGCAAGGAGGCGGCGCTGCAAGCAAGGAGTGAAGGTTTCAATTTGGAAAGGAAGGCGGAAACAGGGGAAATGTGGATTTTGGTAAGGGGGGGAGGGGAGTGGGGAGGTAGATATTTCCGCGGAAGCCGAAAATTTAGAACCGCTTCAGCGAAAAAACTAGCGCGCAAAGTGTCATCAGACACGGTCCCTTATTTAGAAATTTGTACGATATGTGAAGATCACAAACGATTCAGATAGCTTAACCCGTGTGTGATGAGTTTGAACGTCAATTTTTTTGGTCCACGTCCCCATCTTTCACCGACGACAATTGAACAGTGAATTGATATTTGAGGAGCGGGCTAGTATGCTTAACACTCCGACGGTGCTCCAAGATATTTTGTGCTGCATCCACTAAAAAAACACTTCCGTGATAATACGTATTTGTCACAGTAGGTCACGTTTTCTGTCATGCATGTACATCCATGACGATTTTATGACAGAATCAAGATAGTTATACCGGTGCTGTCGTAGAAGTGTTCCATGACAATACCAAAATTATTGTCACGGAAGTGTCCACTTCCATGAGGATAAATAACGCTTCATGGAAGTGCTTTCGTCAAGGGTAACCGACACGTGGCATCCATCGTAACGACATGCTGTTAACCCTATCGGGTCCGATTTTGGATCCGATAATCCGTTACTAGCCACGACCAATGGCGATTTTCCACGTGTAAAATTCTCATTGGCCGAAGGGACCACGTGTCAGCTCCACATGCGGACAGATCTCAACCAATCAATGGACAGGACACGCCAATGATACGTCGACATGTGGCATGGCCCAACAGGGGCCATTCAGGTCAAAATGCCAGCACATTTGACTTGGTGAAAGGATAACGGGCCGACCCATTGAAAGCCTGCTAACGACCTGCTCACATATAGCCCATTCAGTCCCGATAACTCACGGCCCATTATGGCCTTTCCTAATTCGGCCCACTAGCTTCATCTGGCCCGTCCAGCCCGTTGTAATTTCCAGCCCATGTACATCCCATGAAGACTTTTGGCCCATATGAGGCCCTTTGTAACTCTTGACCCATTAATGGCCCGTAGTGAAACTAACCCATAAGGAACAGTATGTTGCTTCATACCCATTAACGGCCCATTACTCCATTGGGCCATTCCCAGCCCGTGTTGTTTTTCGGCCTTTTAAGGGCCCATTTATTCTTGGGCTGATTTGCAGCATTCGCTAGCATATGACCCGTTACTGGCCTTTTCCGCTTGTGGGCCAAATTCAGCCCGTTTGTGGCCCGTGAGGGATTCCTAGATCGGGGGGGGGGGGTCCTCATGTGGCCGGACAAACTCCTGGTGGGCCGAACTGGTGGGCCATGAAGATTACTATAGAAGATTATCTCTCGTATCTAGATAGGACTCCTGAATTCCTGTAATGGCAAGTTTAGGCTCGGGTGTAGATTTTCCTTCCTCTGCAAGATGATATGTACAAACCCTAGGCCCCTCCAGTGTGTATATAAACCGAATGGTTTAGTCCGTAGAGGCTAATAGAAAAACATTCAATCCTCATAGGCTGAAACTTAGGGTTTTAGCCTTTACGATCTCGAGGTAGATCAACTCTTGTACACATATTCATCCATATTAATATAGCAGGAAGTAGGGTTTTACCTCGATCGAGAGGGCCTGAACCTGGGTAAACATCGTGTCCCCCGCCTCCTATTAACATCAATCCTCAGACGCATAGTTCGGGACCCCCTAGCCGAGATCCACCGGTTTTGACACTGACATTGGTGCTTTCAATGAGAATTCCACTATGTTGTCGACAGAAGGTTTGATGGATCACGTCGTCAACCGCGACGGCGACGTCGAGGGGATTTTCCCTCCCGACCAACTCTTCGTGTTCGGTAGCTTCGCGCTTCGGGCCAATAGTGAAGGCCACCTTGAGCAGATCGAGAGCTAAGCCCCTGGCCATCATGTCAGCTTTGGTAGCCTGAAATACGTTGCCGACGTCCGCAGAGACTTGATCTTCGCTGGATTCGAGCCAGCGGCAACCCCTCTCTGCCACCATGATGATCATGACTTAGCTTTGTCATCTGATCAGGAAATAGCACCTGTAACAGTTTCGGCCCTAGATCCAGAACACATCGCGCCACCCGAAGATGGGAAGCTCAATCCCACCATGGGAGCCGCAGACTCTATGGGATGGAGCCGCACACGAACCCAACTGATGGGGTCTGTGTTACCGAAACCGTGGACTTAGCTCCAGTATCTGATTTCGAACTGCGCGTAACTGCGCCCCTCAAATCTAATCAGGCGCCTATCGCCGAATTATGTGCTGCAGATATTTTCTAGCACTCACCACTTGGCGACATGTTAAGGTCGTTGAGATCACTCTCCTTGGACGAGAATACACAGCCACACCATATCCGGTTTGAACTGGAGGCTGATGAACAGCCGCGCTATACCCAGGGGGATGAAGAATTTCGTTCCCCACCCACCACCCACTTGGTAGCCACGGTTGAAGATCTAACCGATCTACTCGACTATGCTTCGGAAGACTTCGACGGGATGAACCTCGAAGCTGAAGCAGATACAGATCAAAGTATGCCCATAATAGGGCGGTGGAAAGCTATGTCTTCATACGACGTGTATATGGTGGGCACACCCAAAGAGGCAGAAGGCAACGGTGAAAACAATCTGGTAGAGGATAAACCTGCCGAAGAACATCCCAAGCATCAGCGTCCAAAACGCCGAGCAAAATCCCGTAAAGGAAAAGACAGCAACACCGCAACTAATGACGGTGATATTCCGGAACAAGCCGAAGACCCCGCAGACCCAGCGTTAGAGCTGGAGGAGCGAGAGGACAACGAACAGAGTCCGAAGCCGCAGTCTGATGACAGCGATGCCGAAGACGACGACTATAACCAATCTCCGAAGAAGAGGTTAGCCTGGGTGACGACGAGTATACCATCCCAGAAGAACCCTCTGAACAAAAACGCTTCCATCGGCGGCTTATAGCCACCGCACGGAGCTTAAAAAAGCAGAAGAGACAGCTTCGAGATGCACAAGACACGCTCAATGATAGATGGAATGAGGCGCTAGACGCCGAACAGAAACATGGCTTTAATGGCCAAACCAAAGGCTATCCCAAGCGCAGGCTGCTGCCCAAATTCGACGACGAGGCTATTGCGCCCGTCCCACCAAAATATAACTCCGCCGACAAGCCGGACCGACTACCTCGCAGACGGGATAGAGTCGCTAGCAATGGCGTAAACAAGCCCCCACCCCATAAAGTAAAGGAGGATGCAGCCCAAGTCCGAAAGCATGATCTGCGCGAGGACCTAAACAAAAAGGTAGCAAGACCAGGTCTATATTCGGACACAGAGATTGAGCTCCCACACGGGACGGCGGTTATCAAGCAAATCGCGCCGGTGATATACGAGTTCGGGGTCAATACCGAACACCACAACCATCAGACATACGCCACGATATAGCAAGATACAGAGGAGCTTGACACCCTCTATGCTTTACCGATGAGGTACTGGGCCATGATTTCCCAGAAGGGTTTAAACCCGTAAACATCGAGGCGTACGATGGAATGACGGATCCTGCCGTCTGGATAGAAGATTTTATTCTTCACATTCACATGGCTCGAGGAGATGATCTGCACGCCATCAAATATTTACCCCTCAAGCTGAAAGGACCAGCTCGGCACTGGCTAAACAGTCTCCCTGAAAACTCCATTGGCAGTTGGGAAGAACTTGAGGACGCTTTTCGGGCCAATTTTCAAGGGACTTATGTCCGGCCCCCGGACGCTGACGATTTAAGTCACATCATACAACAACCCGGGGAGTCAGCCCGCAAGCTTTGGAACCGGTTTATCACTAAAAAGAACCAGATCATCGACTGTCCGGACGTCGAAGCCTTAGCGGCATTCAAGCATAGTATCTGGGACGAGTGGTGATACGTCCAAAACGTATCTATAATTTCTGCTTGCTCCATGCCACTTTTGGGTGATATTAATATGATATTCATACACTTCCATACACTTTTGATCATATTTGGACTAACCTACTAATCCAGTGCACCCCGGTGCCAGTTTCCGTTTTCGGCTGATTTTGTATTTCAGGTTTTCACGTTACGAGAACTGCCAGGAAAAATCCAGAAAAATTATATAAAAAATCAGCGTTCCGGAACTGACCTTGCGCCCGAAGTACAGCCGGGGG
>LR738713.1:411188876-411245148 GCA_902687465.1 Secale cereale
GGGGGGGGGGGGGGGGGGGGGGCGCCTGGGCCCCCCGAAGCCCGTCCGGTGCCCCCCTTTGGAATATATTTAGAGCTTCCCTCTAAACCCTGGGAACAGGAACTCTTTTCGCGATCCCATCTCTGTTCCGCCGCCGCCGCCGCTTCCAAGATCGGGAGCACCAGGAGAACTCTTCCTGGCACCCTGCCGGAGGGGAGGATCACCACCGGGAGCTTCTCCACCACCATGGACGCCTCCCGGATGAGTCGTGAGTAGTCTCCCTTGGACCATGAGTCCATGACCAGTAGCTATGTGATGTTCTCCTCCCGTTCTTGTGCTTCACTAATTAGTCCTCGTGAGCTTCCCTACATGATCGAGGCACATATGTAATCCTTATGCTATTGGTATGATGAGTTTGCTGGGATCCGATGGATTATGAGATTATGTTCAGATTGATCTTGAGTAATATATTTGATCTACCTCTTTTATATTTATGTTCATAAGTAATTCTTGCATGTTCTCCGTTGTTACTTATTGCTTTGGCCGAGTAGTAGGTAGTGACTCCAAGAGGGAACGTTATGCTCGATTGTGGGTTCATGCCCCTCGATGACTAGCTTGAGTGACAGAAACATGAGTCTAGGGGATGTGCTGTTGCCACAAGGGGGAAAACAACGGTGCTTGTGCCCGCGGGTGCAAGGATTGTTTACTTTACGCAAAGTTCTTTTAATGTAGTTGTCTGTTGCTTTGAGTTTACACTATGGGTGGGGCTCGCAACTTAATACCAGCGAGATGTTCTGGATAGATATCTCAAGGTGGATGATTAGTAGTAGATATTGATGGATTTCGGTCTACTTACTTTGGCGTACCGCCCATGCTTTGAACCTCAACCTTTCTTGCAATGTAGTCAGCATTGGTTTGCGTTCGTGGTCCTGTCAATTGCCCAGCTGTAATTCGTTTACCTCACATAGCTGTTTTATCGTCTTTTGGGAGAGAGACATCACTAGTGAACATCATGTGACTCCGGTCCATATTACCATCATTGATCACATCCGCTATTTACTTTTCGTTATTATTTACTATTGCAAACACTATCTATCACTACTATCATTTTGCTTTTAATCCTTTGTGAACTACAAGGCCGGAGGGATTGACAACCTCTCTGTACTCGTTGGGAGCAAAGTTATTTGTATCTGTGTGCATGTCCACGTTGATTGCTAATTTGCGCCGTTAGTAGTTGACACCTACTTGTTGAACCTAGGAGTCTCTAGGGATTCGATCCTTGGCACCTTTGCTAAGGGAAAACACTTCCACAACACTGCATCTTTCACCTTCCACTTGGGGTAACCAACGAGGGGTTAGAGGCCCATCAAGGAGTATTTTCTGGTGCCGTTGCCGGGGACTCCACTCTTCAGGATAGGGGAGTTGCATGCTATCTTTTACCTTTGCTTTTTAGTCTTGTTAGTTTACCTTTCAGTTTTTGCTTTAGTATCCTTTATCAAAAAATTACAATTTTTTTTATTTTACCTTCCTGTTAGTAGTCCTATCTGTTTAGCTAAACATGTTAGGATATGGTGCTTTGAGGGAATCAGAAGTTCTAGATTTCCATCAAAGGGATGGAGAAAATATGAAGAAGGCATGGGACAGAATTTCTGATGCACATAGGAGGATTATGCCTTGGATACCTATAAAAATTGTGCTTAGGAATTTTTACCAGGGTCTTTTTAAATGGTGTAAACACTCTCTTGATATTATAGCCGAGGGAGATTTCCTAGAGTGTGATGAATCTAGAGCTCTTGAAATTATACATGGTCTATCTAGTTACTTTGTTTATGATCATAATTTTGATACTGTCATAGATAGACTTGCTACTATTGAAAAGAGAATGGATGCTCTAGACTTAATGAAGGTAGAGAACCCAAACCCAATAAGAGAGATATTTTGGAAATAGATAATGACTGGGAGCCTCTTGTTAGGATTAACATCTCTAATCAAGACTTCCTTGCTTATTGTGATATTGGATCCATGGTTTCTACTATGCCAAAAATTGTTCATGAGTCTTTAAAATTTAACATGGATAGACTGCCATCTTATCATGAACACACTAATGGAGATATCTGAAATCCAGGGAAGAATAAAAGATGTGCCAGTCAAATTCCTTAAAGGGATTGCATTGGTTGATTTCTTCATCATGGAGCCAAACCAAGGAAATATAGTGCTTGGAAGGGACTTCCTCCGAGCGGTAAAAGGCTTCATCGATATAGGTAAGGGACAAATCCGCTTACGCGGGAAGGCAAACGGTGTGTACCCCTTTCCTAGAAGGAACAAGAGTGAACTTGTTGAGGAACCTTATGAATCAATTTATAACTCCGATTATTATGATGGTTATTGATTCCTCTATGCATTATGCCTAGCTTAAAGGCATAAAAGAAAGCACTTTTGGGAGGCAGCCCACATGAATAAATTTTTGCTTTTGTTGTGTCTTGATGTTGTTTACTACTGTAGCATCATCATTGTATCTTTGCTTTTCATATTTGTGCCAATTGTAGCCTCTGATTGCTAGAAAGTTCAAAAGTTGTGAGGTGCTGTCCAGGAAACAGATTCTGTCCTTGGATAGAAAAATTCGTATAAAATCACCAGTTCATCTTTTCGGTCTGAATTTTTTCGACAGCGTTTTCTATATAATTTTCTTTCGTGCATCTGTTCTGAGTTTTTTGATTTGAGTTGAAGAAGTACCCCGAACAGGTCAATTACTACCTGCTGTTCTGTTTTTCACAGATTCTGTCCTGCTTTGTCTTTCCTTCAGTTTGCAAACCAAGAGCTTGCTTTTTCTTTGCAAAAACCTTTTGGTAATGTTGAGAAACATTAGAACTTCAAGAATATCTTTATTTCCAGCAAGGTATAATTATTTTATTAAGAGTACTAATCTCGCTAATCAGATTATGATGAGTTATGTATGAAGGGAGTTTTCAAGTGTGCGAGGGAAGATGATAAAAAGATTCAGGAGTGTCAAGCGCTCAAGCTTGGGGATGCCCCCGTGCACCCCCAAGAAATATTCAAGGAGACTCAAGCGTCTAAGCTTGGGGATTTCCCCGTGCATCCCCTTATCCATCAACATTATCAGTTCGTCTTTCGTTCCGCTATATTTTTATCACTTCATGTGTTATGTGCTATGCTTGGAGCGTCTTGCTTTTAGTTTAATTTTTAGTTTTTCATAACGAGTCGGAACTCAGCATTCCTTTATGTGGGAGAGAAACACGCTCCACTTCTACTTAGAACATAACATAGAATTTTCATATCTATCTCTGCTGTGTGTGTTCTTTGTCTTTTAAATAGCTACTATCATACTTTGCTCTTAGTATTCATGCTTATCTTTTCAAAGAGCTTTTGTTTAGTTGGTTGCTTGAACTCTCTTTAATTACCATGCTCACCTTATTAAGAGAGTTTGCTTCCGTTGCACTGGTTAATATGTCTATGATAAGGATGCTACGTGCATAATGGCGCTTAGTAGTTCAGGTTTTCTTATGGTTAGTCTCAAATAGCTGGGGGATTCCCAATGTGTTATTGGAGTACCAACATGATTTGTTTGCCTATGATGTGTTATGGTTTAGTAATATCTTTCTTCGAGAATTTATTTTGATTGACTTGGCGTATGCTCACGCATATTTAAGACTGTAAAGAAAGTCTGTCAAGCCTTGATGATCTTTTATTTCTGAGTAGCGATATAACTACAATGCCTGATTCAATGTTGCTTTGTCGCTCTGCATGATTATGACCGTCATTGCTCTCTTAGTTGGTCGCTCCCAGTCTTTTGCTAACCTCCACCTGTACTAAGCGGAATGACTGCTTGTGCATCCACATCCTTTTAAACCAGTTATGCCATATGAGTCCACCATATCTACCTATATGTGGTATTTCACCGCCACTCCAAGTAATTTACATGTGCTACCTTTAAAACCTTTAATCTTTGCAATACATACCTCATGGGAAAGTAGCTTAAAAACTATTGTGGTAAAGAATATGTTGCCTATGTATCTTATTTCTTATAAGTTGCTTGCTAAGCGGTAACCATGTTTCTGGGGACGCTATCAACTGTCACACTTTTGTTGAATATCATGTGAGTTGCTATGCATGTTCGTCTTGTCTGAAGTAAGGGTGATTTTCCGTGGGTTGAATAAGTATGCATATTGTTAGAGAAGAACATTGGGCCGCCAACCAAAGCCATGTGTCATGGTGGAAGTTTTAGCTTGGACCTTAATCCTCAATCTCTTATGAGAATATGCTTATGCATTAAAGAGGAGTCCATCATCTATTTTCTATGTTCTCCCGGTATGGATGTCCTCAAGTTAAGATCTATCAAAAACGAGAAATCAAATGCGATTTATCTCCTTGGACCTTTGTACAGGTGGCATAGAGGTACCCCTTTGTGACACTTGGTTGAAACATATGTAATGCAATGATAACCCATGGAAATCCAAGCTAATTAGGACAAGGTGCGAGCACTATTGGTATTCGATGCATGAGGCTTGCAACTTATAGGATGTGTTATGCATGCCACATATGAAGTACTACTACCGTTGACAAAATTGCTTCTATATTTTCAAAATAAAAAGCTCTAGCACATAACCATTCTTTTACTTTTATGTTGAGTCTCCATCTTCTTTTAAAAGCACCAACTACTGAGAGCATGATTGTCATTCTGAGTGTAATGTGCATTGTCCCAAAGTAGCATTGTCTTTTGCATGATTGTGATATCGTTTATTTTGAAATCATTGTATCGAAGGTGCCCCTGCATTCATGTTTTGCATCACTAAAGGGGGCAAGCTAGATATCACTTTATCATATTTGCACGTCATGTTCATTGCAAATCTTTTTGATGTTTCAGTTTCATATTGTAAAACTCTCAGTCATTTGTGATTTTCTCATGAGGCAACTTAATTACTATAGAATCATTGTCTCAATAAGCTTTTTTCATATGACTGTAAAAAGTCATATATGGTTAATAGCATGTCACCACAGAAATTATTCTTATTATCATTTACCTACTCGAGGACGAGCAGGAATTAAGCTTGGGGATGTTGATACGTCCAAAACGTATCTATAATTTCTGCTTGCTCCATGCCACTTTTGGATGATATTGCTATGATATTCATACACTTCCATACACTTTTGATCATATTTGGACTAACCTACTAATCCAGTGCACCCCGGTGCCAGTTTTTGTTTTCGGCTGATTTTGTATTTCAGGTTTTCACGTTACGAGAACTGCCAAGAAAAATCCAGAAAAATTATATAAAAAAATCAGCGTTCTGGAACCGACCTTGCGCCCGAAGTACAGCCGGGGGGGGGCACCAGTGCTCGAGGCGCCCTGTGGGCGCCCCCCCTGGGCCGCGCCGGGGGGGGGGCGCCTGGGCCCCCCGAAGCCCGTCCGGTGCCCCCCTTTGGCATATATTTAGAGCTTCCCTCGAAACCCTAGGAACAGGAACTCTTTTCGTGATCCCATCTCTGTTCCGCCGCCGCCGCCGCTTCCAAGATCGGGAGCACCAGGAGAACTCTTCCCGGCATCCTGCCGGAGGGGAGGATCAACACCGGGAGCTTCTCCACCACCATGGACGCCTCCCGGATGAGTCGTGAGTAGTCTCCCTTGGACCATGAGTCCATGACCAGTAGCTATGTGATGTTCTCCTCCCGTTCTTGTGCTTCACTAATTAGTCCTTGTGAGCTGCCCTACATGATCGAGGCACATATGTAATCCTTATCCTGTTGCTATGATGAGTTTGCTGGGATCCGATGGATTATGAGATTATGTTCAGATTGATCTTGAGTAATATATTTGATCTACCTCTTTTATATTTATGTTCATAAGTAATTCTTGCATGTTCTCCGTTGTAATTTATTGCTTTGGCCGAGTAATACGTAGTGACTCCAAGAGGGAACATTATGCTCGATTGTGGGTTCATGCCCCTCGATGACTAGCTTGAGTGACAGAAACATGAGTCTAGGGGATGTGCTGTTGCCACAAGGGGGAAAACAACGGTGCTTGTGCCCGCGGGTGCAAGGATTGTTTACTTTACGCAAAGTTCTTTTAATGCAGTTGTCTGTTGCTTTGAGTTTACACTATGGGTGGGGCTCGCAACTTAATACCAGCGAGATGTTCTGGATAGATATCTCAAGGTGGATGATTAGTAGTAGATATTGATGGATTTCGGTCTACTTACTTTGGCGTACCGCCCATGCTTTGAACCTCAACCTTTCTTGCAATGTAGTCAGCCTTGGTTTGCATTCGTGGTCCTGTCAATTGCCCAGCTGTAATTCGTTTACCTCACATAGCTGTTTTATCGTCTTTTGGGAGAGAGACATCACTAGTGAACATCATGTGACTCCGGTCCATATTACCATCATTGATCACATCCGCTATTTACTTTTCGTTATTATTTACTATTGCAAACACTATCTATCACTACTATCATTTTGCTTTTAATCCTTTGTGAACTACAAGGCCGGAGGGATTGACAACCTCTCTGTACTCGTTGGGAGCAAAGTTATTTGTATCTGTGTGCAGGTCCACGTTGATTGCTAATTTGCGCCGTTAGCAGTTGACACCTACTTGTTGAACCTAGGAGTCTCTGGGGATTCGATCCTTGGCACCTTTGCTAAGGGAAAACACTTCCACAACACTGCATCTTTCACCTTCCACTTGGGGTAACCAACGAGGGGTGAGAGGCCCATCAAGTGGCTAGCCAGACACCTTGAACAGGAAAAGCCGAGGATAATGGCAGTCCTAACTACACCCATGATTCGCTTTTGCGCGGGTGAGGATAGCTGGTTAGCTCGTAGCAGCACTAGCGACGCCGGAACATCTGAAGTCAGGGATGGCAATGGAAAGCCATGGCGCAATAAAAACAAGCGTCTAAACAATCCTGGAGCCTAGATGATACAGCGGTAAACACCGGATTCAACGGCTCCAGACCCGGTCAACGGAAGAAGCCATTTAAAGGCAACAAAGACGGTCCATCGAGTTGGACAGATTATTAGAGAGGCCCTGCCAAATCCATGGCACCCCAGAAAAACCTGCCAATCACACCAACCATAACTGTTGGGTTTTCAAGCAGGCCGGCAAGCTAAACGCCGAACACATGGGGAAGGAGCGTCAGAGCGAAGACGAGGAGGAACCTCGCCAGCCAAATATAGGGGGACAGAAGAAATTTCCACCGCAGGTCAAAACAGTGAACATGATATATGCCACTCATATCCCAAAGGGGGAGCGCAAACGCGCACTCTGAGACGTCTATGCAGTTGAGCCCGTCGCCCCAAAATTCAACCCATGGCCAGCCTGTCCGATCACTTTCGATTGTAGGGATCATTCGACTAGTATTCGGCATGGGGGTTCGGCTGCCTTAGTGCTCGACCCAATAATAGATGGATACCATCTAAGCCAAGCCCTTATGGACGGCGACAGTAGTCTCAATCTGATATATCAGGACACTGTCCGCAAGATGGGGATCGACCCATCAAGAATCAAGCCAAGCAGCATGACCTTTGAAGAAGTGATTCCGGGCGTTGAAGCTCGCTGCACAGGCTCCTTAACATTGGAGGTTGTATTCGGTTCTCCCGACAACTTTCAAAGCGAAGAAATGATCTTCGACATAGCTCCATTCCGAAGTGGCTATCACGCCCTACTCGGAAGAATGACCTTCGCCCACTTAATGCAGTCCCGCATTTTGCCTATTTAAAGCCCAAGATGCCTATGTTGGAAATATGCCCTAGAGGCAATAATAAAAAGGATTATTATTATATTTCCTTGTTCATGATTATTGTCTGTTATTCATGCTTGAATTGTATTGTACAGAAACAGCGATACATGTGTGAATACATAGACCACAACGTGTCCCTGGTAAGCCTCTAGTTACTAGCTCGTTGATCAACAGATGGTCACGGTTTCCTGACCATGGACATAGGATGTCATTGATAACGGGATCCCATCATTAGGAGAATGATGTGATGGACAAGACCCAATCCTGCCTAGCACGAGATCGTATAGTTCGTAATGCATAAGCTTTTCTAGTGTCAAGTATTTATGCTTTGGGTTGTGCAACTCCCAGGTACCGTAGGAATGCTTTGGGTGTGCCAAACGTCACAACGTAACTGGGTGGCTCTAAAGGTATGCAACATGTATCTCCGAAAGTGTCTGTTGAGTTGGTAAGGACCGAGACTGGTATATTGTCACTCCCTGTGACGGAGAGGTGCCTCTGGGCCCACTCGATAAGACATCATCATAATGAGCTCAAAGTGACTAAGGAGTTAGTCACGGGATGATGGATTACGAAACGAGTAAAGAGACTTGCCATGACGAGATTGAACAAGGTATTGGGCATACCGACGATCGAATCTCGGGCAAGTACCGTACCGATAGACAAAGGGAATAACATACGGGATTGAGTGAATCCTTGACACAGTGGTTCATCCGATGAGATCATCGAGGAACACGTGGGAACCAACATGGGTATCCAGATCCCGATGTTGGTTATTGACCGGAGAGTCGTCTCGGTCATGTCTGCGTGTCTCCCGAACCCGTAGGGTCTAGACACTTAAGGTTTGGTGACGCTAGGGTTGTAGAAATACATGCACATGGAAACCCGAATGTTGTTCGGAGTCCCGGATGAGATCTCGGACGTCACGAGGAGTTCCGGAATTGTCCGGAGGTAAAGAATGATATATAGGAAGTCCAGTTTCGGCCATCGGGTGAATTCCGGGGGTCACCGGGGATGTCCCGGGACCACCGGAGGGGTCCTGAGGGTCCACCGGGTTGGGCCACCCATCCCGATTGGTCCCGTAGGCCGCAAAGGGGAAGGGGCCAGCCCCTGGTGGGCTGGCGCACCACATGGGACCCCCTCCATGCGCCTAGGGTTGAAACCCTAGGGGGAGGGGGCGCCCCCTATGCATTGGGGGGCAAGTCTTCCCCCCTGGCCGCCGCCCCCCTTGGAGATCTGATCTCCCTAGGGCCGCCGCCCCCCTGGCCCCTATATATAGTGGGGGGGGGGGGGAGAGGGCAGCCGCACCCCAAGCCTCTGGCGCCTCTCCCCCCTCCCGTCACACTTCCATCTCCTCTCGCAGGGCGCCGGCGAAGCCCTGCAGGTTTTCCTGTTGCATCCACCACCACGCCGTCGTGCTGCTGGATCTCCGACAACCTCTCCTCCCCCCTTGCTGGATCAAGAAGGAGGAGACGTCGCTGTACCGTACGTGTGTTGAACGCGGAGGTGCCGTCCGTTCGGCGCTGGGATCATCGGTGACGAGGATCGTGAAGAGTACGACTACTTCATCCACGTTCCTTCGAACGCTTCCGCACGCGATCTACAAAAGGTTATGTAGATTCACTCCATTACGCTCGTTGCTAGATGACTCCTTAGATTGATCTTGGTGAAGCGTAGGATTTTTTTAATTCTTCTACGTTACCCAACAGTGGCATCTGAGCTAGGTCTTTGCGTAGCATCTTGCACGAGTAGAACACAAACAAGTTGTGGGCGTTGAGTTTGCTCAATTTTCTTGCCGTTACTAGTCCAATCTTGATTCGGCGGCATCGTGGGATGAAGCGACCCGGACCGACCTTACACGTACACTTACGTGAGACTGGTTCCACCGACAGACATGCACTAGTTGCATAAGGTGGCTGGCGGGTGTCTGTCTCTCCCACTTTAGTCGGATCGGATTCGATGAACAGGGTCCTTATGAAGGGGAAATAGAAATTGACAAATCACGTTGTGGTTTTGGCGTAGGTAAGAAACGTTCTTGCTAGAAAACCTATAGAAGCCACGTAAAAACTTGCAACAACAATTAGAGGTCGTCTAACTTGTCCTTGCAGCATGTGCTATGTGATATGGTATGGCCAAGAAGATGTGATGAATGATATATGTGATGTATGAGATTGATCATGTTCTTGTAATGGGAATTCACGACTTGCATGTGATGAAAATGACAACCGGCAGGAGCCATAGGAGTTGTGTTAATTACTGTATGACCTGTGTGTCACTGAATAACGCCATGTAATTACTTTACTTTATTGCTAAACGTTAGCCATAGTAGTAGAAGTAATAGTTGGCATGATGACTTCATGAAGACACGATGATGGAGATCATGGTGCCGAGCCGGTGACAAAGATGATCATGGTGCACCGAAGATGGAGATCGAAGGAGCAAAATGATATTGGCCATATCATGTCACTTTATTTGATTGCATGTGATGTTTATCATGTTTATGCATCTTGTTTACTTAGAACGACGGTAGTAAATAAGATGATCTCTCACTAAAAATTTCTAGAATTGTGTTCCCCCTAACTGTGCACCGTTGCTAAGGATCGTTGTTCCGAAGCACCACGTGATGATCGGGTGTGATAGGCTCTAACGTTTGCATACGACGGGTGTAAGCCAGATTTACACACGCAATACACTTAGGGTTCACTTGACGAGCCTAGCATGTACATACATGGCCTCGGAACACGGAAGACCGAAAGGTCGAACATGAGTCGTATAGAAGATACGATCAACATGAAGATGTTCACCGTTGATGACTAGTCCGTCTCACGTGATGATCGGACACGGGCTAGTCGATTCGGATCATGTAGCACTTAGAAGACTGGAGAGATGTCAATCTGAGTGGGAGTTCATTAAAATTTGATTAGATGAACTTAATTATCATGAACTTAGTCTAAATTCTTTACAATATGTCTTGTAGATCAAATGGCCCATGCTCATGTCACCCTCAACTTCAACGCGTTCCTAGAGAAATCCAAGCTGAAAGACGATGGTAGCAACTATACGGACTGGGTCCATAACCTGAGTATCATCCTCATAGCTGCCAAGAAAACTTATGTCCTAGAAGCACCGCTAGGTGACGCTCCCGCCCCGGCAAACCAAGATGTTATGAACGCTTGGCAGTCGCGTTGTGATGATTACTCCCTGGTTCAGTGCGGCATGCTCTACAGCTTAGAATCGGGGCTCCAAAAGCGTTTTGAGCACCACGGGGCATATGAGATGTTCCAAGAGCTGAAAATGGTTTTCCAGGCTCATGCCCGAGTTGAGAGATATGATGTCTCCAACGCATTCTACAGCTGTAAGATGGAGGAAAACAGTTCTGTCAGTGAGCACATACTCAAGATTCCTGGGTTGCACAACCGCTTGTCTCAGTTGGGAATGAATCTCCCAGACAAAGCGGTCGTTGACAGAATCCTCCAGTCGCTCCCACCTAGCTACAAGAGCTTCGTGTTGAACTTCAATATGCAGGGGATGGAGAGGTCCATTCCCGAGGTGTATTCAATGCTGAAATCAGCGGAGGTGGAGATCAAGAAAGAGCATCAAGTGTTGATGGTCAATAAAACCACTAAGTTCAAGAAGGGCAAGGGTAAGAAGAACTTCAAGAAGGACGGCAAGGGAGTTGCCGCACCCGGTAAGCCAGTTGCTGGGAAGAAGCCAAAGTATGGACCCAAGCCTGAGACTGAGTGCTTTTATTGCAAGGGAACGGGTCACTGGAAGCGGAACTGCCCCAAATACTTAGCGGACAAGACGGCCGGCAACGTCAAAGGTATATGTGATATACATGTTATTGATGTGTACCTTACCAGCGCTCGTAGTAGCTCCTGGGTATTTGATACCGGTGCAGTTGCTCATATTTGTAACTCAAAGCAGGAGTTGTGGAATAAGCGGAGACTGGCGAAGGACGAGGTGACGATGCGCGTCGGGAATGGTTCCAAGGTCGATGTGATCGCCGTCGGCACGCTGCCTCTACATCAACCCTCAGGATTAGTTTTAAGCCTTAATAATTGTTATTTAGTACCAGCTTTGAGCATGAACATTGTATATGGATCTCGTTTGATGCGAGATGGCTACTCATTTAAATCCGAGAATAATGGTTGTTCTATTTATTTGAGAGATATGTTTTATGGTCATGCCCCGCTGGTCAATGGTTTATTTTTGTTGAATCTCGATCGTGATGATACACATATTCATAGTGTGAATGCCAAAAGATGTAAAGTTGACAATGATAGTCCCACATACTTGTGGCATTGCCGCCTTGGTCATATTGGTGTCAAACGTATGAAGAAGCTTTATGCAGATGGACTTCTGGAGTCTCTTGATTATGAATCATTTGACACGTGTGAACCATGCCTCTTGGGCAAGATGACCAAGACTCCGTTCTCCGGAACAATGGAGCGAGCAACCGACTTATTGGAAATCATACATACCGATGTGTGCGGTCCAATGAGTGTTGAGGCTCGCGGAGGCTATCGTTATGTTCTCACCCTCACAAATGACTTGAGTAGATATGGGTATATCTACTTGATGAAGCACAAGTCTGAGACCTTTGAAAAGTTCAAGGAATTTCAGAATGAGGTTGAGAATCAACGTGACAGAAAAATAAAGTTCTTGCGATCAGATCGTGGGGGTGAATATTTAAGTCATGAATTTGGCACGCACCTTAGGAACTGTGGAATTGTTTCACAATTGACACCGCCCGGAACACCTCAGCGTAACGGTGTGTCCGAACGTCGAAATCGTACCATGTTTGACATGGTGCGATCTATGATGTCTCTCACCGACTTACCGCTATCTTTTTGGGGTTATGCTTTAGAGACTGCCACATTCACTTTAAATAGGGCTCCGTCGAAATCCGTTGGGACGACACCGTATGAACTTTGGTTTGGCAAGAAACCTAAGTTGTCGTTTCTACAAGTTTGGGGTTGCGATGCTTATGTCAAGAAACTTCAACCTGAGAAGCTCGAACCCAAATTGGAAAAATGCGTCTTCATAGGATACCCAAAGGAAAAGATTGGGTACACCTTCTACCACAGATCCGAAGGCAAAGTCTTTGTTGACAAGAATGGATCCTTTCTGGAGAAAGAGTTTCTCTCGAAAGAAGTGAGTGGGAGGAAAGTAGAACTTGATGAGGTGACAGTCACCCCTCCCGAACCGGAAAGTAGCGCAGCGCAGGAAATTGTTCCTGAGGTGCCTGCACCGACAAGGGATGAAGTTAATGATGATGATCATGAAGAAACAGATCAAGTTACTACTGAACTTCGAAGGACCACAAGGACACGTTCCGCACCAGAGTGGTACGGCAACCCTGTCATGGAAATCATGTTGTTAGACAACGGTGAACCTTCGAACTATGAAGAAGCGATGGCGGGCCCGGATTCCAATAAATGGCTTGGAGCCATGAAATCCGAGATAGAATCCATGTATGAAAACAAAGTATGGACTTTGGTGGACTTGCCCGATGATAGACACGCCGTAGAAAATAAATGGATATTTAGGAAGAAGACAAACGCGGATGGTAATGTGACCATCTATAAGGCTCGGCTTGTCGCTAAGGGTTATCGACAAGTTCAAGGGATTGACTACGACGAGACTTTCTCTCCCGTAGCGATGCTGAAGTCCGTCCGAATCATGTTAGCAATTGCCGCATTCTATGATTATGAGATATCGCAAATGGACGTCAAAACGGCATTCCTTAATGGTTTCCTCAAGGAAGAGCTGTATATGATGCAGCCGGAAGGTTTTGTCGATCCAGAGAATGCTAACAAGGTATGCAAGCTCCAGCGCTCGATATACGGACTGGTGCAAGCATCTCGGAGTTGGAATATTCGCTTTAATGATGTGATCAAAGCGTTTGGATTTATACAGACTTGTGGAGAAGCCTGTATTTACAAGAAAGTGAGTGGGAGCTCTGTAGCATTTCTCATATTATATGTGGATGACATATTGCTGATGGGAAATGATATAGAATTCTTGGAGAGCATAAAGGCCTACTTTAATAAGAGTTTTTCAATGAAGGACCTTGGAGAAGCTGCTTACATATTAGGCATCAAAATCTATAGAGATAGATCAAGACGCCTCATTGGTCTTTCACAAAGCACATACCTTGACAAGATATTGAAGTTCAATATGGATCAGTCCAAGAAATGGTTCTTGCCTGTTTTGCAAGGTATGAGATTGAGCAAGGCTCAGTCCCCGACCACGGCAGAAGATAGAGAAAAGATGAGTGTCATTCCCTATGCCTCAGCCATAGGTTCTATCATGTATGCCATGCTGTGTACCAGACCTGATGTGAACCTTGCCATAAGTTTGGTAGGGAGGTACCAAAGTGATCCCGGTATGGAACACTGGACAGCTGTCAAGAACATCCTAGAGTACCTGAAGAGGACTAAGGATATGTTTCTCGTCTATGGAGGTGACGAAGAGCTCGTCGTAAAAGGTTACGTCGATGCTAGCTTCGACACAGATCTGGATGACTCAAAGTCACAAACTGGATACGTGTATATTTTGAATGGTGGAGCAGTCAGCTGGTGCAGTTGCAAGCAGAGCGTCGTGGCGCATTCTACATGTGAAGCAGAGTACATAGCTGCTTGTGAAGCAGCACAAGAAGGAGTCTGGATGAAGGAGTTCATTACCGACCTAGGAGTCATTCCAAGCGCGTCAAGCCCGATGACTCTCTTCTGTGACAACACTAGAGCTATTGCCATTACCAAGGAGCCCAGGTTTCACAAGAAGACCAAGCACATCAAGCGCCGTTTCAATTCCATCCGGAATTATGTTCAAGATGGAGACATAGATATTTGTAAAGTGCATACGGATCTGAATGTTGCATACCCGTTGACTAAACCTCTTCCACGGGCAAAACATGATCAACACCAGAACTCTATGGGTGTTCGATTCATCACAATGTAACTAGATTATTGACTCTAGTGCAAGTGGGAGACTGTTGGAAATATGCCCTAGAGGCAATAATAAAAAGGATTATTATTATATTTCCTTGTTCATGATAATTGTCTGTTATTCATGCTTGAATTGTATTGTACGGAAACAACGATACATGTGTGAATACATAGACCACAATGTGTCCCTGGTAAGCCTCTAGTTACTAGCTCGTTGATCAACAGATGGTCACGGTTTCCGGACCATGGACATAGGATGTCATTGATAACGGGATCACATCATTAGGAGAATGATGTGATGGACAAGACCCAATCCTGAGCCTAGCACGAGATCGTATAGTTCGTAATGCATAAGCTTTTCTAGTGTCAAGTATTTATTCCTTAGACCATGAGGTTGTGCAACTCCCGGGTACCATAGGAATACTTTGGGTGTGCCAAACGTCACAACGTAACTGGGTGGCTATAAAGGTATGCAACGGGTATCTCCGAAAGTGTCTGTTGAGTTGGTACGAACCGAGACTGGGATATTGTCACTTCGTGTGACGGAGAGGTACCTCTGGGCCCACTCGGTAAGACATCATCATAATGAGCTCAAAGTGACTAAGGAGTTAGTGGGATGATGGATTACGGAACGAGTAAAGAGACTTGCCATGACGAGATTGAACAAGGTATCGGGTATACCGACGATCGAATCTCGGGCAAGTACCGTACCGATAGACAAAGGGAATAACATACGGGATTGAGTGAATCCTTGACACAGTGGTGCATCCGATGAGATCATCGAGGAACACGTGGGAACCAACATGGGTATCCAGATCCCGCTATTGGTTATTGACCGGAGAGTCGTCTCGGTCATGTCTGCGTGTCTCCCGAACCCGTAGGGTCTACACACTTAAGGTTCGGTGACGCTAGGGTTGTAGAGATACATGCACATGGAAACCCGAATGTTGTTCGGAGTCCCGGATGAGATCCCGGACGTCACGAGGAGTTCCGGAATGGTCCGGAGGTAAAGAATGATATATAGGAAGTCCAGTTTCGGCCATCGGGTGAATTCCGGGGGTCACCGGGAATGTCCCGGGACCACCGGAGGGGTCCCGGGGGTCCACCGGGTGGGGCCACCCATCTCGGTGGGTCCCGTAGGCCGCAAAGGGGAAGGGGCCAGCCCCTGGTGGGCTGGCGCACCACATGGGCCCCCCTCCATGCGCCTAGGGTTGAAACCCTAGGGGGAGGGGGCGCCCCCTATGCCTTGGGGGGCAAGTCTTCCCCCCTGGCCGCCGCCCCCTTGGAGATCTGATCTCCCTAGGGCCGGCGCCCCCCCAGGCCACTATATATAGTGGGGGGGGGGAGAGGGCAGCCACACCCAAGCCTCTGGCGCCTCTCCCCCCTCCCGTCACACTTCCATCTCGTCTCGCAGGGCGTCGGCGAAGCCCTGTAGGTTTTCCTGTTGCATCCACCTCCACGCCGTCGTGCTGCTGGATCTCCGACAACCTCTCCTCCCCCCTTGCTGGATCAAGAAGGAGGAGACGTCGCTGTACCGTATGTGTGTTGAACGCGGAGGTGCCGTCCGTTCTGCGCTGGGATCATCGGTGACGAGGATCGTGAAGATTACGACTACTTCATCCACGTTCCTTCGAACGCTTCCGCACGCGATCTACAAAAGGGTATGTAGATGCACTCCATTATGCTCGTTGCTAGATGACTCCTTAGATTGATCTTGGTGAAGCGTAGGAATTTTTTTTTTGAATTCTGCTACGTTACCCAACAGCCTAGACCACACGGCGTTATCACGGTCAATGGAAATATGGAGCGCTCTCTCCGTACAGAGGAAGATACTGTGGCCTTAGCAGCTGAAGTACAATGCGGCCTATTCAAGCCAGATAATGTAGCAATAGCGGACACAGCTAAACGTGTCCGACACACGCCTCATCGCGGCAGCTCAGATGAACGTGAGCAAGATTGACGGCTATGCCCCCGTCGACCGCCCCACAAGGTGATAGCATATGTACCTCGAGTAAATAATTATGCCCTAAAAATTCCTTGGGCAGCGACGACGGGCACCCACATACAGTCCGTAGTTCGGCTAGACACTATTCGGACCTTAAACTTATCTTCTCTTGGTTCATTAAAACGAACCAAACTTACTTTGGCCACACTGGATTGACTTCTTCGTTTCCAGGTTTTATTTCTTTTTTCTAGAGATGGCCATCATACTCATACCTTCAACGACATATTTGTAATGCCCCATATGTAACACTTTCCAATAATGGCAATAAAGCTTCCTCATTTGATCCTTGTCATTATCCTTGGGGGTTCTTGTCATTTATTTTCTTTGCATTGCCATATCATTTATTATTTTTGCATCATTGCATTTGTAAGGGCATATTTCTCCCTAAGTAGTTTTGGTGATTGATGACAATGCATTTGCGGACTAATCGTGTGCTCTAAGCTCCTACAGGTATATCTCACCTAGGCACAAGACGATTGCTTGCCCCTCGGATTCGATGGAAGACGGTGTTTCCTTTTTGCTCCCTATCGGTGGCTTTGAGTAATAGGAAAGCCGTACTATTAAGAGGGGGTCCGTTTCGGAAATGTTTGGGTGGAATCAACACGTACACATCTTACTCTCACACCACCTTTCCCTTGCTTCTCTGGAGTTCCAACCGGTTATTATTGTATATGCAAACCATGACTTCTTAACTAAAACATCTGCCTGGCAAGCGGTAGTACCGCTCCATAAGCGGTAGTACCGCACGGCCACACGGTAGTACCGCCTGAAGACACGGTAGTACCGCACCAGCGGTAGTACCGCGGCTCCAGAACGGTAGTACCGTGTATCTGGCCCGGCACTGTACCAAGTGTGGAAGTAGGTGCGGAAGTACTTTTTTACTTCCGCATCCTATGCGGTAGTACCGCTTGCTCCAAGCGGTAGTACCACGTCGTGTTTTGCTACTACTGTATTTTTGCGGATGTAGCCACGGATGTAATTTCTTTCATCCGTGGTTGTCATCGACTCGCTTGTTTTTGCCTAGCGGTAGTACCGCTCAGCAAGCGGTAGTACCGCAACTTATGTGCGGTACTACCGCTCTCTGCGGGCAGAAAACGTGCATAACGGTTGGATTTGCTCTCCCACTATATATAGGGGGTCTTCTTCCCCAAGAAGACTTACCTCTTCCCCCATATACTCCATTGTTGCTCCAAAGCTCCATTTCCGCCCGATCTATCTCCCTAGCCAATCAAACTTGTTGATTTGCTCGGGATTGCTTGAGGAGGCACCGATCTACACTTCCACCAAGAGATATTTGATTCCCCCCACTAATCCCTTGCGGATCTTGTTACTCTTGGGTGTTTGAGCACCCTAGACGGTTGAGGTCACCTCAAAGCCATATTCCATTGTGGTGAAGCTTCGTGGTTCCGTTGGGAGCCTCCAAGTTGTGGAGATAGCCCCAACCTTGTTTGTAAAGGTTCGGTTGCCGCCTTCAAGGGCACCACTAGTGGAATCACGACACCTTGCATCGTGTGAGGGCGTGAGGAGAATACGGTGGCCCTAGTGGCTTCTTGGGGAGCATTGTGCCACCACACCGCTCCAACGGAGACGTACTTCCCCTCAAAGGGAAGGAACTTCGGCAACACATCCTCGTCTCTACCGGTTCCTCTTGTGGTTATTTCTTACCTTTACTTGTGCAAGCTTTACTTGTTTAACTCCTATAGCTTGCTTGTGTAGTTGTTATCTTTACTTTCTATTAGTTGTCATCTTAGTAACATATCTAGACAACTTACTTTGACGCTTATTTTAAAGTGGTTAAGAAAAGCTAAAAATTGTTAGTTGCCTATTCACCCCCCCTCTAGTCAACCATATCGATCCTTTCAATTGGTATCGGAGCCTCGTCTCTTTTTAAGGACTTTACCGTCCAAAGAGTATGGGTGACAACATAGTCGAGACGGAGGATCATTCCGGTGGAACTCCGTCCTTGCCTACGTCAGATGGGGGAGCCTCGGTCACTCGTGAGGAGTTCAATGTGGCCTTGACCACATTGAAAGAGTCACTAGCGAGCGAGGTCAAAGGCATGTTTAAAGATTTGCTTGAGGGGCTTAAAGTATCCACCGCACCGTTGGAAGTGGTTTGTCCCGCTACTAACGTGTCAGAGGCTAATCCCGACAAGGGAGAAGCTAGTAGTGAACAAGCCCCTATTACTAAGAATGGGAGTGGGATCTTTGCCCACTCCGCTCCTCCTACTCACTATGGAGGACCCGTTCCTACACCGCATTTTGTAGGATCGAAAGTATGTCTAGAGGGGCGGGGGGGTGATTAGACTACTTGACAATATAAAAAATCTGCCTTTTGATCATGCAATGTTTTTTGGCAGTTTCACAATTAAGATCAATTCAAGTAACACCCTACACATGCAATTCTAGAGTAATAGCAGCGGAAAGTAAATTGCACATGTAAAAGAGAGGTGGAGAAGATCAAACGCAGTTTGGTGACACGGAGATTTTTGTCGTGGTTCCGATAGGTGGTGCTATCGTACATCCACGTTGATGGAGACTTCAACCCACGGAGGGTAACGGCTGCGCGAGTCCACGGAGGGCTCCACCCACGAAGGGTCCACGAAGAAGCAACCTTGTCTATTCCATCATGGCCTACGCCCACGGAGGACTAGCCTTACTCGGGGTAGATCTTCACGAAGTAGGCGATCTCCTTGCCCTTACAAACTTCTTGGTTCAACTCCACATCTCAAAGACGGAGGCTCCCAAGCGACACCTAACCAATCTAGGAGGCACCACCCTCCAAAAGGTAATAGATGGTGTTGATGATGATGAACTCCTTGCTCTTGTGCTTCAAATGATAATCTCCCCAACACTCAACTCTCCTCACTGATATGGCTGTGGTGGAAGAAAGGATTGAGTGGAAAGCAACTTGGGAAGGCTAGAAATCAAGTTTCATATGGTAGGAATGGAATGGCTTGATCTCAACACAAGGGTAGGTGGTTCTCTTCTCAGAAAGTGTATGGTAGGAGTGGTAGACTTTCTGATGGCTCTCTCCACGAATGAAGAGGGGGTGGAGGGGTATATATAGCCTCCACACAAAATCCAACCGTTACACACATATTTGACCAATCTCGGTGAGACCGAAGTGAAAACTTGGTTAGACCGAAAGTTCAAATATAGTGAACGTTGGGATTTTCGGTGGGACCGAAAATACCATCTCGGTGTGTCCGAAGTGAGTCAAAGGTTGGAGCTTGCCATCTCGGTGGGACCGAAATTAACAACTCGGATATTCCGAAGTGATGTCAATTGGTTACAGAAGGTTGGCAGTCCATTTTCGGTGAGACCGAAACTCAAAATCGGATGGACCGAGAAATTAGGGTTTGGAAGAATAACTAAGGTGGTTCATCTCGGTGGGACTGAGTTTGCAGAATCGGTTTGTCCGAGATTACTTATGAGTGTGTTAAGTAGTGAAGAGTGCTGATAGTTGAGGGAGCTAGATCACCAAGCACTTGAGCAACCAGATCATTAACACAACCTCATCCCCTTTTAATAGTATTGGCTTTTCCTATGGACTCAATGTGATCTTTGATCACTAAACCAAAAATAGAGTCTTGAGCTTTTGCCAATGCTTGTCTTAGCATTTTGAGGGGTCCACTTCTTCAGACATTTCCATACCCATATCATCGAACTTCTCTGAAATGATTCTCAAGTAAATATTAGTTCAATGATATATATGTTGTTATTAATTACCAAAACCACCCGGGGATTAGTTGCACTTTCAATCTCCCCCTTTTTGGCAATTGATGACAACATATAGATCAAAGCTTCGGCAGAAGATATAATCAATGAATAATATCGTCGCTTTGAGAAGTATGTGATAAACAAGAGCTCCCCCTAAATTTGTGCATTATTTAAAATTTGCGTTTGAATGCAAATGCACAATCGATTAGGATTATGGGTCACTCTTCCATGTCACATACATCTTGGTGGAGCGCACAAAATGATAAGAATGAATAACATGCACTTAATCACCAAGACAAGAGTAAATAGCCATACAATAAGGAATAGCATATGATAAGCATTAAGCACACATTAAAGCATAGTATGACTAAGCACTCATTAAGGTAGCATCAAACTTAGTAGCAAGCACACTTAAAGTTTCGAAAGACCAAAAGAAACCAATGTATCTCAAAGAAACCGGCAAAAGAACGAAAGACGAAAGAGCACTCTCTCTCTCGAAGCCCTATGATCTATAACAATTTCTCCCCCTTTGGCAACAAGTTACCAAAAAGTTCGAAAGAGTATAGAGCTAAGCGTCACTGCGGGCTCTGCTGGCGGCTCCCGTCTGGGTAGATGTCGGTGTAGAGATAGCTGCATCGGCGAAGACTTCTGCTGATGTCTGCGCTGGAGGAGTGGATGCTGGAGCTGGAGCTGTGGCTGGTGCTGAAGTGGTAGCCCTGGAGTCAGTCACGGGAATAGCTGCAGATCTGGATCCTCTGGGAACCTGAGCAGTCTGGCGATGAGAGTCCTGGACTAGATCATCCTGCATGAGCTCTGCTCTCTCCTGCCTTGTTTCCTCCATGTCTGCCTCAAGCTTGTTGACGGACACCTGAATTTCTGTCAGCTTCACGTCCAGAGCGTGGATCTTGTCCTCAACAATCCTCTCCAGGCTCTCCTGAGATTGCTCAATGCTGGCCAGGCGTTGTTCAATCCTCTGGGTAGCTTCAAGAATTTGTTCTCCAAAGCTCTTTGGCTTAGCTGCTGCTGCTGCTGCCTCTTTGTCAGCTTTAGCCTTCTTCGCAGCTTCGATTTTGGCCTGTCCTTCAACTGAGGTAGGATCCTCTTCATCCATCACAACTACGTTGTCCTCATGCTCTGGCTGCAGTGGCAAGTGCTTCCTATCCAACATGAATTTGCCTGTGCCAAACTTGGCGTTGATGAGCATCTGAATCTGCGGGGCAAACCCACACGACCTCTTCTGGTCAGCTGCAGTCCTCTTAATGGTCTCTACCATCAAGTCCATCACCTTGAAAGGTGCCTTCTCATCGAGAATGTGCAGCATGTTGATAGAATAGCCTCGAATCATGCGGTGGTCTCCAGACTTAGGCATTAATGTATGCCTCAGAATAGTGTTAGTGGTGGTCAGACCTGCCTGGAGATAGTACACTGAGCCAAGCTTCCATCCTTCCAAATCAGCGGCGGGGATCTCCTTGTACATGTTCTTCATGGAATCATGACTCTTCTTAGGAATCCCATAGACATCAATGTCGTCCTCTCTCTGCACTGGAGCGTTCAGAAGTTCTGCCCATTCTTCAACAGTCGAAGAAAACCTTTGACCTTCAGTCATCCAGGTGATCTTGCCATCAGGATAGAAGTGGGCTGTGGCGTAGAACTGCATGATCATCTCGTCATTCCAAGCTATCAGCTCTTGACCCACAAAATCAGCAACTCCACATGCAGTAAAGCTCTCATGCACATGGGGAAAGAAGTCCCGGTGCTCTTCACTGTCAATATACTTCCAGTCAACATACCTGGTGTCAGCAACAATGGGCTTCTTATCCATCAGCACGGTCTCATAGAAATCCTGCTGCTCTCTGGTGTGGAATTTGGGGTCCACAGCAGTCCTTCTCCTTACAGCATATGGATCAGACTGTCTCCATAGCCTGAGACCTTTGTCCTTCCTTGCCTTCATGTCCTCAGCTTGAGGATGAGCATCATTGTGGAGTGGCAACTTGGGACGGAGCTTAAGCAACACATGCTCTTCATCTGATTCAGACGGTGGCATCTCACCTTTGTTCTTCTCAGAAGCTGGAAAGCTTCTGGTTGTTCTCTTGGGCTTGGCTGGAGCTGCCTTGGCTTGAGCAGGCTTCTTGGGCTTAGAGGAGGCTTGAGCCCGAATAGCATCACCCATGAACTTAGCTTTCTGAGGAGGAGGCTGGGGTGCATCTTTTTCTTCTTCTTCTGCAGCATCAACTTGAGGTTCAGCATATACTACCCTCTTCCTCTTGGAAGTCTTCTTCACTTTGCTTGGAGCAGGCTCTTCCAAGTTGAGCTTCTTTGCAACAGCTGACTGCTTTACTTTGCTTGTGCCTTTCCTTGACTGCTGCCCTTGGTGCTCTTTGGCAACCACATTCCTCTTTGGCTTGGAGGTAACTTCCTCAGCAACAAAGTCAGAGTCCTCATCATCAGAAGTTCTCTTCTTCCTGGTTCTGGTGGCTGCAGGAGGCAAACCACTAGGGGTGCTCCTCTCACCATCATCACTGGAGCTGCTAGCAGGACTTGTATCTGCCTCTGGAATCTCAGCAAAAGGTGACTCAGACCTGTTCTGGCTGTCACTGACATCTGACATGGCTGACAACCTGTGAAAAGATAAGGTATAGGCAGAGTAGAAGAGTTATCACAACTGCAGAGGTTTTTGCAAAAAAAATGAGTTCAAAACTTAGTTTTGAGTTTTCACAGAATGTATTTCGGTCAAACCGATTTTGAGTTTCGGTGAAACCGAAGTGTTCAACAGAAACCTACACACACTTTCGGTCAGACCGAAATGGGTTTCGGTCCTACCGATAACTTAGGGTTTCACTGAAACTACGTTTCGGTCATTCCGATTTGCACAACTCGGTTAAACCGAATGATGCAGTGCAATGGCCAGAGGCCAAATCGGTCATTCCGAGTTTCAAAATCGGCTTCACCGAGATGCGTTTCGTGGAAACCTAAACCTAAGAATTTCGCTCGAAACTAGAGGATCTGAACTAATGTATAGGGAATATCTCAAACATGGATTGAATCATGGCAAGCCTATCGTGCAAGAATCGGATGGGGAGCACGAAAGGGATCGGGACACACCCTAACTTGGTGGAGTCCCTCTACGGCGGCAACGGTGGAGATGATTACCGTTGACGGCGGCGGAGACCTGCGGCGAGGGCGCACAGGCGACGACGGCGACGATCCGTAGACCAGGGCGACGGCAGCAGGGGTCTTGGGGGCGAACGGTTTGAAGAGTTAAATCGCGCGCAGCCCTCAGGTGTATATAACCCCATGCTGTCGGTGGGACCGAGTTGAAAAAATCGGTGTCACCGAGATGTATAACTGCTGTGCAGTTATGCATATCGGTCAGACCGAGATTTTGAACTCGGTTTCACCGAGATGAAACCTAGATCAGTCTAACCGTTTCGGTTGGACCGAGATTGAGAAGCCGGTCAGACCGTAATGGACTTAGAAGGTTTTGGAAGTCAGCCTTAGACGAATCGGTGGCTCCGAGTGCTCCTCACTCGGACTGTCCGAAAAAGACTTGTTCAAAGTTGTGATATGAGCATGAATAGAATTTGAGACAAGAAAGCATAGATAGCTAGGGAAGGTGCTTAGGCATTCTTGTCCATCCATTTGGCCAAAAAAATCAAAACAATCAAAACAACAAATGGATGTCCTTGAATGGATAAAATCATGCATTCAACATGCTCACACAATAAGATAGCAACTGAAATATGTGTCAAACATGCACAACCAACATTCTAGCTACTAGCACACAATTTGTCGATGACTAGGTCATCTATATATGAGTATATTGACTTAGGAGCCAAATGAGAACATTTGATCATAGGTCATACTCATCGTTTAAGCACAAGTGGGGTTACCACTTTTACATAAAGCATTTATGTGTTCACATCATTTGGAGATGCTTTAGCTCAATTTTTAGAGCAAAGCTCCCCCTTGATGTGAGAACCCCTTTTAAAGGGTCAAACTAACCTTGGGTTGTCGTAGAAGACTTCATGTAGATGTTGAAGATGTGGATGCTCAATGTTGATGTAGATCATCAAGAGTTGGGAGCAATCCTTTGGATTAGGGCACTTTCAATACCTACATGGGTTAGTCCCACAAGGAACAAACAAGAATATCCATAGACATAAATTGAAGTACATAAAAGATGATGTCCATGAAAGCAATGATTACCTTGTCCCTTGACTTACCAACAAGAGGGTTTGTGACTCCATGAACTAGTGCATGATGTGGAAGTTGATTGCACAAGTCCTTGCCAAAATGAATATGAGTGAAGTTTGTTGGCGGAGTCACCCTCAAGAACCTTCTAGTTCTTCTTCTTTGGGATCCACATCATCTTGATGGGAATCCTTGGTGTTGTAGTTGAGCTTGACGAAGTAGAACTTGATGTTTCCTTGCGAACCCACTTGACCATGGCTTGAGGTGCTTCAATGAATGCATCAATCTCCTCTTGAAGCTTGTCCTTGGCCTTTAGCTTGTGGTCTTGTGGTGGAAGGTCATCTTGAGCTTGTTCCACGTTGGAAGAAGTAGAATCATACTTCTCGTTTTGAGAAACAAACTGTGGAGTAGGGTATTGACCTTCTTCCCACTCAACACCTTCGGCGTTGAACTTTCGCTCAAAACCAATCCCTTGATTCTTCCGGTGTCTTCCTTGTTTGCGAACAATCTCCTCAAAGTTTTTGCTTCCGGCAAGACACTTGTAGACACCTTTCTCTATGATTTCCTTCAATAAGCTATTTTCTTGCTCAAGTGTAACTTGGCTTGAAACATTGTTAGTGGAATCAAGAGAACTACTAGAAGCAACAATATTGGATTTAACATTGTTATTGTTACTACTAGAGGAAGAATTTTTCTTATGCTTGTCATGCTTAGTCTTAATAGGTGGCAAGAAATTAGACAAGAGAAGTCGTTTGGCAAGATATGAAGAACTCTTCTTTCGAAGATCGTCATTGATCGCTTTTAGAAACTCATGTTCTTGCTCTAGAGTGAGCTTCTCGAAGCGTAGCTTCTCATGAGATCTTAGGAGCTCTCTATGATCTTCTTGAGTTGTTTCATGAGCTAACTTAAGAGTGTTTAGTTCTTTAGTTAGACGCTCAATCTCCTTCATAGCATTGTCATTCGACTCTTCTCGACTATAAAGACTACTAGCATTTTCATCATTACTAAGCTCACTAGATTTATCATGCAAGAGCTCATGTTCACCAAGCAAGTCATCCTCATCACTATCAAAGTCAATGAATTCAGGGTGTGTTACCTTGGGGCCTTTAGCCATGAAGCATCTTCCAATTCCCTCATTTGGTGAATCAAATAAGTCGTAGGAGTTGGAGTTGGAGGATACGAGTGCAAGTCCGGCAACACCTTCATCTTGACTGTAGTCGGAGTCGGAGTGATAGCTTCCATCGGATTGATTGTCGGAGTCGGAGCCGGAGACCCATTCACCTACATGAGCTTGATGTCTTCTTCTTGTGTAGATCCTTGATGACTTGTCTTTCCTCTCCGAATCCTTGCTTCTCCGAGAGGGTCTTCTTTCATAACGATCATCTCTACTCCTTCTCTCTCTCCGAGGTGACTCATCTCTTGCTCTTCTTCTTGGAGATTCTTCTCTTCTCTTGTGGGGAGCCGTACACTCATTTGAGAAGTGTCCGGGTCTTCCACAATTGTAGCAGTTTCGATCACGACTAGAAGATCTCTTTTCATCATATGATCTAGACTTTGAGCTTCTTTCTTTGCCTCTATTCTTGTAGAACTTGTTGAAGTTCTTGACCATTAGGCTTATCTCTTCATTGGAAATTAGCTTGTCACTTGAGGTAGTAGGAGCATCACTTGTAGCTTTGTAAGCACCACTTGACTTGTTGTGAAGCTCTTCTTTATCCTTAAGTGTCATCTCATGAGCAACAATTCTTCCAATGACTTCAGTTGGCTTGAGGGTCTTGTAGTTTGGCATCATTTGGATCAAAGTGCACACGGTGTCATACTTTCCATCCAAAGCTCTGAGAATCTTCTTAATGATGAATCGGTCGGTCATTTCTTCGCTTCCTAAGCCGGCAATCTCATTTGTGATGAGAGCAAGCCTAGAGTACATTTCAGCGACTCCTTCACCATCCTTCATCTTGAACTTGTCAAGTTGACCTTGAAGAATATCTAGCTTTGATTCCTTCACAGATTCAGTACCTTCATGCATTTCAACCAAAGTATCCCAAATCTCTTTAGCATTCTCAAGACGGCTGATTTTGTTGAACTCTTCGGGACACAAAGCATTGAAGAGAATGTCACAAGCTTGAGCATTGTTTTGCAACATCCGCAACTCTTCCGGTGTAGCTTCGCGATCCGGAACTTTTCCTTCTTCGAAGAAATCACCTTGCATACCAACACAAATAATGCCCCATGCGGCTGGGTTATGACCAAGAATATGCATTTTCATTTTATGCTTCCAACTAGCAAAATTTGTACCATCAAAGTAAGGACCTCTACGATAATTACCCTCACTAGACGCCATACTCTCCTAGGTTGTGAAACCAAGCTTATGGAGTCCAATGCAATGGAAACCAAAACAATGGACACCAAAGCTCTGATACCACTTGTAGGATCGAAAGTATGTCTAGAGGGGGGGTGATTAGACTACTTGACAATATAAAAAATCTGCCTTTTGATCATGTAATGTTTTTTGGCAGTTTCACAATTAAGATCAATTCAAGTAACACCCTACACATGCAATTCTAGAGTAAAAGCAGCGGAAAGTAAATTGCACATGTAAAAGAGAGGTGGAGAAGATCAAACGCAGTTTGGTGACACGGAGATTTTTTTCGTGGTTCCGATAGGTGGTGCTATCGTACATCCACGTTGATGGAGACTTCAACCCACGGAGGGTAACGGCTGCGCGAGTCCACGGAGGGCTCCACCCACGAAGGGTCCACGAAGAAGCAACCTTGTCTATTCCATCATGGCCTACGCCCACGGAGGACTAGCCTTACTCGGGGTAGATCTTCACGAAGTAGGCGATCTCCTTGCCCTTACAAACTTCTTGGTTCAACTCCACATCTCAAAGACGGAGGCTCCCAAGCGACACCTAACCAATCTAGGAGGCACCACCCTCCAAAAGGTAATAGATGGTGTTGATGATGATGAACTCCTTGCTCTTTTGCTTCAAATGATAATCTCCCCAACACTCAACTCTCCTCACTGATATGGCTGTGGTGGAAGAAAGGATTGAGTGGAAAGCAACTTGGGAAGGCTAGAAATCAAGTTTCATATGGTAGGAATGGAATGGCTTGATCTCAACACAAGGGTAGGTGGTTCTCTTCTCAGAAAGTGTATGGTAGGAGTGGTAGACTTTCTGATGGCTCTCTCCACGAATGAAGAGGGGGTGGAGGGGTATATATAGCCTCCACACAAAATCCAACCGTTACACACATATTTGACCAATCTCGGTGAGACCGAAGTGAAAACTCGGTTAGACCGAAAGTTCAAATATAGTGAACGTTGGGATTTTCGGTGGGACCGAAAATACCATCTCGGTGTGTCCGAAGTGAGTCAAAGGTTGGAGCTTGCCATCTCGGTGGGACCGAAATTAACAACTCGGATATTCCGAAGTGATGTCAATTGGTTACAGAAGGTTGGCAGTCCATTTTCGGTGAGACCGAAACTCAAAATCGGATGGACCGAGAAATTAGGGTTTGGAAGAATAACTGAGGTGGTTCATCTCGGTGGGACTGAGTTTGCAGAATCGGTTTGTCCGAGATTACATATGAGTGTGTTAAGTAGTGAAGAGTGCTGATAGTTGAGGGAGCTAGATCACCAAGCACTTGAGCAACCAGATCATTAACACAACCTCATCCCCTTTTAATAGTATTGGCTTTTCCTATGGACTCAATGTGATCTTTGATCACTAAACCAAAAATTGAGTCTTGAGCTTTTGCCAATGCTTGTCTTAGCATTTTGAGGGGTCCACTTCTTCAGACATTTCCATACCCATATCATCGAACTTCTCTGAAATGATTCTCAAGTAAATATTAGTTCAATGATATATATGTTGTTATTAATTACCAAAACCACCCGGGGATTAGTTGCACTTTCACATTTAAATTCCGTTGGGCCACCTCCCAAGTTTATAAAAAATTCTGATTTTTCTACTTGGGTGTTTGAAAGCACATTTGCTCCCTGGGTGGTTTTGGTAATTAATGACAACATACTTTGTGGTTGGACTAATACTTTTATCAAGTATGTTTCAGGAAATTCAATCACATTGGAATGGCAAGATGACTGAAGAAGTGGACCCCTCAAATGCTAAGGCAAGCATTGGCAAAAGCTCAAGACTCTATTTTTGGTTTAGTGATCAAAGATCACATTGAGTCCATAGGAAAAGCCAATACTATTAAAAGGGGATGAGGTTGTGTTGATGATCTGGTTGCTCAAGTGCTTAGTGATATGTCTCCTTCAACTATCAGCAACTTTCACTTCTATACACACTCATAAGTAATCTCGGACAAACCGATTCTTCCAACTCAGTCCCACCGAGATGAACCACTTCTGCCATATTCCAAACCCTAGAAAAATCGGTCATACCGAGTTTGAGATCGGTCTCACCGAAACTGAACTGCCAACCTTCTGTAACCATTTCACATCATTTCGGAATAACCGAGTTTGTATTATCGGTCTCACCGAAATGGGCAAGCTTCTGTCTTGGCTCAAATCGGTCTCACCGATATTACATTTTCGGTCTCACCGATTCTGGCATGTTCCTGTCTTTTCTCAAATCGGTCCAACCGAGTTTTCTTTCTCGGTCCCACCGAAATCTCCAACGTTCATATCTTTTGCACTTTCGGTCCCACCGAGATGGTATTTTCGGTCCCACCGAAAACCCCAACGTTCACTATATTTGAACTTTCGGTCTGACCGAGTTTTCACTTCGGTCTCACCGAGATTGGTCAAATGTGTGTGTAACGGTTGGATTTTGTGTGGAGGCTATATATACCCCTCCACCCCTCTTCATTCGTGGAGAGAGCCATCAGAAAGTCTACCATTCCTACCATACACTTTCTGAGAAGAGAACCACCTACCCTTGTGTTGAGATCAAGTCATTCCATTCCTACCATATGAAACTTGATTTCTAGCCTTCCCAAGTTGCTTTCCACTCAATCTTTTCTTCCACCACAGCCATATCAGTGAGGAGAGTTGAGTGTTGGGGAGATTATCATTTGAAGCACAAGAGCAAGGAGTTCATCATCATCAACACCATCTATTACCTTTTGGAGGGTGGTGCCTCCTAGATTGGTTAGGTGTCGCTTGGGAGCCTCCGTCTTTGAGATGTGGAGTTGAACCAAGAAGTTTGTAAGGGCAAGGAGATCGCCTACTTCGTGAAGATCTACCCTGAGTAAGGCTAGTCCTCCGTGGGCGTAGGCCATGGTGGAATAGACAAGGTTGCTTCTTCGTGGACCCTTCATGGGTGGAGCCCTCCGTGGACTCGCGCAGCCGTTACCCTCCGTGGGTTGAAGTCTCCATCAACGTGGATGTACGATAGCACCACCTATCGAAACCACGACAAAAATCTTCGTGTCACCAAACTGCGTTTGATCTTCTCCACCTCTCTTTACTATATATGCAATTTACTTTCCGCTGCCCATACTCTAGAAATTGCATGTGTAATGTGTTACTTGAATTGATCTTAATTATGAAACTGCCTAAAACTTTGCATAATCAAAAGGCAGATTTTTATATTGTCAAGTAGTCTAATCACCCCCCCCTCTAGACATACTTCTTCGATCCTACAATTGGTATCAGAGCTTTGGTCTCCATTGCTTTGGTTTACACACCATTGGAGGAAGATGGACGTGTCTACGGATGGGAGTGTTAGCCATAGAGTGCCTGTTCTTAATGGAAGGTTCTATAACTCTTGGAGGTCTGAAATGCTTAGTATCTTTAAAATGTACAATTTGTGCAAATATATTGAGACCCCATATGTGCCTCCATTTGATCCCTTGCACCCTACCATGGATGAAGAGCTTGATTTGCTTGGTAACCTTAGAACTGTAAATCTTATTATTAGAGGGTTACCTGATGACTTGCTTAATCTTGTTACAAATTTTGAGTGTGCCTATGCTATGTGGAAATTCTTGGAAGAACTTTATCCGGACTACTCGTTGAGAAGTCTTGATGAAATTCTACACAAGACTATTGAATTTGATAAGTTGCACCCCAATGATCCCAACTTTGATAAATGCTTTTTTGAGCTTCGTGATCTTATGAAAAAGAAGGGTGATCCCGGTCTTATCAATATTATCATTAGAAATGCTCTTGCATTGCATTCCGAAGATTATTGTTCCATTGACCAAACTAATGCAAGTACTTATCAAATTGACCTAGGTGTTGATGATGAACAGTCTATGGGTCAATATGATGATGAGCATGAGCATGATGATGATTACTCCGATTCGGACACCGAGCTAGACAAGGTCATGAAGAGTCTCAATCTTATGGCAAATCTGAGAGACTACATGTCCGGTGGAAAAGAGTGGATTCTTGATAGTGGATGCACCGATCACATGACCGGAGACAAAGACATGTTTCGAGAGCTTGCAAAGAACGATGGTCCACGCAAGTATGTGACTTTTGGAGACAACTCCAAAGGTAAGGTACTTGGCCTTGGTAAGGTGGCCATATCTCATGATAGCTCTATTCAAAATGTCATGCTTGTAGAATCTCTTGGATACAATTTACTTTCCGTGTCTAGATTAGCTGACTTTGGATTCAATGTGCTATTCACCAAAGTGGATTGCCAAGTCTTTCGTCGTGATAATCAAAACATGGCTTTTACTGGTATCCGTAGAGGTGATCTATATATTGTTGATTTCACTAAGAAAGCCCAACCTAGAGCTTGTTTCATTGCTAAATCCTCTAAAGGTTGGTTATGGCATAGAAGGCTAGGACATGTTGGTATGCGTAATCTAGACAAGCTAATCAAAGGTGATCATATTCTTGGTGTTAAAGATGTTTTCTTTGACAAAGATAGACTTTGTAGTGCTTGTCAAGCAGGAAAACAAGTTGGTGGAAGTCATCCCGTGAAAAACATCATGACCACAAGGAGACCGCTTCTTCATATGGATCTCTTCGGTCCCAATGCTTACAAAAGCCTTGGTGGTAACTCCTTTGGTCTAGTTATAGTTGATGATTATTCCAGATTTACGTGGGTATTTTTCCTTGATGATAAATCGCAGGTTCAAAGAATCTTCAAGACCTTTGCCAAAAAGGCCCAAAATCAATTTGAGGTGAAGATCAAGAAAGTTCGGAGTGACAATGGAACGGAGTTCAAGAACGCCAATGTAGACTCTTTTCTCGATGAGGAAGGGATTCTACATGAGTTCTCGGCTACGTACACTCCTCAACAAAATGGAGTTGTTGAGAGGAAGAACCGAACGCTCATTGAGATGGCAAGAACGGTGCTTGATGAATACAAGACACCGAAGCATTTTTGGGGAGAAGCGGTCGAGACAGCTTGTCATGCTATCAACAGGCTTTATCTTCATAAGCTTCTCGGCAAGACATCATACGAGCTTCTCACCGGTAACAAACCCCAAGTGGGATACTTTCGTGTCTTTGGTTCAAAATGCTATATCCTTGATAAGCATCGTCGGTCTAAATTTGCTCCTAAATCTCATGAAGGCTTTCTTCTTGGTTATGGATCAAACTCCCACACCTACCGTGTCTACAACAATTTCACCCGAAAGGTTGAAGAGACGGTAGATGTGAAGTTTGATGAATCTAATGGCTCGCAAGTAGAGCAAATGCCTATTGATGTAGGAGACAAGGACCCATCGGAAGCTATCCAAGATTTATCTATTGGAAAGATCCGTCCCATGGAAGTGAAGGAGAGTACCTCATCTACATATGTGGAGCCACCTACCTCACGGCGAGATGAACCTCAAGGCAACATGGAGGCCTCCACAAGTGGAACTCACCAAGATGAGGAAATGCAACAAGAAGATCCACCACAACCTCCTTCTCCACCACCTCAAGACAACACCAACAACAATGAAGAAGAAGAAGAAGAGGAAGATGAAGATAATGAGGAAGCTGAGCCACAACATCAACAAAGGCTATCCCGAGTTCGAGCAAGAGTCAAGAAGAATCATCCCGTGGAACAAATGATGAACGACATCAACTCTGGGAGAATTACTCGCTCTAAAACTCGCTTAGCTAACTTTTGTGAGCATTACTCATTTATCTCTAGTATTGAACCTATGAAGGTAGAAGAAGCACTTAAAGACCCGGATTGGGTGAACGCTATGCACGAAGAACTACACAACTTCGAGAGGAACAAGGTATGGACTTTGGTAGAGAAGCCCAACGATGATCAAAACATCATTGGAACCAAATGGGTGTTTCGGAACAAGCAAGATGAAGATGGACAAGTCATCCGCAACAAGGCTCGTCTCGTAGCTCAAGGTTACACACAAGTCGAAGGTATGGACTATGGTGAGACCTATGCCCCCGTTGCTAGACTTGAGTCCATTCGCATTCTTCTTGCTTATGCCAATCATCATGATATTACTCTCTATCAAATGGACATCAAAAGTGCTTTCCTAAATGGTGAAATTGAGGAGGAAGTATTTGTGAAACAACCTCCCGGATTTGTGAATCCCAAAAAACCTAATCATGTTTACAAGTTGCATAAAGCTCTTTATGGTCTTAAACAAGCCCCTAGAGCTTGGTACAAATGCTTAACTAGCTTTCTTCTTGAAAAAGGCTTTGAAATTGGAAAGATAGACTCAACGCTGTTCACAAAAAGGGTTAATGGTGAACTATTTGTGTGCCAAATATATGTTGATGATATTATCTTTGGTTCAACTAACCCCCATTTTAGCAAGAAGTTTGGACAGCTCATGTCGGAGAAGTATGAGATGTCCATGATGTGTGAACTCAAATTCTTCCTTGGGTTGCAAATCAAGCAATCTAAGGAGGGTACTTTTGTCTCACAAACAAAGTACACCAAGGATCTCTTCAAGAAGTTCAACATGCAAGAAAGCAAAGGTATGAGTACCCCCATGCCTACAAGTGGACACAATGACTTGACAAAAGATGGAGAACCCGTTGATCAAAGGGTTTACCGTTCTATGATTGGTTCTCTGCTATATCTTTGTGCTTCTCGTCCTGACATAATGTTGAGTGTTTGCATGTGTGCGCGATATCAAGCAGCACCTAAAGAATGTCATCTTAAAGCTGTTAAAAGGATAGTGAGATACTTGATACACACACCAAACTTTGGCATTTGGTATCCTAAGAGGGCCTCTTTCGACCTTGTTGGCTATTCCGACTCGGACTATGCCGGTGACAAGGTTGATAGAAAGTCAACTTCGGGTACGTGTCAATTTCTTGGTCGATCCCTTGTATCTTGGTCCTCCAAGAAACAAAATTCAGTATCTTTATCCACTGCCGAAGCAGAATATATTGCTGCTGGTTCGTGTTGTGCTCAATTGCTATGGATGACACAAACGCTTAAGGATTATGGGATACATGTGAGACGTGTTCCCTTGCTTTGTGACAATGAGAGTGCAATCAAGATTGGACACAATCCAGTGCAACACTCTCGAACAAAGCATATTGAAGTTCGTCACCATTTTATTCGTGATCATATTGCCAAGGGTGATATTAATCTTAAGCATGTTCGTACTAACAAACAACTTGCTGATATCTTTACAAAACCTCTTGATGAGAAAGCGTTTTGTCGCTTAAGGAGTGAGTTGAACATCATTGATGCTTCAAACTTGGAGTGATAACTCCTTTGATGCATGCAAGGCATGAGCTCTCTTGACTAATCCTTGATATTTCTCTTATGATAATGATCATATGTCTTGGACACATTTGCCTCCTTGTATTGCATCTAACTCTTTGCAGGTACTTGGATGATCTACATTCCACAAGATTACCACACACTCAAATCATGAGTAATCTTGTCATTGACCAAGTATCTAACCCTTTGGGATGTTGAGTTCAAGGAACAAAATTCCACATATCCTTTTTGACATCTTATACATCTTGTATTTCACTCTTGTCATCTTGGATATCCTCGAGTATTTCCTTGCTTGCCTAACCCATGTAGGAAGATGAACTACACAAGTAGAAATGGCGCTCCAACTTCACATTCAATGAACACCTACATCAAGCTTACCTATATGAGTAAAGCAACAACAAGCCCAAGGTATGTTGTTCACATCTTTAAGGAGCTTTGCTCAAAGTCATGAGTACAAGCAACTTCATAAGATTTGATCATATCAAATGCTTAATCGAAAAATGGCAACCCCATTTTGAGCTTAAACGATGAGTATGACCTATGATCAAATGTCCTCATTTGACTCCTAAGTCAATATACTCAAACATAGGTGACTTTGTCGCCGACCTTTATCTAGAAGAAATACATATGCTTTTGGAGTTTTTCTGTTTTCTCTTATGTTCTCTCATTGAGTTTTCTTTACACAAAAAAAAAACTTCATCTAGGAATCTTTTTATTTCTTTTCTTATGTTTCTTTCTGAATATCCTTCTGGCTCTGAACAATTTCCTGAAAATCCTTCACAAATTCATTGCAAATCTTTTGAAACTCTCTTTGCAAAGTGAGCTGAATTATTCCTGTATTTCCTTGGAATAAACTCGGCGTCACCGATTTGAAATTTTTGGTCTAACCGAAAAGGACTCGGACCCACCGATCCATCTAATTCGGTGTCACCGATTTATCTTCCAGGACATCACCTTCTGCAGCTCCACTCAGACTTAAATCTTAAAGAGGGAGAAGACTCAAATTTGCCCTGTTGTGATTCTTAAGGATCCCACTTCTTTCTTTCTTTCTTTCCTTCTTTCTTTCCATCTTTCCTGTCCTACCTAGTTTGCTGTCCTTTTCGGCACTTGATGTCAAAGGGGGAGAGGACTTAGGGGGAGTAGGGGGAGTAGGGGAGAAGAGAAGACTTAGGGGAAGAAGAAAAGCAATCTTATCTTAAGGGGGAGAGAATCACATCAAAGCTTTGTCGTGTTTTACATTGGACATTACAATTGGCATCATTCTTTTGATTTTGCTTTCCATAACAAAATCTCTCAGAGTTCATTGAAAATCTTTTAGCTTCGGAGACATGTTTGCTGACTCAAGCCTGTGCTCAATATGAGACACTCTTTATACATGTCCTCCCTGGCTTGGTACTCTTGATGTTCTTGCAGTTGGTTGAAGGAATACTCTTGTGTTATCTAACCTTGTTTTCTCAAGTTTATCCCTTCAGGTACAATGCCAAGGAACCTCAAGGTAAGTATATGCATCTTGCAGAATGTGCATGATGGTGACTTGCTTGTAAATACTTGTTTGCAAGAAATCACCATGCACATATGCATTATCACTCACTTCCTTTTCTTCTGCTCTGATGCATATAGCCAAGCTGCATGTAGCATATCTTGCTTATCTCTCTTGTGTGCTTGTGGTAGTCCAAAACCATAATCTATGAAAATCTTGCACACTTGTAGGGGGAGCCTGTGTACTACATGCTTGTCAAAGCTTTCGTGATAATTCTGTCTTTCTTTCGATAAGCTTTGATGTCTTGTTTAGTATAATTTCAGTGTGTTGCCATCAATTACCAAAAAGGGGGAGATTGAAAGCACATTTGCTCCCTGGGTGGTTTTGGTAATTAATGACAACATACTTTGTGGTTGGACTAATACTTTTATCAAGTATGTTTCAGGAAATTCAATCACATTGGAATGGCAAGATGACTGAAGAAGTGGACCCCTCAAATGCTAAGGCAAGCATTGGCAAAAGCTCAAGACTCTATTTTTGGTTTAGTGATCAAAGATCACATTGAGTCCATAGGAAAAGCCAATACTATTAAAAGGGGATGAGGTTGTGTTGATGATCTGGTTGCTCAAGTGCTTAGCGATATGTCTCCTTCAACTATCAGCAACTTTCACTTCTATACACACTCATAAGTAATCTCGGACAAACCGATTCTTCCAACTCAGTCCCACCGAGATGAACCACTTCTGCCATATTCCAAACCCTAGAAAAATCGGTCATACCGAGTTTGAGATCGGTCTCACCGAAACTGAACTGCCAACCTTCTGTAACCATTTCACATCATTTCGGAATAACCGAGTTTGTATTATCGGTCTCACCGAAATGGGCAAGCTTCTGTCTTGGCTCAAATCGGTCTCACCGATATTACATTTTCGGTCTCACCGATTCTGGCATGTTCCTGTCTTTTCTCAAATCGGTCCAACCGAGTTTTCTTTCTCGGTCCCACCGAAATCTCCAACGTTCATATCTTTTGCACTTTCGGTCCCACCGAGATGGTATTTTCGGTCCCACCGAAAACCCCAACGTTCACTATATTTGAACTTTCGGTCTGACCGAGTTTTCACTTCGGTCTCACCGAGATTGGTCAAATGTGTGTGTAACGGTTGGATTTTGTGTGGAGGCTATATATACCCCTCCACCCCCTCTTCATTCGTGGAGAGAGCCATCAGAAAGTCTACCATTCCTACCATACACTTTCTGAGAAGAGAACCACCTACCCTTGTGTTGAGATCAAGTCATTCCATTCCTACCATATGAAACTTGATTTCTAGCCTTCCGAAGTTGCTTTCCACTCAATCTTTTCTTCCACCACAGCCATATCAGTGAGGAGAGTTGAGTGTTGGGGAGATTATCATTTGAAGCACAAGAGCAAGGAGTTCATCATCATCAACACCATCTATTACCTTTTGGAGGGTGGTGCCTCCTAGATTGGTTAGGTGTCGCTTGGGAGCCTCCGTCTTTGAGATGTGGAGTTGAACCAAGAAGTTTGTAAGGGCAAGGAGATCGCCTACTTCGTGAAGATCTACCCCGAGTAAGGCTAGTCCTCCATGGGCGTAGGCCATGGTGGAATAGACAAGGTTGCTTCTTCGTGGACCCTTCGTGGGTGGAGCCCTCCGTGGACTCGCGCAGCCGTTACCCTCCGTGGGTTGAAGTCTCCATCAACGTGGATGTACGATAGCACCACCTATCGGAACCACGACAAAAATCTTCGTGTCACCAAACTGCGTTTGATCTTCTCCACCTCTCTTTACTATATATGCAATTTACTTTCCGCTGCCCATACTCTAGAAATTGCATGTGTAGTGTGTTACTTGAATTGATCTTAATTGTGAAACTGCCTAAAACTTTGCATAATCAAAAGGCAGATTTTTATATTGTCAAGTAGTCTAATCACCCCCCCTCTAGACATACTTCTTCGATCCTACAGTGTTTCGTTTCAAATGTCATATAAATCATTGTTCTACTAATCTTTGGAGAATCATTGAGCAAGTTTTTTATCCGCATGATCCCGACAACATGACTCCAAGAGAAACTGTGGATCATCAGTTCAACGAGTCCGCTCTTTGCATTCTTCAAGATGCTATTCCTCCAGAAGACATTGCACATCTTCGACCCTTCACTGTGGCCGAGGAAGCTTGGGAGCATGTTGGCACTATGTACAAGGGTAGCACTAGCATTCAACGCTCTAACTATGAAGTTGTGCAAGATGAAGCCGATGAGTTTGCTCTGATCGAAGAAGAAGATCCTCGTGAACTTTATCGGAGATTAACCACCCTTGCGGTCTCTCTTCGAGATCACGGCAGTAAGGACACGAATGACAACTGGATCAAGCGCAAGTTCCTCAAGGCCATGATGCCCTATCATAAGGCCATGTCCTCTGTCATTCGTCAGAGACCGGATTTCCACCACTTGTCATGTCATGAAGTGTTGGATGAGTTCGTTGCCATGAGGATCTTGGACATGACCACCGACAATGCGGTCTTAAGAGCTCAACAATCAAAGAAGCCTAATCTTGCCCTGAAGGCGAAGGCTTGTGTGGAAGAAGAGGAGGTGGAAGATGATGATGAGTGTAGCCCCGAGGACACCAAATATGCCTATCATGAGCACTCTTGCTTCAAGGCAATTATGGGGCAAGAAGAACACAAGACCCAACTTCAACAGGAACAACTCTAGTGGGAACAAGGGCAAGCAACGAGTGAGGACATGCTTCAACTATGGAAATGTAAGCCACTTCGTTGCGGACTGCCCATATGAGAAAAGAGAAGACTTTGGAGGCAAGCTTATCCGGAAGGACAATTCAAAGTCATATCCCAACAAGAACAACTTCAACAAGAAGACTCCTCCTAAAGGGTTGGTGGCCCAAGAAGAATATGTTGAGGATGATGATAATGATGAAGATGATGAGGTGACCACCATGGCCACAATTGCAATTGCTACTACTCCGCACTCATCTCTCTTCGCCTCACCAAATGAGAACATCACCGCCAAGTGTCTCATGGCCAAGGCCACCAACAAGGTAACCCCAAACATCAATACTACTATCTCTTCCAATCCTTCATTGACGAATTGTATTGATGAGAGTGAGGGTGCTAAGGAGGGAGAAAATGAATTTCACTTGTTCATGAAAAATCTCAAGGGCAAACCCAAGAAGCATTTTGTTGCTCTCTTGGAACAACTCGGTGAGGCCAACGACATGATCGAGGCTCAGGAGGAAACCATTACTAAAATGGAAGGACATAGTCGAGACTATGCCGATGAGATATCGGATCTCTCTAACGCCCTAGAGGAAGAGCGTGGTCTTCGTTTGGCTCTTGAGGAGTCACACAACGATGGTCATGTTAAATTAAAGAAAGATCTTTATCATGCATTTGTTGTCTCTCGTGTGCTTAATTCCGAGAAGGCAAAACTTGAGGTTGACCATGCTAAACTCAAAGAGGAGTTTGACATACTTGACAAGGCTCACAAGGCCTTGAAAGGTATGCATGCTACTCTCAAGGAGTCTCATGATCAACTCCAAGTTTCGCTAACCAAGGAAAAGGCTATCTTTCCTTGCATGGTATTAATTGATAATGCAAATGCTACTAACCCGTGTTACGAGCATGTGCATCTTGTTGAAGAGAATGCCGAGTTGAAGAAGCAACTTGAGAAAGGCCTTGTGACTTGCATACAAGGTGAGAAGAACCTCAACACCCTTTTGAGCAATCAAAAGGAGGTTGTGGCAAAGGAAGGAATTGGGTTTGTTCCTAAGCCCAAGAAGAAGAAGAATGACAAGACCAAGCAACCACCCCCTCTCCGACAATCTTTTGTGAAAGAAGGAGAGGGCACATCAAAGAAGAAGAAAATGGTGGAAAGTGGTGGTGTCAAGAAAAACTCCACCATACCATCAAACATGGCCGGCGACTTTAATCCTTCGTATGTTTTATGTCGTGCTAGTGATGGTCATGTGTTTGCTAAATTTGTTGGTTCTTCTTATGAGTACATTGAATGGTCCATTTGGGTTCCTAAGACCCTTGTTACTAACCTCAAAGGACCCATTACCAAATGGGTACCTAAATCCAAGCATTGATCTCTTGTAGGAGTTTGCTTCCGGTGGGGGATCATGGTTGCTCGATAGCGGAGCCACAAATCATATGACCGGAAGCAAAGACTTGGTGGTGGACGTGCATCTAGGTTCATCTATGGCCACCAACGTCGAATGGGGTGATGCTTCATCTTCTAAGATATTGGGGCTTGGCAAGGTTGTTGTCTCTCATGATCTCACGATCGAGAAAGTCATGCTTGTTGAGTCCCTTGCATACAATTTACTTTCTGTTCGCCAACTTGCACTCATGGGCTTTGCTACATTCTTTGATATTGATACCGTGGCCCTCTTGTGGAGCAAGACTCTTAAAGTAGCCTATGTTGGGCATGTCGAGAACGGCCTTTATGTGGTTAACTTCTCGAAGCAACCCACTAAGGTCGCGACATGCCTAATGGCTAAAGTTGATGTGGGATGGCTTTGGCATCGTCGTTTGGCCCACGCCAATATGAGATCTTTGCAAAGTCTTCTCAAGGGGGACCATGTCCGTGGACTAACAAATGTTAGCTGTTCCAAAGATCGTGCTTGCAGGGCTTGCATTGAAGGAAAGTTACATGGGACGGCTCACCCTCCCACGACTATCATCTATTCAAAGAGACCCCTAGAGCTCCTTCACATGGACCTCTTTGGGCCTCCATCTTTTGATAGTCTTGGAGGTAGAAAGTACTGCATGGTGATTGTCACACCCTGATTTTCATATCACATTGCTTAAGCTAATTTTCATGTTAAAAATGTGGATTTACAAAAACTTTTGAGTGTTTTTGACTTTGCTTGATTTGACTTTTGTCTGCTGTTTGCTAGTGCTCTAAAAATCAAATAAATCCTCCAACTCTTATACTTCATCTCCTTGACCCAAAACCTTTTCCCAATGATCATGCCATGTGTATAGACCAGTATATAATTTTCTTATAAAAATATTTTGGCCAAATGGTATTTTTAAAAATTAGTTTTCCAAAAACCCCTGAATTGAGGTTTGCACTGCAAGTACCTTATTTAGGGTGTGAAAAATCTTTCAAAAAGTATATTTGAATCCTATTAGGTATAGGACTCCCAGAAACCACAAAAGTATAATTTTAAAAGTTATTTTTATATTTTATTCAAAAGCTTTTTCTTATGGCCAGAAATGGTCTTTAATAGGGAAAAATTATTTAATCATTTCAAAAATATTTGCCAAAATTCAGGGAGACTCATAGGACATATATTGTCCATATATAAGAGTTTCAGCACATGGTCATGTTCAAAATATTGGGCAAATCCTTCCAAAACCCTTTCTGGATATTTCAAGCTTTTGAAATATTTACAAAGGAAATATTCTCCAAAAATTCCAGGGGAATTCTATCATGTCATATATGACATATTTGATGATCTTATAAAGCCTCATACCTTGAATATCAAGGAAACATCCTCAAACCCCTTCATAACCATTCTGTCCATATTTGTAGTTTGAGCAACTTTACATTGCCAAACTTGTCCAACTGCTCTCAAATTTGGTGCACATGCTAGAATGGCCTAATAAGGCATCTAGACCAAATGGCACAAGATTTGGAATAGAGCAACTTGATCAGATCACCCCAAAACCACTTCTGTTCAAATTCAAATTTGAACAACTTTACATTGTCAGCTTTTTATCTGGAGCCTCAAACTTTGTGGGCATGTTCATAACCCCAAATTATGATGCTACACCAAATGATGCATCAAGGGGAGATGAATTGCCTGACTCAAACATGGTGAAACCATTTCTGTTGATTTCTAGGGTTCACCAAAGTTACATTGGCCACTTTGCCCAAATGAGCTCAAATTTGGTGTAGGGGCCTAATTATATGTGACATTTGATCCTGTTAAGTCCCATGCCAAGTGGAAGAAATTTGCCTCCCCAAAACCTGATCAAACACCTTCTGGTCATTTACGAAAACCTGTGTTTGGACCCCTTTTACTATTTCCCTTTACCCCAAATTTCTACCACACCTTCCCCTGATCATCCTCTACCCCCAGTAACTTCTCTATGGCCTCAGCTCAATTATTGGAGGGGGTAAAACCCCAAGTTACACTGCTGGACAGCAGTTTTCACCTCCTTCCTCACCTCTCTCCTCATCCCAGAGGCTCCCCAGAGCATCCAAGAATGCCTCCCCATTGTTTACTACTCCCTCTACCCCCTGGACACGGCTGGACACAAGAGGACACACCAATGACACCGTGTGCATGCCATGGCGTGCAAAGTCCGCGCTCTGGAGCACGCTACAGTGCCCTGGCGCACTGTAGCCACCTCCAATCAGGGGCGCCCGACAGCCTTGGGCTTCCCCCTCGTGTCCCCCGAGGAGGCCTCGACGTCCGCAACACGCCGGGCGGTCGGCCCCCTCATCTCTCCTCCTCCCTCGCCCCTGCTCGCACGCGCACCGGCCGACCCTGTGCACCAGTGAGCGACCTCGCATGCGCGGCCTCTCTGGCGCCTCCCCGCTCATCCTCTCTCTTCCTTTAGGTGTGGACCAGCTCCAGGAACGCCCTGGACACGCCCACTGCTGCCCCCGTGGCCTGCAACGACGGCAGCATGCTCGCCGGCGCACGGCGTCTCGGTGGACCAGCGCCCCACCTATAAATAGGGCACCCCCGAACCCCCTTGCACCTCCATCTGCACTCTCCCACTCCCGTGCGACTCCCGAGCCGTTCCGTTGCTCTCCCCGTGTCCTACAGCCTCCTCCCTGGCCGGAGCAGAGCCGCCGGCCGCCGCTCGAATTCGGGCAACCCCGAGCCCCTCTCTTCCTCCTAGCCACTCCAGTGCCACCGCTCGACCTCCAGGGAGCTCCCCGCCTCCGCCAAACCTCCCCAAGACGCCCCTATGCTCGAAGCTCAAGATGACCGGAGCCCCCCTCCGCCGCGGTTGGACGCCTGCTCGCCCTGGTCCTCCCCGGCAGGCGTGCTACCCACGGTTGGATGCGCCTCTCCGCGCTGGTCACTCCGATGGCCGGAGCGTCGCCGGAGATGGCCCGAGCCGACGGGGCCACGACGGCGAGCGCTCGGCCGCACCTCCCCTGTTCCCCGTCGTACCGCGCGGGAGGAAGAAGAACCTGCCGCTGGGGCCCGCGCGTCAGCGACCCAGTGGGCGGGCCCCTCCGTTTAAGTGGAGGCGGATCTGGCCTCGGCCGCTTTCCCCGCGCGGAAGCGCCTTTCCTGGCGGGCGCTTTCGACGTGGCCGAGTCCCTGCGCGCTGCTGTGCTGATGGGCCGGCCCAGTCACGGTGCAGCTATTCTTCGCCCTGCGCGCAAGGGTATAACCCCCTTTTCTTTTTATTTTCTATTTCCAGTAAACATCAAATATCTCCCAAATATTCATATGAACTCCAAATTGCATGATTCAAATTTCCTATGGCTCCATAAATCATGCTCTATCACATGGTGCAACATGCACATTATTCCAGAAACTTTTCCTACATAAATATTTATCAAATGCCCATTTTCCACTTTCTGTGATTAACTTTAGAAAATCACAGAGAGCTCATTTTTTATCCAAATGCAGTGATTCAAATACCTAGATGCTTGTCATGTCCAAACTTAGTTTTGGAACATTTTTAATAATAGTTTCTGTACCCCACCAAATATTGAGCCATTTCTTCATATTTATCAGCTTTGCAAAATCCTAGGAAATTCATTTGAATTCCAAATCCAGTGAAACCAACTCCTAAATGCTTCTAAAATCATGGCTTGATGATGGGTACCTTTGCTCATCATTCAAGGAAATACTTATGTATACTTCTTCCAAATCCATAAACCCTTTGGTTCCATCATATTAGAATGTTCCAAATCACCCATTGGTCCAATACCTATGAAACCACCTTGGTCATTTCTAATATGACCAGAGGTATCCTAGAAAAGTCCAACTCCCATTTTTAGAGCACTTTTATTTTTGCTTTGATTGTATTGCTTATTATGATTGTTTCCATCTTTAGTTGACGTAATAAACAGAGTAATCGGAGATGGACCAGAAGATTTGAAGACTCGGAAGAATAAGGCAAGCAGCCCTTTGACCATGTTCAAGAAACCTTTTTATGCATGTCTCATAACACCTTATTATTCAATGCATCGGAATCATGTTGAGGTGGAAACCACTTTGGTTGCCACCTTTGTTACTTTACTGTTGAAACTTGCATCAAACATGACCCTACCTTCCTATGAGGGTTATGTGGGTGGGAGTAGTTAGGTTGCTATAATAGTGGCCACGCAAATGGGACGGGTATATGCATGGTGACGGAGGCAGGATACTTTCAAAATACTTTTCGAAAACCCCGTCGGGTGCCACTTATGCCCGAGGGAGATGGTGAGATGGGTAACCACTTGATGACGAAGTGGTGTACCGAGGCAAGTGTGTGTGTTGTTTTGAAAACGGATTGGTTTAAGTTGCGACCGTTATTCCAACCTTACATGCACAACCACTCTACCCTTATATGGGAAAGGGCATTATTGATTACCTAGGTCGATACTAGCATGGTGCCCGCATTACTAGTGACGGGGGTGACATGAGGTCACTCTCGGGACGGGGTCGTGCTTGGATAGGCGGCCATGACTGTTTTCACAGGGCACCGGACACACCGTTGGTACCCCGTGCTTGTGATATGTGATGAATACGGAGCGAGTCTCCACAAACCTTGAGATGTGAAATGTTTGGCACGGGGCTGCTACCAATCGAGTGGACTCTATGTTAGTGTCGTCTAGGGAAAGGTAGTGATCGGGTGCTTACCCCGGGTACCTGAGGAAACGCGGGTCGTGGATGACACGGAAGTTCCCCGGATCTAGTGGGTAAAGTGTGCAACCTCTGTAGAGTGTAAAACTATTTGAATAGCCGTGTCCACGGTCATGGACAGTTGGGTAACCGCTCTTGGGCTACGTCCAATGTTTGCGAAACCTGGTGTGTGTGTGTGCGAGGAAGCAACACGATTCAGAGATATTGATGATGTGATTGTGAGGAAGTCACAATGAGCTTGTGCATGAGTTGATTACAACTCTTTCTCGATATTGATGCCTGTGACCTCCTGATACTTGTTACAGACACATGCATATCCATGTTACATGTTGATCATACTTGCATATGAAAAACTAGCTTTTCGCAAAACCGCCAACTTAGCAGTAGAGCCTTGCATAAATTATTCTGTTATCACACTTGGGTTGCTTGCGAGTACATTCAATGTACTCATTGGCTTGCCACTGGTTATTTCATTGGCCAGGCAGGAGAGAACAGGTTATGATGAAGATTTCTTGGTGACGAGCATGCGAGCTAGGACGCTTCCCAGTCAGAATGCCTGTAGGGTTAAGGCAGATGGCATGGGTCCAAGTTGTTATTGAAGATTTCCCCTGCGATGATATACTCAAGACTTGACCATTATGGTCCTATTTGTGTAACACGGTATGTAAGGATGTAAGACTCTTGTTATTCAGCTTCTGTGTGTTCAGTGAGCATTGATCTCTGGGATCACTGTACACGTGCATTCGGTGATCACGACTTATGAGTCGGGGTCCCCACAGAGCTGGTATCAGAGCCATCCTGACTGTAGGAAGCCTTAGTTAGCATGGTCGTTAGTTAGGGTAAAACTATTTCCAAAACTATTACTAGTTTTCAAAACTATCTATACTTCTCTTCCCTTCTCAGTTTTTCGAAAAACTAGGCTATACTTGATCTCTTCCCCTTCAAAACCTTGGTCGCTAATACCCTTATGCCCCTGACCACTGGATTTTCCATAATCCTCGTGGAGTGCACCTTGCCGAACACTCACCCACCACTTTTGCACGCAAGATTGGTGACACCACGACAAGATGATACCAACAGAAATTACATCCTCGATGGATGAGGACATGAAGACCCAGAAGATGGTGCAACCCTAGCCTACGATGACCATGGCATGAGTTGTGCAAAATCATGATATACATCGCTAATAGGGTAATCCTGTCACTACCGTTGTTGTATCGACAACCACCGGTGGATGAGAACCTTGCCATTTGGTCCGCCTCACTATGGTGAGCAGGAAAACGGTTCTCTTCATCCCCCGCTCTTGGTGTTGATGCTCTCATCAACGAAACCGACATGTTGGACCTCTATTACGCCTTGTTATTTGCACATGGTTTGCCTACCTGGTACCCTCGACGCCCCAGAAGGCACAAGGGATCGTCATGATTAAAGAGACAAGAGAAGACCAAGTCAACGCCAGCTACACGGAGGCACCTTCACCACATCACCTCATCAGGCGAGAAGATGTTGAAGATCCTTCAGGCTCAACCCGGATCATTCATCAAGCAGCTACAAGGGGCATAACAACATGCGAGGAAGCTCAGAAGACTGCACGAGGCACAAGTCACGACACAGAGTCCGAGAACCCCTAGGGTAGGATGAGTCGTGTACCCCCTATGCGCAGTCGAGTCCATATGATGGTTCGAATAGAACCATGATTGTGTGTTGTTTGCTTTTATTCGTTTGTGTTTTGATATAAGTCGCGCTTTTGCCCCAGGCAACAAGTGCATGGCTATATCACCTTCCTTGCCTTGTTTCTTTTGTTTCGACCTTTTTGCACCTGTTTGTTGCACCTGCACTATAGAACCCCCTTTAGGCATTTCCCTCCTCTACGCTGCTTTTTCCCTCTATTCTCTCTCTCCCCAATTGAAGACCCGCAAGACAAGATGCACCAAGGATTCTACCTCGACGGCCAACTGGCACCGAAGACTTCTGCTACAGCCTCCACGATCTATTGCAACTCCGTAGAGTTATGTTTAACCCTCCAGACCAGTAACCCTCTTCCTAGACCCTTTGAGACTTCCCGAGACACTCCAGCACGAATCCTTAACCATGTGCCTAACCCATGGTAAAGCAAGAGAACCTGTTAAGCCTTTGTAACCTTGCACAACACTGGGTTCGTAAAGGAGCTAGTGGACACGATGAGTGAGCACATTTTCATCCTGATATAGCACGAGGTCTGACGATGCCATAGATAGACCAGTTCGAGGATATTGAACAGATGACTTGGTGGCTTTACATCAGTGACTTCGAGGAACTATCGGAGACCTTGATGGATTGTGAGGTTTTCATGTTGGTGGGATCATGACTTTGGGAAAGCAGGTAGGAGTACCCGTTAGACATGAGATTTGGATTTATGTAGGTGATTCTGGTCGGTATAATGCTGGATATGTTTGCATGGTTCGGAGTAAATTGGATTTAGACCTATGATCCTGATTATGATATCATGCTTCTCGGTGGACAATAACCTAGGAGATTGGATTATTTGTCGGAGTTGATTTGGGGATCTATATAATCATGATCTGGGAGTTTACTGACCCGGATGATGAGAATTTGGTGGACTTACTATCGTGATGCATAGTCCTTCCAAGTATTTGGGGATTATAGGGACTTGAGATCTTGCGGAACACCGTAGACATCGGATTTGTAGGATTGTTGGATTATATGGTGATTGATGGTAATTACCGGGCTATTGGAGATGATCCATAGGAAGGAAACAAATCTTGGAGTGGCATATGACGTGTTTCCTTAGAATAGAGATGCATTATCTTGAGCTTTGCAAGAATAGGTTGAGTGCTTGGATTGTGGAGTTTAATTTAAGCTCAGCAGCATGTATGATCTACCTTTGGATTTTAGAGGTAGACGTACATATGGATTTGGGGATCGTAGACAAGTACAATTTTGTTAGACCGTCTCTTGAGAGTCATGAGGATATGTATGGCATGAGTGGTAGTTGAAGTTGGTCTATGAGAGAGGCCGTTTTTCCGTTCGGAGTACTAGATAGAGCTATTGGCATCTCAGAAACTGTGCTTAAGGATAAGATGATATAAGTTCACTCACTCACTAGAATCCTTGAAACCCTTAAGCCCCACCGAGCCACCACCTGGTCAGATTCTGACCACGGGCCTTGACTCAGAGTCAGGAAGGCCTCTGCATATACTCATCGGAGACCACCACCAATACCCCAGCTTACCTTGCGTGCCCCCAAAGACCTCATGGAGTAATTGGACAAGTTGGGTAACATCATTATTTGATGGCCTACTTGTCTGCCAGGAGATGAAGAAGCGACAGACAGCTGGATAGAAGACGTTTGAAGACCGCCCTGTCAAGAAAGAAGATCTACACCAACCACCGTCATCAAGAAGTAAACTTCCGCGTCGAAGACCGGGCGTATCTGCAAACCACCCCTCTCAAGGAGCCGAGCATTTCCGTGTCGAAGGAACGCTCACACCAAGATGTATCAAGACTTGAAGGCACGATTCTGGTGGCACGAGATGGAAAGAGAGATTTCAACCTATGTTGCAAAGTGTGGTGTGTGCCAAAGGGTCAAGGCTGAACATCAGCGACCCGCTGGATTGCTTCAACCACTCAAGGTTCCTGAGTGGAAGTGGGATAAAGACGGAATGAACTTCGTCACTGGATTACCAAGGTCGAATAGAGGACATGACTCTATCTGGGTCATAGTCGATCATTTGACCAAGGTGGCCCATTTCATTCCTGTCAAGACCACTTATGATGGCAACCGGCTGGCAGCTCTCTACATCGACCAAATCGTAAGTCTTCACGATATTCCCAAGGAGATTGCGTCAGATCAAGGAACCCAGTTCGCCTCAAGGTTCTGGAAGAAGTTCCAAGAAGCCTTGGGAACCAAGTATCTTTCAGCACGGCTTTCCACCCACAGACCGGAGGTCAGACTAAGCGAGTCAATCAGATTCTCGAAGTCATGACTCCGAGCCTGTGTCTTGGCATATGGAGCCAAGTGGGAGGATTGTCTCCCTTTTGCCGAGTTCTCCTATAACAACAGTTACCATTCGAGCCTTCAGATGGCACCATTTGAGGTGTTGTACGGACACGGATGTCGCACACCCCTCAACTGGTCAGAGACTGGAGTAGGGCTAGTCTTTGGACCGGAGATTCTCCGCACAGCGGAAGAGCAAGTCCAACTAGTCAGAGAACGTTTGGAGGCAGCCAAGTCAAGGCAAAAGAGCTATGCTGACACTCACCGTCGGAACATGAGTTTCCATATCGGGGACCACGTGTACCTGCGGGTAACTCCTCTGAAGGGAAACAAGCGTTTCCACGTCAAGCGGAAGCTCGCACCAAGGTTCATTGGACCCTTTGAGATCACTGCAAGTCATGTGGTAGACGGCTCCCCAGCTAGATCTACCACCTGAGATACCCTCCGTGCACCAAATCTTCCACGAGCCCCCACTCTGGAAGTACTTCTTACCTCCTAGCTAGCCCAATGCCTGCAAGGTCATCGATCACCGAGCCTTTGGCAGCTAACCCAACCTAACCTATGCAAGAGACCCCTCAGCAACCTCCATCAAGGAAGGCATCAAGCAAGAAGCCATACCATCAAGCACTTCAAGATTCCAAGGAGCACCACTCGGAAGCAGAACCAACAAGAAGAAGTGAAGACTACCCCGTATCCAAGACTCCGCTTTTCTTTCCACGCCTAGTCTGGGAATCTCGGGGACAAGATTCTTGTAAGGGGGGTAGGTCTGTCACACCCTGATTTTCATATCACATTGCTTAAGCTAATTTTCATGTTAAAAATGTGGATTTACAAAAACTTTTGAGTGTTTTTGACTTTGCTTGATTTGACTTTTGTTTGCTGTTTGCTAGTGCTCTAAAAATCAAATAAATCCTCCAACTCTTATACTTCATCTACTTGACCCAAAACCTTTTCCCAATGATCATGCCATGTGTATAGACCAGTATAGAATTTTCTTATAAAAATATTTTGGCCAAATGGTATTTTCAAAAAATAGTTTTCCAAAAACCCCTGAATTGAGGTTTGCACTGCAAGTACCTTATTTAGGGTGTGAAAAATCTTTCAAAAAGTATATTTGAATCCTATTAGGTATAGGACTCCCAGAAACCACAAAAGTATAATTTTAAAAGTTATTTTTATATTTTATTCAAAAGCTTTTTCTTAAGGCCAGAAATGGTCTTTAATAGGGAAAAATTATTTAATCATGTCAAAAATATTTGCCAATAATCAGGGAGACTCATAGGACATATATTGTCCATATATAAGAGTTTCAGCACATGGTCATGTTCAAAATATTGGGCAAATCCTTCCAAAACCCTTTCTGGATATTTCAAGCTTGTGAAATATGTACAAAGGAAATATTCTCCAAAAATTCCAGGGGAATTCTATCATGTCATTTATGACATATTTGATGATCTTGCAAAGCCTCATACCTTGAAGATCAAGGAAACATCCTCAAACCCCTTCATAACCATTCTGTCCATATTTGAAGTTTGAGCAACTTTACATTGCCAAACTTGTCCAACTGCTCTCAAATTTGGTGCACATGCTAGAATGGCCTAATAAGGCATCTAGACCAAATGGCACAAGATTTGGAATAGAGCAACTTGATCAGATCACCCCAAAACCACTTCTGTTCAAATTCAAATTTGAACAACTTTACATTGTCAGCTTTTTATCTGGAGCCTCAAACTTTGTGGGCATGTTCATAACCCCAAATGATGATGCTACACCAAGTGGTGCATCAAGGGGAGATGAATTGCTTGACTCAAACATGGTGAAACCATTTCTGTTGATTTCTAGGGTTCACCAAAGTTACATTGGCCACTTTGCCCAAATGAGCTCAAATTTGGTGTAGGGGGCTAATTATATGTGAGATTTGATCCTGTTAAGTCCCATGCCAAGTGGAAGTCATTTGCCTCCCCAAAACCTGATCAAACACCTTCTGGTCATTTACCAAAACCTGTGTTTGGACCCCTTTTACTATTTCCCTTTACCCCAAATTTCTACCACACCTTCCCCTGATCATCCTCTACCCCCAGTAACTTCTCTATGGCCTCAGCTCAATTATTGGAGGGGGTAAAACCCCAAGTTACACTGCTGGACAGCAGTTTTCACCTCCTTCCTCACCTCTCTCCTCATCCCAGAGGCTCCCCAGAGCATCCAAGACTGCCTCCCCATTGTTTACTACTCCCTCTACCCCCTGGACACGGCTGGACACAAGAGGACACGCCAATGACACCGTGTGCATGCCATGGCGTGCAAAGTCCGTGCTCTGGAGCACGCTACAGTGCCCTGGCGCACTGTAGCCACCTCCAATCAGGGGCGCCCGACAGCCTTGGGCTTCCCCCTCGTGTCCCCCGAGGAGGCCTCGACGTCCGCAACACGCCGGGCGGTCGGCCCCCTCCTCTCTCCTCCTCCCTCGCCCCTGCTCGCACGCGCACCAGCCGACCCTGTGCACCAGTGAGCGACCTCGCACGCGCGGCCTCTCTGGCGCCTCCCTGTTCCTCCTCTCTCTTCCTTTAGGCGTGGACCAGCTCCAGGAACGCCCTGGACACGCCCACTGCTGCCCCCGTGGCCTGCAACGACGGCAGCATGCTCGCCGGCGCACGGCGTCTCGGTGGACCAGCGCCCCACCTATAAATAGGGCACCCCCGACCCCCCATGCACCTCCTTCCGCACTCTCCCACTCCCGTGCGACTCCCGAGCCGTTCCGTTGCTCTCCCCGTGTCCTACAGCCTCCTCCCTGGCCGGAGCAGAGCCGCCGGCCGCCGCTCGAATTCGGGCAACCCCGAGCCCCTCTCTTCCTCCTAGCCACTCCAGTGCCACCGCTCGACCTCCAGGGAGCTCCCCGCCTCCGCCAAACCTCCCCAAGACGCCCCTATGCTCGAAGCTCAAGATGACCGTAGCCCCCCTCCGCCGCGGTTGGACGCCTGCTCGCCCTGGTCCTCCCCGGCAGGCGTGCTACCCACGGTTGGATGCGCCTCTCCGCACTGGTCACTCCGATGGCCGGAGCGTCGCCGGAGATGGCCCGAGCCAACGGGGCCACGACGGCGAGCGCTCGGCCACACCTCCCCTGTTCCCCGTCGTACCGCGCGGGAGGAAGAAGAACCTGCCGCTGGGGCCCGCGCCTCAGCGACCTAGTGGGCGGGCCCCTCCGTTTAAGTGGAGGCGGATCTGGCCTCGGCCGCTTTCCCCGCGCGGAAGCGCCTTTCCTAGCGGGCGCTTTTGACGTGGCCGAGTCCCTGCGCGCTGCTGTGCTGATGGGCCGGCCCAGTCACGGTGCAGCTATTCTTCGCCCTGCGCGCAAGGGTATAACCCCCTTTTCTTTTTATTTTCTATTTCCAGCAAACATCAAATATCTCCCAAATATTCATATGAACTCCAAATGGCATGATTCAAATTTCCTATGGCTCCATAAATCATGCTCTATCACATGGTGCAACATGCACATTATTCCAGAAACTTTTCCTACATAAATATTTATCAAATGCCCATTTTCCACTTTTTGTGATTAACTTTAGAAAATCACAGAGAGCTCATTTTTGATCCAAATGCAGTGATTCAAATTCCTAGATGCTTGTCATGTCCAAACTTAGTTTTGGAACATTTTTAATAATAGTTTCTGCACCCCACCAAATATCGAGCCATTTCTTCATATTTGTCAGCTTTGCAAAATCCTAGGAAATTCATTTGAATTCCAAATCCAGTGAAACCAACTCCTAAATGCTTCTAAAATCATGACTTGATGATGGGTACCTTTGCTCATCATTCAAGGAAATATTTCTGTATACTTCTTCCAAATCCATAAACCCTTTGGTTCCATCATATTGGAATGTTCCAAATCACCCATTGGTCCAATACCTATGAAACCACCTTGGTCATTTCTAATATGACCAGAGGTATCCTAGAAAAGTCCAACTCCCATTTTTAGAGCACTTTTATTTTTGCTTTGATTGTATTGCTTATTATGATTGTTTCCAACGTTAGTTGACGTAATAAACGGAGTAATCGGAGATGGACCAGAAGATTTGAAGACTCGGAAGAATAAGGCAAGCAGCCCTTTGGCCATGTTCAAGAAACCTTTTATGCATGTCTCATAACACCTTATTATTCAATGCATCGGAATCATGTTGAGGTGGAAACCACTTTGGTTGCTACCTTTGTTACTTTACTGTTGAAACTTGCATCAAACATGACCCTACCTTCCTATGAGGGTTACGTGGGTGGGAGTAGTTAGGTTGCTATAATAGTGGCCACGCAAATGGGACGGGTATATGCATGGTGACGGAGGCAGGATACTTTCAAAAGACTTTTCGAAAACCCCGTCAGGTGCCACTTATGCCCGAGGGAGATGGTGAGATGGGTAACCACTTGATGACGAAGTGGTGTACCGAGGCAAGTGTGTGTGTTGTTTTGAAAACGGATTGGTTTAAGTTGCGACTGTTATTCCAACCTTACATGCACAACCACTCTACCCTTATATGGGAAAGGGCATTATTGATTACCTAGGTCGATACTAGCATGGTGCCCGCATTACTAGTGACGAGGGTGACATGAGGTCACTCTCGGGACGGGGTCGTGCATGGATAGGCGGCCATGACTATTTTCACAGGGCACCGGACACACCGTTGGTACCCCGTGCTTGTGATATGTGATGAATACGGAGCGAGTCTCCACAAACCTTGAGATGTGAAATGTTTGGCACGGGGCTGCTACCAATCGAGTGGACTCTATGTTAGTGTCGTCTAGGGAAAGGTAGTGATCGGGTGCTTACCCCGGGTACCTGAGGTACCGCGGGTCGTGGATGACACGGAAGTTCCCCGGATCTAGTGGGTAAAGTGTGCAACCTCTGCAGAGTGTAAAACTATTCGAATAGCCGTGTCCACGGTCATGGACAGTTGGGTAACCGCTCTTGGGCTACGTCCAATGTTTGCGAAACCTGGTGTGTGTGTGTGTGCGAGGAAGCAACACGATTCAGAGATATTGATGATGTGATTGTGAGGAAGTCACAATGAGCTTGTGCATGAGTTGATTACAACTCTTTCTCGATATTGATGCCTGTGACCTCCTGATACTTGTTACAGACACATGCATATCCATGTTACATGTTGATCATACTTGCATATGAAAAACTAGCTTTTCGCAAAACCGCCAACTTAGCAGTAGAGCCTTGCATAAATTATTCTGTTATCACACTTGGGTTGCTTGCGAGTACATTCAATGTACTCATTGGCTTGCCACTGGTTATTTCATTGGCCAGGTAGGAGAGAACAGGTTATGATGAAGATTTCTTGGTGACGAGCATGCGAGCTAGGACGCTTCCCAGTCAGAATGCCTGTAGGGTTAAGGCAGATGGCATGGGTCCAAGTTGTTATTGAAGATTTCCGCTGCGATGATATACTCAAGACTTGACCATTATGGTCCTATTTGTGTAACACGGTATGTAAGGATGTAAGACTCTTGTTATTCAGCTTCTGTGTGTTCAGTGAGCATTGATCTCTGGGATCACTGTACACGTGCATTCGGTGATCACGACTTATGAGTCGGGGTCCCCATAGTGATTGTGGATGATTATTCAAGATACACCTGGGTATACTTCTTCAAGAAGAAGAGTGAGACCCAAAAAACCGCCATCAACTTTGCAAATGAAGCTCAACGACAACATGAAGCAAAGATTTTGATGATCAGAAGTGACAACGGCACCGAGTTCAAGAACTACACCTTGGATGAGTTTCTCAGTGATGAGGGGATCAAACATCAATATGTAGCCCCATATACCCCTCAACAAAACGGTGTAGCGGAGAGAAAGAACCGAACTCTGATGGATGGAGCAAGAACCATGATGGCTGAATTCAAATCTCCATACAACTTTAGGGCCGAAGCCATCAACACCACTTGCCATGCATCAAATCAGCTCTATCTCTGCAAAGGCTTGAACAAAACTCCGTATGAGATACTTACCGGTAACAAGCCCAATCTCAAGTACTTCCGGGTATTCGGGTGTAAGTGTTTCATTCTCAAGAAAGGTGTTCGCTTGTCTAAATTTGAATCTAGAGCTCACGAGGGCATATTTGTTGGTTATGGTACAAACTCTCATGCTTACCGTGTCCTCAACAAGTCCAATGGACTCATTGAGGAGACGAGTAACGTAGAGTTTGATGAAAATAACGGCTCCCAAGTGGAGCAAAGTGGTACTTGTGATGTAGGTGATGAAATTCCTCCTCAAGCCATAAGAAGAATGGGTGTTGGATACATCCTACCCATTGAGGAACCCCTTGTGGCCGAAGGAGAAGGACAATGTTCCACTCAAGTGGAACCATCACCAACCCAAGACCCACACGCTTCCGAAGAACAAAGTGAAGGCCCTCAACCTGACGAACAAGGCCAAGGGCAAGATCAATCACAAGATGGTGGAGAACCACCAAATGATGCACAAGGCCAAGTTCTGTCCTCCGAGCAAGATCAAGATCAAGAGGAAGCTCAAGATCAAGATCTAGCTCCGGACGACGCTCAAGATGATCAACGCAATGCTCCTCAGTTAACTCTTGAAGAGCAATTAGAGCGTCGTGCTGCAAAAGTTGCCTCCAGGCTTGCTTCCAACGAACATCACATCGAGAACATTCTAGGAAGCATAAAAAGGGGGGTAAGCACTCGTAGACAATTAGCAAACTATTGTGCTCATCAAGCTTTTGTCTCCTGTGTTGAACCTCAGAAGGTTTATGAGGCGCTCGAAGACCCTGATTGGCTCAATGCCATGCATGAAGAACTCCATAACTTCGAGCGCAACAAGGTGTGGCGTCTGGTGCCAAGGCCAAAGGAGAACCATAATGTCATTGGAACCAAATGGATCTTTAAGAACAAGCAAGATGCTCATGGCATTTTCATCCGGAACAAGGCGCGTCTGGTGGCTCAAGGCTACTCCCAAGTCGAGGGTATCGACTACGGTGAAACCTTTGCCCCCGTTGCTCGTCTTGAATCCATTCGTTTGTTGCTTGCCTATGCTTCCCATCATAACTTTAAATTGCAACAAATGGATGTGAAAAGTGCATTTCTTAATGGTCCTATTAATGAGTTGGTGTATGTTAAACAACCCCCATGGTTTGAGGATCCTAAGCTCCCCAATCACGTGTACCAACTCGATAAGGCACTCTATGGCCTTAAACAAGCCCCACGTGCGTGGTATGAGCATCTTACCGAGTTGTTACAAGATCGTGGGTTTGAAATTGGGAAAATCGACCCCACTCTTTTTACTAAGAAGGTCAAAGGGGAGTTGTTTGTATGCCAACTATATGTTGATGATATTATCTTTGGTTCTCCTAACAAAGCTTTCAATGATGAGTTCGCTGCACTCATGACTGATACGTCCAAAACGTATCTATAATTTCTGCTTGCTCCATGCCACTTTTGGGTCATATTGCTATGATATTCATACACTTCCATACACTTTTGATCATATTTGGACTAACTTACTAATCCAGTGCACCCCAGTACCAGTTTCTGTTTTCGGCTGTTTTTGTATTTCAGGTTTTCACGTTTCGGCCCAGAAAAATCCAGAAAAATTATATAAAAAATCAGTGTTCCGGAAACAACACTGCATCCGAATGGCAGCCTGGGGGGGGGGCCACCAGGGCTCCAGGCGCCCTGGCGGCGCGCCCCCCCTGGGC